>WNWK01000859.1:0-367990 GCA_009830355.1 Cherax destructor | reverse complement strand
TGTGTTGCCAGCCCGGGGCGCAACAGGTCCTAGACTTGCCCAGGGCGCAACAGTAAAAAACTTTACCTTATTCCTAGTATATCTACTTTTATAGTAACTGCTTTTCACATAGTCGAGTTACTTAGCTGTTTAAATAATAAAATATTAAAAGGACGCCAATGGAAATAAGTCACTTCGTCTGACTTTTTGGGGGCTATCCTGGGTACTCTACACATATGCTGTTATGTATGATAAATTATGTAACTGTATTTGTGTACCTATACCTGAGTAAACTTAATTACACACGAGACTAGAAGAGAGCAAACCCAACAAGTTCAGAAACGGCTAGAAGCTGTGACTCGACCACTGCAACCTCAAATAAGTGAGTACACAAATAATAAAGCTAATATAAAGATTCGGTCCTAAGAAATCGCCCATTATTTTTTTCTTTTAATATACAAGCAAACTATCTATACTACGGCACAGCTAATGTAAACAAAGGGGAGCCAGTCCCATACCTACCGCTGGCAGAGTAAGAAGTTTCATTTAGTAGAAATAGTAATACGTAATATATTTAGGTATCCCCGAAGGGGTACCTTTAATTGCTTGTCATTTTTTTCCTAACTTTTCATTTTCACCCATAAATTGAGGCGTCATCTGACTGGCTTCAAATTCTCAATGCTGGTGCACGGTAACTAGGGCAAGATTCTTAGAACAATTGGCATGCTCAGGTGACTTATCAGTTGGTGAGCACATTTCCAGCATCCTGGAATGGCTTCGATAACTTCCAAAACCCTCAGCTTCATAGCTTCAAATGTTCGAAAAATGTGCCTTCAAAATCAACTATGGCAGTGAGTGAAATTCAAGCATTGTAAGTGAACATTTGCCCATGTAGTGTACTGGAGTGTGAAAAAATTCTTACGGTTAAATCACGGTAAATAATTTTTATTCTAACAGCTTCAATAGTTAATGTCTGAGGCATCTTATGACCAGGATAGTACCATTAGAATCGTTTGTATGCTGACAAATTTGTCAATATAGTAAAATAGTTAGAAACTTGGAAGCATTATAATCCATGCCATAACTAAAGAATGCCTTTTCTGATCGCCTTTAAAATATTAATGATTTATTCTATAAGGATGATTCCCCATAAATTTAATTTATTCTGTATAGGTGAAAATTTCAAGTTTTTACTGAAATTAAAAAAAATGGAATCGTTAGAATCAGGCTACTTAGTGGAGAATTCATTTTCTAATAGGCTTCAAACACTCATTACTATAATCTATTGGTTTCCTTGATATAAACGGGAGAACAAACTGATATTAACCGGAGAACAAACTTGTATAAAGGGGAGATCAAACTCCCAGAAAATAAATATTTTTTTAGACGTTCCGTGTATGTGTATATATATACGCACATTCACACATACACAAAAGTACGTGTATAAATTCATACAATGCTCGTATATATGCACATATACCGTACATACACACGTATATATTAAAAAAGTGTGCATTCATTCATATTATATATATATATATATATATATATATATATATATATATATATATATATATATATATATATATATATATATATATATATATATATATATGTCGTGCCGATTAGGTAAACTTGCGATTTTGGCTTAAATAGCAACGCTCACCTTGCCATATAAGACAAGTGAAAATTTGTGTATGCAATAATTTCGCCAAAATCATTCTAAACATAACGAAAAAATATATTTCATTGTGTTTGTTTATTATTAAATTAATGTTAACGTATCTAAAATATATTTAGTTGGGTTAGGCTAAATTAAATTGCGCTTGTTGTAATAAGGTTAGGTAGGTTTTCAAGTTTCTCTTGGTACAAAATTATAAATTCTTACATTAACATAAATTAAAAAATATATCTTTAAACGTATAAGAGAAAATTTTAGAAAGGACTTAATTTTAGATGAGTTCTTGCTAATTGACCAGTTTTACCTAATCGGCACGACATATATATATATATATATATATATATATATATATATATATATATATATATATATATATATATATATATATATATATATATATATGTCGTGCCGATTAGGTAAAACTTATACGTTTAAAGATATAAATTTTCATTTATGTTAATGTAAGAATTTATAATTTTGTACCAAGAGAAACTTTGAAAACCTACCTAACCATATTACAAGCGCAATTTAATTTAGCCTAACCCAACTAAATATATTTTAGATACGTTAACATTAATTTAATAATAAACAAACACAATGAAATATATTTTTTTCGTTATGTTCAAAATGATTTTGGCGAAATTATTGCATACACAAATTTTCACTTGTCTTATATGGCAAGGTGAGCGTTGCTATTTAAGCCAAAATCGCAAGTTTTACCTAATATATAAATAACCCGGAATTAGAAGACAAACTTTGGACGACGTTTCGGTCTGACTTGGACTATTATCTCAGTGTGACTAGTTAATGGTCAAGTTGGATCGAAACATCGTCCTAAGTGCGAGTTATTCTTATATTGCTCCAGCCACGGTATTGACTTTTGCTTATATGCATACGCAAATGCATTCATACGCAAAAGCGTATATACGTGCATGCTACAGGCACAAATACGTACTGTATGTGAATATATTATTATAATCATGGGAGCGCTAAACCTGTAGAATTATACAGCGCCTGTGGGGGGGGGGTATGGAAGGTATTCAGGGAACTGGAGCACAGATCAAATTCCCTAGATCAAGAGCCCCTCACTAGCGTCAAGGAACCTCCCTTGAAGGGATATGAATATATATTTTTAGATTTTGCTGGGGTCAAGGACCCCAATGGAAATGTCACTGACTTTTTTGGGTTATCATAGGTAATCTATACATATGCTAATATGTATAATAATTTATGTAACTATTTATGTATACCTTTACCTGAATATTATCAAAGAAAGCGCTAAACCGACAAGGGTCCTACAGCTGTACCAGAATAAACTTACTGTGTTCTTTCTGAGTGTATTTTCTTGCGCAGCGGCTGAAATAATATAGTTTATTTAGGTACAGTCGGGGCCTGATTTAGACCTTGGGGGGCCCGGGGCACTTTGGGTTTTGGGGGGCCCTCAACATGGAAATTGAATTACAAATAAGAAATGAACATCAAAAGAAATTTATACCGATGAAAAAAATTTATGCCCATGAAAAAAAAATGTATAATTTCATAAGGAATGTATAAAATATAATTAAGAATAAAAAGTACATGTTGTCTGGCTAAGATAACACAAGTCTAGAAATTTAATTTCTCTATAAAATTTAACCACAAATAGTGGACCCATTATATACCTGTGTAAATAACAAAAAAGGGCACAATACCGTGACTGGAACAATACACACACAACCCGCACATATAAAAAGAGAGGAGCTTACGACGACGTTTCGGTCCAACTTGGACCATTTACAAAGTCACACTAACACACTGGAGCTTGAGCTTGATTTGACCTGGGCGTCAGTAAGCTGGGATGGAAGAAGGATGGGTAAGGATAGAAATATTGGAAAAGGTTGGGGAAGGGTAGGAGGTGGGAATATACAGGTGAGTGGCACGTCCACTCTACGTGACATGTGCAGATAAACTGCAGGCGACATGTTCAGATAAACTGCAGGGGCACAAGAAAGTGGGGTAATGGAGGTAGTAGTGGAAGTGGTAGTAGTAGTAGTGGAGTCAGTCATATTCTAGGAAAGGAGCACTGCAATGAAGCTGGCGGCCCGCATGGGTTAGGATAAGAACACAGAGGGAGGAAAAGGCAAATAAAATAAAGAAGGACAAATACAAGGCAAAAGAAAAGAAAACCCAGAGGAGAAGGGGGAAGAGATAAAAGGGGAAGGAATCAGGTTAAGTCACGGGTGTTCTGAAGTTTGGAGCATTTAACAATGTAATGGGAGAGGAAAGCATCAACAGAGACAAAGCCAGGGCTAAGATTCATACAGGGAAAGTTGTGTATAAGGGAGGATTCAACCAGACGGCGATTGAAAGTTAGACGTAGGGTAGACAGTTTTAGCAGAAGACCAATCAATAGGATGACTGTTGATGCGTTCCTCTCCCATTACATTGTTAAATGCTCCAAACTTCAGAACACCCGTGACTTAACTTGATTCCTTCCCCTTTTATCTCTTCCCCCTTCTCCTCTTTCTCCTCTGGGTTTTCTTTTCTTTCTTTTCTTTTGCCTTGTATTTGTCCTTCTTTATTTTATTTGCCTTTTCCTCCCTCTGTGTTCTTATGTAATAACTACAGCAAGATTGACAGTAACAACAAATCATAATTCATGTACTAGGAAATGCACAATAATAATATTATATTAAGAAATGCAGTGAAGTGTTTCAGATATGCAGAAGAGTGTTCCTGAAAACGATGTCTCTTCCAGCCAGGGATTTCTCTTCCAGCCAGCAATGTCTCTTCCAGCCAGCGATGTCTCTTTCAGCCAGCGATGTCTCTTCCAGCCAGCGATGTCTCTTCCAGCCAGCGATGTCTCTTCCAGCCAGCGATGTCTCTTCCAGCCAGCGATGTCTCTTCCAGCCAGTGATGCCGCTTCCAACCAGCAATGTCTTCTACCTAATGTTACTAAAATTTTAAGTGATTATTTTGAGGACACAAGTAACCTCTCCGTTCGGAAGGACAAGTCTAAGTATGTAAACCATGATAATGTTGAAAACAAAAGCGCACAAGTACATGTACAAGGTATACAGACCATATTATTATTATTATAATCAAGGGGGAACGCTAAACCTGTAGGATTATGTAGCGCCTATGGGGGGGTATGTGGAAAGCAGGCATAATTCAGGGAACTGGAGCACAGATCCAATTCCCTAGATCAAGAGCCCCTCACCAACGTCAAGGAACCTTCCTTGAGGGGAGTATACAGACCATAGCTGGCATCAATGACATATTTCTACGTATATTGAAAGCCGCTTGTTATGCAGCGCATTTCCCGTAAATTTGGTCAGTTTTGTCCCAGGATGCGACCCCACACTAGTCAACTACACCCAGGTACCCATTTTACTGATGGGTGAACATAGACAACCGGTGTAAAGAAACACTTCCGATGTTTCCACCCCTTCGCCGGGAATCGAACCCGGACCCTCACTGTGTGAAGTGAGAATTTTTGCCACCAAACCACGGGGCCATTTTCCCAGGCGCTGTGACCCCTGGGGATTTAGCGCTTCCCCCATGAATAATAATGTACAGCATTTTAGGCAGATTTAATCAAGGATTAAAACAAATACTGATAAAAAATCTATATGGATGAGTTGTTTTAGCTTATGGGTTTAAACGAAGTATTAAGATAAGATTTTGTTGGAATTTTTAACCCCGGAGGGTTAGCTACCCAGGATAACACGGGGGAGGGTTAGCCACCCAGGATAACCTGGGGGAGGGTTAGCCACCCAGGATAACCTGGGGAAGGGTTAGCCACCCAGGATAACCTGAAGAAGGGTTAGCCACCCAGGATAACCTGGGGGAGGCTTGACCACCCAGGATAACCTGGGGGAGGCTTGACCACCCAGGATAACCTGGGGGAGGGTTAGCCACCCAGAATAACCTGGGGAGTGTTAACCATCCATGATAACCCGGGGAAGGGTTAGCCACCCAGCATAACCTGGGGAGGGTTAGCCACCCGGGATAACCTGGGGAGGGTTAGCCACCCAGGATAATCCAAGAAACTCAGGGCGTCATCGAGGACTGTCTTACTTCAATCTCCCCCCCCAGGATGCGACAGGAAAAATATTTAAAAATATATATGAAGTATATAAGTTCTAGCCAGCGCTTCCCTCATGGAAGGGGGGGGCGGTGCCTTCATGCTGGTGTAATAATAATAATAATAATAATAATAATTTCTACAAGTACATGTACACGGTATACAAATCATAGCTGACATCAATGACATACTACTACATATATAGAAAGTCCCTTGTTATGTAGAGGATTACATCCAATTACCTAAAGGTTCCTTGATGTCAATGAGGGACTCTTGATCCAAGGAATCTGAACTCCTTTTAAAGTGCAGGCATTGTACTTCCCACCTCCAGGACGGGTGTCCCTGAATCCCTTCACAAAATATTACCCTGCCTTTTCATGATTACACTATCATTAATTAGGTACAAAGTAGCGCTAGGGCTAAAAAACGATGCAAAAGTAAAAAATACAATACTTCATTGCTAACCTTTAAATATTTTCATCATTTGTTTATGGTGACTGAAGAATGAACATTAACGAAGAAGTAATGGTAATAAGTCAGTGTGTCTGAATTTGTTTGGGTTATCCTAGGTAATTTGCACTATGTATGATAACTGTACTTATATGTGCCTGTACCTAAGTAAACTTACTTTCTAAATGAAGGTTGAAGAGGATAGTGGAACTGGTTTGATCTTCTACCTGTCTTTCTATCTGGGCGTTCCACATGCCTTTTTATCTGGGCGTTCCACATGCCTTTCTATCTGGGCGTTCCACATGCCTTTCTCTCTGGGCGTTTCGAGGTCGACATAGCCAATCAAAACCATACACGCAATAGCTATCTCGCACACACAGACACAGACACACACGCATGTGCAACCTGGTCACTTGTGATCTCATGGTCTTGTCATTTACCTCTAAACTCACGCTAACCAGAAATAGTTAAGTCAAGTTATTCAAAGGGAGAGGGGGTATACCTGGAGAGAGTTCCAGGGGTCAACGCCCCTGCGGCCCGGTCTGTGACCAGGCCTCATGTTGGATCAGAGCCTGATCAACCAAGCTGTTACTGCTGGCCGCACGCAGTCCAACGTACGAACCACAGCCTGGCTGGTCAGGTACCGACTTTAGGTGCCTGTCCAGTGCCTGCTTGAAGGGTGGGGGCACCCTTTCTTTCTATTTTCTGATACCCCCACACACTATTTGTAATTCCTTTTATTAATTAAACTAACTTTTTATTATTACATTTTATTATAAAGGAAGCCCTTCGTTGGGGCCCCCTCTGGCAGGGGGGCCCGGGGCATTTGCCCCCTTTGCTTCCTTACAAATCCGGCCCTGGACCGTATAGGTACAAATAAGAACTATGATCATACCTAGTAACATGTGTAAATTTCTTATGGTAACCCCAAAAAAGTCAGGCAGTGACTTAAATATTCACCAGGCATGTGGATCTGCAGTGTATGACATCGATTATTTCTTGTAGTTAAAACAAAATAATTTTTCTATAATTTTTAAACGGTGTATGTTTAATGAGCAACATTAGATACACCGCTTTGTGCAACTACTGTGATATACATAACATATTTTAAGAAGTTCGAGGAGGAGCCTGAGGTGATGTTTACCCCAACATTTTAAAGGGAAGGGCTGGGTATGGGGGATTTAAAGCTCCATAGCAACACGTCATCTTCCCACAGGTCAGAGAACTGAATCCTCTGTTTTCTAACACATTGCCTCCCTAAATACTAATTATATAGTTGCTGCTTGTAATCTTTCCCATGTAATTTATCTGTTAATGGTACATAGAGGAAATAAGAGGCATAACATCATACATGAATCAATAGCTTCACATTACGTTTTTTATGACGTAGCAGATACTGTGGTAGTGTTGAGGTTGTAAGCGACGTAACATTCTATTCAATATGGCTTCGCGTGATACGTACTCTTGCGGGGATGTGTTTTCTAAAGAGGATTTATCCCTCTTGGCGAGATCGTTGCAAGATGAGCAGTTCCGCGCTCTCTTCACCGAGTATGCCAAGGAGGTTTGTGAGCCAGAAAACCAGAAACAGTTTGAGAGAGAGTTGAAACAAATGGAAAGAGAGCGAGGGGTGGAGGCTGTTTTCATCCACCCGAGTCCCGGTTTTGTGTTGGCAGTGGGAGGCCAGGACGGCGGCCCCGTTTTTGTGAATATCTGCGCTAGTGAGGTGGTTCAGAGGCCCAGCTTTGTCAATGTGGACGATGGGGTGATGGTGGGACAGAATTGGTCACTACCACATGCTCTGCCCAAGCCTCGACGGGAATGGTTGAGTAATAAAGTACGAGTGTCTGGGGTCTGTGGCCAGGCTATGGTCCATGATGTAGTGTTTCACCCAGAAGCTTTACATCTCGCCTCAACTAATCCTTTCATGAAGCACACGTTAATACAAACTGCAGTGGAAAGCTTAAGCAAAACTTTCCAGTTGAAGATAGGTCAGCCACAGGAGCTTGACAGTGTGAAGTATGTGGGGAAGCCAATAAGATCTGTGATAAAGAGAGTAGTGGATATGAAACTGTTTGAGGAAAGTGAAAAAATGAGTTTCCAACACGATGAAAGGACTAGTGGGGGTTTCAAAACTACTGAAAATAAAAATAAAGTGGCTTTGGAAAAAAGTACAAATTCTGTGATGAAGGTAGTTGGGCCATTGAAACCACAGTACAAGATAAAGCATGTTAGCAAAGTAGACTTGCAGGACTTTTCTGTGCAGTTGATACCTCAGTGTGGTCCAGCCTGGCGCCCTCAAGCTCTGGAGGTTGAGGTTGAACTTCCTGGAGTGGCACGAGCCTCGCAGGTCAATGCAAATGTGTGGCCGCAGTCAATTTTACTTTCTACCCATTCTGATCCTCAGTACAAGCTTGATCTGCCACTCCCTTATCCAGTTGATGAGGATTCAAGTGCAGCTAAGTTTGATTTATCAACGCAAAAGTTAACTCTTACTCTTAGTGTTATACCAGCAAGGAAAAAAGATCAGGTCTCTGTGTATGATTACTCCCCATCTTCAGACTCTGGCATTGAATGTGAACCCGATTACCGAACTAACAGTGATGGGGACAATTCTTCTGAGGTGTCAGTGTCATCACAAGAAGATAGGTTGAAGGAAGTTAATGCAGCTCAAGAGGATGACAGTGTCTTTGAGACACAGTCTAAAGTCAGAGCAACTCTTGTCCCAAGTTATTCTGTCAAACAGTCACTAGAAAGCTTGTATGTTATTCTTCACTGTGGTAATGTTCTGCCAAGCAGTGTTACTGCAAAGCAAGCTGATGACCAAACTGTCTGTGTGGAGTTATCCAGCATTGGTGGAGGACATACTCTGCTCCACTATGGGTTGAAAATTGTTAGCCGTCCAAATCACATAGCTAAGTCTGGAGTGACTTATAAACTTGAAAATGGCATTGTGGAAATAATTATAAAGAAGGCTGTGGCTGAGCTGTGGGAATCTTGCCAGATTGGAGATGGTGAGACTAACACCACAGTTGTTCCAACACCAGCTAGTGCCTTGGATACTGACACAAAATCTAGTCAAAAGCAAACGAAAGACACTGAAGATTGCACAAACAAGGTGAGCTACCATTATTTACATTCATAGTTAAAGCTGAGTTTAGAAAATGGTATAAAGCTATATACTACTTTTTAAAAAAAACATTTCTAATGCCATTAGATGGACAAAAATTACTGAATATTGTATATAAATTTTAGCAGGTATAAGTGATGAAAATGCTTGTCATGAGAACCAGTTAATTTGTCTGATCAAACAAAGAATTATTGTTTATTTTCTAGTTTATTCACTATAATTGTCCTTGAGCAATTTGTGTTGAATAACATATTGAAATTTATTGGTAATTTTCATTTGTCATTGTTTTGAAAATATTTATTGTGGGTTTAGTGCTTCATTATTATTATTGTTATTATTATTTAATGTGGGTTTGAAAATTTGGACACTCTACATAACTCCTTTGGCATAATATTGTACAAATTGCTTGCTCAGTGTAATCTTATCTTTACTAGATGGCTTTGGAATTCAGTGATATTTTTGGAAATTATTTCCAAGCTGGATTGTTTATAGTATGCCTAGTTTAGCTAAACATATTAGTTTTCATTATAGATGTAAATTAATTTCCTACTGTAATCATATATTTTTCTGTATGTTATGATAAAATGTATATAGGAGAGCCCTGCATATATAACAGGTTAGGTTCTGGGCTACCGCTGAAAAGCAAAAATCAGTGTAAAGTGAAACGGCCTTTTTTTCACTTTCAAATGCATATAAAAGCCTGATAAAATGTTTACTCTTTCATATATTAAGTGAGAAATACAGCTAGGCCTAAAAAAATGCATATACAGTACACATTGCTTCCCTTAAAATATTTTTTGTCCTTAGCTTATAGTGAGTGGTGAATATATTATTGTAGAACATCTGAATAAATGAAAAATGGGTATACAGTGGACCCTCGCTTATCGGCCGTAATCCGTTCCAGAAGCTCGACCTAAAAGTGAAATGGCCAAAAATCGATATAATATTTTCCATAAGAATTAATGTAAATACAATTAATCCATTCCAGACAAAAATATCAACAAAACATATTTTTTTTTTAAGATTAACTATAGTTTTACATACACAAAACAATGAGAACGAAATAAAATGACTAAATAAATGGATAAATGAACATTTAAATCACTATTACATACCTTTATTGAAGGCAGGAGAGTATTGTTTGGAGACAGGACAAAATACAGTGGTACCCCGACTTACGATATTAATCCGTCAGAGAGGGCATATTTTAAGGCGAAACAATCGTTAAACGAATCAATTTTCCCCATAAGAAATAATGGAAATAAATTTAATCCGTCCAAGACTTCCAAAAGTAGTTAAATAAAATATTTTTTAGAACTTTTTGACATTAAATAATACAAAATTTAATAAAGAATACCTAAATACACATGCAAATATTGAACAATAACATGTCACTTACATTTATTGAAGAGTTGTTGATGTGTGGAGGACGGGAGGAGGGGAGAAGGTGGAGTAGTATGCTAGTGTTTGGAAGGGGAATCCCCTTCCATTAACACTGCAGGTACCAAGTTCTTTTCTGGGGTTACTGGCCTTTTTCTTTGAATGCTACACTCCCTGCATGAATGCTAC
Source organism: Cherax destructor (assembly GCA_009830355.1). Classification (NCBI taxonomy): domain Eukaryota; kingdom Metazoa; phylum Arthropoda; class Malacostraca; order Decapoda; family Parastacidae; genus Cherax; species Cherax destructor. The sequence continues at coordinate 357,118 of WNWK01000859.1, read as the reverse complement.
ACTCCCTGCATGAATGCTACACTCCCTGCATGAATGCTACACTCCCTGCATGAATGCTACACTCCCTGCATGAATGCTACACTCCCTGCATGAATGCTACACTCCCTGCATGAATGCTACACTCCCTGCATGCCTACTACACTCCCTGCATCCTTGCTACACTCCCTGCATCCTTGCTACACTCCCTGCATCCTTGCTACACTCCCTGCATCTTTGCTTCACTCCCTGCATGAATGCTACACTCCCTGCATGCCTACTACACTCCCTGCATCCTTGCTACACTCCCTGCATCCTTGCTACACTCCCTGCATCCTTGCTACACTCCCTGCATCTTTGCTACACTCCCTGCATGAATGCTACACTCCCTGCATGCCTACTACACTCCCTGCATCCTTGCTACACTCCCTGCATCCTTGCTACACTCCCTGCATGAATGCTACACTCCCTGCATCCCTGCTACACTCCCTGCATCCTTGCTACACTCCCTGCATCCTTGCTACACTCCCTGCATCCTTGCTACACTCCCTGCATCCCTGCTACACTCCCTGCATCCCTGCTACACTCCCTGCATCCCTGCTACACTCTCTGCATCTTTGCTACACTCCCTGCATCCCTGCTACACTCCCTGCATGCCTGCTACACTCCCTGCATGCCTGCTACACTCCCTGCATAAATGCTACACTCCCTGCATAAATGCTTCACTCCCTGCATGCCTGCTACACTCCCTGCATGCCTGCTACACTCCCTGCATGCCTGCTACACTCCCTGCATAAATGCTACACTCCCTGCATAAATGCTTCACTCCCTGCACATTCTTTACCACAGGCTTAGCACTAGGATCTTTCCTTGGACCCATGGTAGCTTATTTAGCAGTTGCAAGCACTAAAAACAGTGGAATAATGACAATATACTGGTATGAATGCGTGGGTGTGGGTGGGTGGTCGCTCTCGCTTGTAAACAATAGCACTGACGCTCCCTGGAGTGCGCTCAGCTGGGCGCCAGCGGACACGTCCGGTACGAATGTCGGTAGACGAAGCAAACATCGTAAGTCACAATCAAATTTCTTACGTTATAAATATCGGTTATCGAAAATAACGTAAGATGATAACATCGTAAGTCGGGGTACCACTGTACTCCTTTAATATGATGCTAATACATATAAATTCTATACGGCTTATTTATCTATCACAATTCATCTAATATGACATAATAAACAATATAAATAACATAGAAACCTCATATACACTCTAGAATGAATAAAATATGTCATTACATATGTGGCTAGTGGTGGCGGCGGCAGGAGTTTGTTTGGAGACGGACAGGATAGTCCTTCAATATGACACTAATATCAACACTACAGCTTATTTATCTATCACAATTCATCTAATATGACATAATAAAAATATTAATAACATAGAAACATGACATATACTCTAGAAAGAATAAAATATGTCATTACGAATGTCACGAGTGGTGTTGTGTTGTTTGTTGTTGGGTGTATAAGGGCCACTGAAAGATAAGCCTTACATAGTGGTGGCGAAGGCGGCAGCAGAGGCGGCGGTATTGTCACTTGCCCTATATACCTCAAACAACAATGGAGGAGTTAAGTTTCATGTCATTTTTCTATCCCTTAATCGCTTAACTTACTTGCTACACTGTTAATGCTACACTTTATCGCTGGCTGGCGCTATAGCCTTTATCGACTCCTGCTGTTTTAATATCGTACATATCGTAGAATCACTGAAGAAGGCACATTCTCCCCTCTCAGCCCTTTACCAAAGGGCTGGCACTCGGAACTTTCTTTGGCCCCATGGTGGCTTATTTCATAGTCACAATCAATAAACAAGCACCAAAATGAACAGTTGAATGGATGAACACGCAAAGTATTCCTTACTCAACGAGAGAGAGATGTAGACTGTGATACGTGTGAGGAAGTGGCGTCACCGGTGGGTTGACGTGTCCCATACGGACGACAAGCGAAAAAAACGGCCGATAACCAGAAGCCAAAAAACCGGCCTATAAGCGAGTTGGCCGATAACAGGAACGGCCAATAAGCGAGGGTCCACTATAAATGAAAAACTTTTGTAAAGCAAATTGCTGTAAAGCAGGGCTTGCCTGTAATTACAATTTGATGTGAGTGAGATAAAATGAACAACACTGCTAATTTGAAGTCTGCCATGTTATGGGGTTGAATCTTGTCCTTTTCATTAGCTGTAATTCAGTGTTAATTGATTAACTATATTCTGAGTGCTTGGGACTGACATTGTGTCTGTCAATTAAACTGTTCTGTCACTGCGTGGCGCATGTCTTGATTAAATCCTCTTATTACTAAGAGCCAGTTGAATCTGTGTGTTAGTAAGATTGTACGACCACCAATCATTTGGCATGTTTCCTTGCACCTGTTGTCCCATTCACCTACCAAGCAAGTTGGCACCTGGGTGTTAGTCAAGTGATGTGGGTTGCATTCTGGGGACAAGATTGAGGACCCAAATGGAAATAAGACAGTCCCTCGATGATGCACTGCCTTTCTTGGGTTATCCTGGGTGGCTAACCCTCTGGGATTAAAATGCCAAACAAAATCTTTTCTAGGCAGATTCATTACATTCCTCAAGACAGTGTATAGCTACATGGTAACCAGTAAGACAGATTCAGTATGGGCACCAATAAGAGGAAGATATTCAAGATGCAATATTTATAGCATAAGCCAGAAAAATTTATTGGGCCAGGGTATACACACAGAAATATGTATCTCAGTAGATATACACAGACTGGTAGTGTACACGTAATACATAATATGCAGTATGAATGACCCTTGTGCAGTTGATAGCCTTTAAACTTAGTCAACCAATCAATTATGCAATGATACCATTAAGATTCTGGTAGATTAAACAGTCCTTAAACACACTGTACAGTGGACCCTCGGTTAACGAATACCCCGGAAATCGTGCAATTATGTAAGTATAATTTTGTAAGTTCTTGTGGAAGTGTATTTTTGGGGGTCTGAAATAGACTAACCTACGTGAAATTTTTCCTTAAGGGAGTAAATTCGTTCGGTAATGGCACTTGAGCAGACTTCAGGAGTGAAGTTTTTACGAAACTCGGGGGTCCACTGTATTTTGTATTATTTACTAACTATAAGCACTGAAATTTGAATACCTTTACTTTTATACCTTTGATGAGTTTTGAGAGGTTTTCTACTCCTGAAGTCCAGCCTTGGGCCAGGCTTGTCTGGTACTGTACTTGCCTGGTCAACTAGGCTTTTGCTGGCAGCCTGCTGGGCCACATATCCATCACAGCCTGGTTGATTTAGCACATATATTTATCAATAATGGAAAACATTTTTTCTCTTACTTGTTTTTTCATGGCATTAATTCTGTTTATTCATGTTACCTGAAATTTTCAGTTGATGCATATATTTCGTACATATTACATTTTTTGTCAATTACTGGGTAGATATGATTATAATAAGAAAGTTTGTTCAACTACAGGCACACATAAGTGTACATAGTGTAAATTACCTAAGATAACCCAAAAAAGTCAGTGACTTATTGCTATTTGGTCCTTGTAGTTGATGAGCTTGCTTGAAAACTCGAGTACAAGATGGTCTACCAAGTGCAGTATTTTTACACGTCACAGAATTTGCATGATAACTGCTTTAACCCTTTGACTGTTTTGGTCGTATATATACGTCTTACGAGCCAATGTTTTTGACGTATGTATACTCCAAAATTCTAGCGGCTTCAAATCAAGTGGGAGAAAGCTTGTAGGCCCTCATGTGAGAGAATGGGTCTGTGTGGTCAGTGTGCGCAGTGTAAAAAAAAATCTTGCAGCATGCAGTGCATAATGAGAAAAAAAACTCCGACCATGTTTTTGGATTAAAACGCCGACTTTGAGGTGTATTTTCGTATAGTATTTATGGTTGTATTATAGTTTTCGTAGTCTCATTTGATAGAATGGAAGACACATTACAGAAATAGAGATGATTTTGATTGGTTTCATGGCGAAAAGGACTTTGAAATTGAGCTCAAATTAGCGGAAATGTTAGATTTTTGCCGATGTTCAAGAGTAAACAAAGGACGTCATTGTCCAATAAGTGTCCAACTAGCCATTCTAATACGTAGTCATGAATGGGTTGACATTATTTATACAATTATTACAATAATGCAGTAGTCTGCATAATGGTAAATCTTCTGTTTTTTTGTGTGAATAAAAATTCAAAATAGAAAGCAAGAGTACTATAAGAGGGGCCTGGAGACGTGACTGATGAACAGAGAAAATGTTATTTTAGTGTCAGGAATGTCTACATTGTTCATACTGGACCCTATTTTGAAATTAGCATCTTTTTTAATTTGTGTGAAATTGGCCAAATTGCCAATTTCTGACCACTTTATTGGGTAGTTGAAATCAGTAAATGGGCGGTTTCTTGTACTCAATCGATAGAACAAATGGAGTTCTAAAGAAATAGATATGAGTTTGATCGACTGGAACAATGTAATTGGCCGAAAATAGGGCTCAAATTATTATAATCAAAAGAAGCGCTAAACCACAAGGGTTATACAGCACGGCAGGGCAGGACAGGATGCAGGGAGAATAGATTGTAAGTGGGAGATGAATGATTAGTAGGGTATGGAGTGCAGCAGGACAGTGGATAGTGCAGGGATAGAGGGTAGCAAGAGATCGAGGTAGAAGGGACTGAGGGAGGTGCTAGAGGTATAATCTTCAGAGTTTGTGTAGTAAGTCAGTTTCTGTCAAAAAGTCAATGAGAGAGTCAGGATTAAAGGAGGGTCCATCAGCAAGAAGGGAAGGTAAAGAAAGGGCCGCAGAGCGAAGACGCTGTTGGAGGTAAATTCTGCGTGCTCGTTGATAAAGTGGACAGTCCAACAAAATATGTCGAACAGACACTGGAACCTGACAATGCTCACAGAGAGGGGCAGGGAGCCTCTCCATGAGATACCTGTGCGTAAGACGAGTGTGGCCAATGCGAAGACGGGAGAGAGTAGTCTCCCAACCTCGACATTGGTGACAAGAAGGCCAGAAACCTAAACTCGGTTTAATAGAATGAAGTTTGTTATTTAGCAGGTCAGACCAGCGTTGTTGCCAATGGGTGCGAAGGTGGGCAGCAATGACCGCAAAATAGTCCGTAAAAGGAACACCTCTATATGAAACTGGAAGGTCATGTACTGCTGACAGCGCAGCAGTGTCTGCCTGTTCATTGCCCTGTATGTCAACATGACCAGGGACCCAACAAAAAACAATATCTTTGTGCTTGCTAGAGATACGGCATAAATATATAGGGCTCAAAGTGGGCGAAATCGCCGATGCGTAAATATCGCCGAGATCGCTAACTTCGCGAGAGCATAATTCCTTAAGTTTTCCATCAAATTTCGTACTTTTGGTGTCATTACCATCGGGAAAAGATTCTCTTTTATTTCATAAGAAAAAATAATTTTTTTTTTAAATTCTTTGACACTGAGAGCAAGTTTGTGAGCAGGGGTCTCGACAGTCAAAGGGTTAAAGGGTTTAAAACCAGTTAATATATAGTATATACTATATATATACACATAAGAAAAGGCTCTTTCTGTAAATGATTTCTTTTCAACAGCATGTGCTTAGTCTAAAAGGGTCTGCAGCAGTTCATAAATACATTCCTGAGCCTGATATAAAGGACATAAACATATCAGCAAAGTACTTGGGCTCTTTAAACTTAATAGTTTTAAATGTTAACAGAGTTTGAATTCAATTCTTGCCTTGATAGGGAACCAGTGCAGCATATACAAGTAGGGAATAATGAGAACTCCAGGTGGGAGTGAAAATACCAGTCTGGCCCCAGGCCAGTCTGCAGGAGTAGGAAAACTTTTCTAACTCCTCATATTACTGTAATATGTATATTAACTTTGCAATTTAGAAGACCTGGTGTGAGACTATACCCCTGTGGCTGATTTCCAGAGATTTTCTACCCTTGCAGTTCGGCCTGGGTTGTTTTATAACCTCTTCATTGTATTTTTAATAATAAAAAATGGTATTATACCTCAGTCATTGCCTCGATATTTATTTACAAAACCAGTCACTTTCTCAGGTTCAAGTACAGTACAAGTCATCCTTAACATCTTGATTGTTTTAAATTTGGAAGAGCATTGTCTCCTTAACTTCTTTTTTGTTAAGACTTCTTCAGAGTTTACACTGCTATTGTTTCTGTTTTCATTGTGCTTGTGATCTTGCTGGCCATCAATGAATAACCTGAATAACCTTACCTCTTACAGCCAGGTCTTCTCAGACTGTTTTAATGAAAATTGCATATTAAACTGTAATAGTGTTTAAAGTATTGATATTAGAACTGCCACTGAAGGCTGGAAGAGATTGAGCTGAATTCTGAATGATTTATGAACTTCATTAAAGAGGGATGAATGTGATTATTGAGCAATAGGTAATAAAATGTTTACTTGAGGAATAATAATTACATTAAGGAGATTTTAAAATTTTGTGACGAGTTAAACCCAAAGAATTATGCAGCAGTCAAGTAAAATACAGTGCTACCGCAAAAACTATAAAGAAATTTATGCCGGAAAATACTGCACACTGGAAAAACTTAGGAGGGTTAGAGGGTGAAAAATATCTGCACAGAAAAAGGGGTGCAATAAGACATCATGGGATAACCCAGTATGTAAATAAGACATGTGGTTTATGGTATTTTATTGACAAAATATAAACCACTTATTGTCTTATTTACACACTTGTCGGTATATTCTTCTGTTGATATACTGTACAACTTAGTAAATATAAAGGATCCAAGACTTGTTAATACTCCATTCAAACATATGGAGCTATGTCTTTGACTTGTTTCACAAGTTCTGCTCTCACGATCCAGCTAGAGGCTGCACTTCCTTCTTAAGTAAGTAAGTTTATTCAGGTATACACAGATACAGTTACATAGATTATCATACATAGCACCATATGTGTAGAGAACCTAGGATAACCCAAAAAAGTCAGACAGTGACTTATTTCCATTGGGGTCCTTGATCAGTGTTACTAGACTGTTGCTGCCAGTGGCTCACAGGCTTACATAGCCATCATAGCATTTGAACAGTGGAGCACTACAGTAGGCCTATTGGACCATGCTAGGCAGGTCTGTTTCACATCCAAAAGATATAGTGCCAATGGTGAAACTATTTAAGTAGCTTTTGCTCTCTCGTTGAGAGTATTCAGCATTGACAACTCCGTTCAGGGTGGAAGAGATTCAAAGATCATGTACGGCCTACATAGCGCCAATAAGACATTTAAATTACTGGGAATGCCTTCAAGTCCTAAGTCCTGTAGCTCGATCGCTAGCGCACTCAGCTCACACACAGAGGTCCAGAGTTCGAATCTCCTCCAGCATGACTAGAAAACATTAGGGACGTGTTTCCATAGACACCTGTTGTCCCTGTTCACCCATCAGTGTAAAATGGGTACCTGGGTGTTAGTCTACTGGTGTGTGTCGCATCCTGGGACAAAACTGACCTAATTTGCCTAAAATGCTCAGCATAAGCGGCTTTCTATATAGTAGTATGTAATTGATCTTAACTAGGCTACTGTATACCTTGTACATGTACTTGTAGTAAATAAAGATATATGCCCTCGCTGGTGTGGAGCAGCGAGATACATAATACTTTATATACGAGGAAGGTTTGGATGCCCAGTCCCAAATCTGCACACTGTGCACAATTGTAGCAACATTTGTAGTCTCACACCACGTCTTTTTACACAACTTTGTTGGTATCAGTTACCAAAGTTTATAGCAGCACAAGGAAGCTAGGACTTGGAATGTGACAGGAAAACTTATCCTCCATTTGACAGGATACTTAGGAGTCAGTTGTGTTTTTAATGTGAGTATCTTGGTACTGAAGGTGGGAGGGGCAGGCGAATGAATTGGCTTATTTATCTAGGTGCTGGTGCCTAGTGTGGGTGTTGAGTGCTACCCACGCCTTCACACATCCTGTTGTAAAACGTAGTTGCCAGAGTAGCAGTGCTCTTATTTTGCCCTGTTTATTGTAGAATCAAATTTATGAGTTATAATTGTAACATTTACGATTTTTTTTCAGTGTAAAAATGTATAATTGTCCAACATTAGTGTGACAGTTTTCCAGTTAGTTTTTGCATTTTTATTTTTGCGATGATAGCTTTATAAGTTGTATGATATTAGTGTCATGTGGTGTATTTAAGATTATTTACAAAATTATTCCTTGCTTCTGGTTGTAGAGTTTATCAGGAACTGGCAAATGTGACATTCAGGAAAGGCAACTATACCTTTACTAGCGTGTCTGTGCTTATCTTTAGTTTTTGTCATGTTTTTGTTGTTACTTTTATATTCCATGTTTTTTTTTTTTACAAAATGTAGGACGTTGAGTGTAAAAAGGAAAATTACAGTGTGATTCTTGGGTTGGCAGTACAGCCTCTTTTTTTTTTTTTTTTAATGTGGCGTCGTTGTGGCGTTCAAGGCCAGATAAAAGGTGAAAGTGTAATGTTAAGTGTTGCTTGTCGTGGAGGAAGCATAGTGTTCAAAAAGTATCTAAGTAAGTAAGTTTATTCAGGTATACACAAATACAGTTACATAGATTATCATACATAGCAACATGTGTATAGAGAACCTAGGATAACCCAAAAAAGTCAAAGTTACTTATTTCCATTGGAGTGCTTTTAATACCTTATTATTATACTATGAAGGAGATAATACTATTATACTATAAAAGATATATACTAGGAATAAAGTAAAAAGAGTTACTTACATCTAGCTTTGGAGGGTAAGCATAACCTTAAAAAATCAGGCCTCAGTCTTCACATTCATTCATCTGATAATACTGATAATAAGGGTGTTATATATAAATGAAGTATATTCCCAAATGTTGCTACTGTATTGACAAAAAAACAATAACAAACATTGTAGAGCGTAATGCTGTATTCGTGGCCAGAGCTCTACACCCGGTTCATCATTACCGAGCACTGTAACCCGCGTGGAGAAAGTATAAATGATTTGCTTGCGTTCGCGTCACAGGTGACTGTCTGTCGGTCTCGAAGTGGATGTAAGCCAATGACCTCTCGTCACCCTGATGGGTTAAGGGGGATGGATAAGTAGGGGAGGGATGTAGATAAAAGGTTGGTATGTGCATGTATATTACACCCCCCATCCCGTGCTGTTGAATACAACAACAGTGTTTGGTTACCATTTTAAGTTAGTGTGGAAATAAAAGTTAGCTGTGTTTTCCTGTCACATTACATTACACAGGATGGATTGCATTCACATGGTAATGAAATCTGTCAGCCTGAGCTGGTAAGAACATGAGAATGAAGAATAACTTCAGTAGGTCTATTAGCCCATGTTAGGTAGGTACAGTTCGTACACCCTTCCAACCTATAATTAATTACAGCTACCTAAAGTTCTCGCCCCAGTGACGCCACTTTGTTCCATTCATCTACTATAACAATACAGCATATTAGGGGCTTTTGACATGTACATCTCTTTTATACCTATGTATCATGTCTACCCAACAATGTATCATTATACCATGTCTAAATAAAGTATTATTATTATAACTGATACCAAAGCAGTACTTCCCTATATCCTCTCTAAATCTAAATTTGTTAAGCTTTCTATCCATTACTGCAAATCCTTTCGTGATTAGAGCTTTTGAGCAAGCTATTTGTATCCCCTTTATTCCTGCTTTTTACATTTGTACAATTCATTCACATTCCCTTCAAATTTTATGTTTTTCTAGAGTGCAAATTCATTGCTTTCAGCCTGTCTTCGTAGGAAAGGGTTATATTTCATGGGATCAACTTTTTCATCCTCTATACATTGTTATTAACCAGCGCATTTATGTCCATTGTGTAATATGGAGACCAGAACTGAGTATTAGGGCCATACTGAGGCTGTTAAACATTCCACTGCAGATTCAGTAGATACGGGAGCTATTTCGTTTCATGGGTGAGGTCGGATGGATATGAAAGACTGATGATTGTGATGCGAGAGGAGGGGACGGGAGTAAGGGCGTTGACAGCGATACAGGTGTTTGGTTGCGTGGCTCTCAACTGATTATTTACTTTGACTTCTGCGTCTGTCGGAAAAGCCTGGAGTGCGCTTTCTTACAATCCTCTTCAAATAAAGTACAAGTTGTATTTTGTGATTTTGTTTTGCATTCATCAAATTATAAGAGTATCCACGTAAATGTTACAAACATTATTATATAGTGATAAACATTGTAGTGTAAGAGTAAGATATGTGGCAGGTCTCTCGTAGTAATACAGTGTTATAATGCATATTTATGTACCAGCATAGTATGTGTATCTCAATAAAGTGAAGCACGCAATTTTCGCTGTATAGGAACGATATCACAGGGATGATTTTTGATCGCAGTTGATCTTGTTGCTTGAGTTACTAGTACTAGTCTTGCAGTTGGCAGGATAGACAGCATCATTCGCAGTTGTTGTAGATGGTCTAAGATTACATTTTATTATATCCAGGTTGGGAGAGTATGACAGCTCGAGTTGGTGAAATAGTGTCCATGACTAATTTGATAGGCACTTCTTGGTGTAAAATTATAATAAATTATTGTTCTATTGACATTTGTATTAGACATTTTAATATTAACACATTGCGATTCGTACGTATTGACACATTTGAATAGTTAACGAGTGTGGTTTATTTCTAGTTCTCTAGGATGGGACCCACAACATCGCACTAACACCCAGTTACCTATTTATTGCTACATGAACAGTAGTAGTAGGTGTAAGGAAACTTGCCAATACATCTTATCTAGCCCGGATTGAGCCGAACGTTCTACGACAGACCTACGAGTCACCTTCACAGAGCAGGTTCTCTTAGGGCTACCAAGAACATTGCATATTGCTTGACGAACATGCAGCGAATTTGGTGTTCCGCAGTGTTGTTAACAGGTGTTTTCCACACCAAAGAAAAAAAATCCACTCTGGAGTTTACCTGGAGAGAATTCCAGGGGTCAACGCCCCTGCGGCCCGGTCTGTGACCAGGCCTCTGATGTATTAAAATACCTTTGTTCCCCATACTGATCCATACACTGTATGTCGGTACGTCTTTTGCGGCATCACTGTTAGGGGGAGACAATTTTTGCTGGTTTTGCACAGTATTCATTTTCCGAGCCACAAGTTACGATGAACGATGTTTAACTGGTATAATTCATAGCGGTTACCCTCCAATGTAGCACTTGTGCTAGAATCAAAATGCACAACTCATGTGAAATTTGATAACAGTATTCGAGAAGACTTTCTTTTCAGAAGATTATATCTTCACAATAGGAAAAAAGAGCGTTCTTAGTACATTTTGAGCTCTTGAAGTCACTAAAGACTATTTTAAAAGCACCATTTATTATTCCAGTATATGCATCGACTTACATTTTCTTCAGCTTTACTTAAACTTCTGTGGAACATACTTATATAGTATATATATTTTGTAAGACTTCGTTCTCACACTTGATGCACGTTCAGATTTGAAAGTTGCACATGTGCAGAACAACCCGTCCTCCAGAATGCTGTACACCGTTCGTTTTCTAATGCATATACATGCGTCAGTTTCCCTAACAGTAAGTGTCCAGAATTCCTCCATAAAAACACGTAACATGAAAGGGAGGGCTACGTTTATCACCAGAGGAAATACCGTCATTTTTTTAATCTTTATTTCAACAAGTACATATATGTACTAGGTCTACAGGCCTAGCTGACATCAATGACATATTACTATGCAGAGCATTTCTGGAAAATTAGGTCAGTTTTGTCCAGGATGCGACCCCACATCAGTCGACTAACACCCAGGTACATATTTTAGTGATAGGTGAAGATAGACATCAGGTGTCTTAAGGAAATACATCCTAATGTTTCTACCTGTACCGGGGATCGACCCCTGGACCTCAGTGTGTGAGCTAAGTGCGTTAGCAATCGAGCTACACGATACCTTGTTTATCATTCATCGTTTATATCATTTAACTGAACTAAACCTGTTCTCCCTTTCCTTGAATAGAACCTGACTATCTCCCATTCCTTAAGTGTTGTATGACCAGTACGTCTTTAGAGCTCCCACTGAATATCATAATAAGAATTTATATCAGAGAATGTAGTTATGAATGGAGTTACTCACAATAATATTCTGCATAATAAGGGACTTTCTGCATGCATACCTAAATGTCATTGACCTTTATACAGTGTATCATGCTGAAATAAGGAGTCTTAATATAAAACTGTTTGTATTATAACGAAAACTTGAGTCTGCATTTTACTTATTGTTAGGTAAAACGACACTAGTGCAACTAATGTGACATTTTACTGTGGCAACGTTTCGCTCTCCAGGAGCTTTATCAAGCTTGATAAAGCTCCTGGAGAGCGAAACGTTGCCTCAATAAAATGTCACATTAGTTGCACTTGTGTCCTTTTACCTAACACATTGTCGGTAATTCTACCAACATTAATACATTTTACTTATTACAAGCGATTAAAAAAAATGTAGAAAATTTGTCTATATGTGTCACTGAAATTGCCACACTTAGACATAAGTAATCGATGGCTCCACCCAGCAGGCAAATGATGGTTCCACCCATCAAGGAAATAATGGTTCCACCCAGCAGGGAAATGATGGTTCCACCCATCAAGGAAATAATGGTTCCACCTAGCAGGGAAATGATGGTTCCACCCATCAAGGACATAATGGTTCCACCCAGCAGGGAAATGATGGTTCCACCCAGCAGGGAAATGATGGTTCCACCCAGCAGGGAAATGATAGCTTTGTTGGTGGGAAAATGCCACCAGCGCTGTGAGAAGACCCTGTACAACACTGGGTTGTCAGCTTGGCAAGTTTTTTTTTTTTGTGTTACCAGTTGTCAAAGGCACTTGTCGATAGACACTTTGGTCTGTTTGTAGTTTGTGTGTGTGTGTATGTGCTCGTGTTCTCACCTATTTGTGGTTGCAGGGGTCGATTCACAGCTAATGGCCCCGCCTCTTTGTGTGTGTATACTCTCATATATGTGGTTGCAGGGGTCGAGTCACAGCTCCTGTGTGTGGTGGGGGAGAATGAAGGAGAGAGGAAGTGAGCGGATGGGAAAGAGAGGGAAGTGGGGGGCCGGGAGTGCCGTGCGTGTTTCAAGCGTTGGCTGTGACCTACAAAGAGGCGGGCAACGGCCTGCCATCACTGGCACTCCAAGAACTCTCCTCTCGTCCCCTCATCGTTGTTATGTGTACAGGTTACCAAACACCTGCATAATTAAGCAAGACCTGCCGCTGCTTAATCAGCGGAAATCTTCCAGTGTCGTAACAAGTCGTCAGCAACCCAGATAATATAATCAGTCAATTCTTCACGATAAGAGCAGTTTATGTTGAGGGGTATTTTTCTCCCAATACAACACATCCGACTCAAACAGCGTGCCCTAAGGGACGATATCCTTGTCGGATGTAAGTCGTCCGTTTGTCATTCTATTATTGTCTGTTGACAACGACTTTCGTTCCCCAAGCCTATAATAAATATTAAATATATGTCGAGGCTTAGAATCGGCAGAAATCAGCAAACTGTAATGTGCGATAACTTGTGCGTCACTTGTTAGATTGATTTCACTGATGCTTACTAGGATGTTTTCTTCGTGCGGCCCAGGTGTTTCTTTAGCACTGTAGTCTCGTTTTCTTACGCGATTCACCGCGTCAATTTCCTAAAGTTCCCTGCAGTTAGAAAAAAAAACCTTTGTTAGGTTATATAAACCTACAGAGTTTTATGTTCAGCTGGTAACATGCAAATCAAATGGCCGCGGAATGTCTAGCAGCGCAGTAACTGGGCAAACCCAAACAATGACCAAATCTGTACGGGTAATAAGCGTGGTGTAAGTTATGTGAGAAAGACGTATGCGAGTATTTGGACATTTATTGAGGGTGCATTTAAAGTGGAGTTTATGGAGTCAGTAGCAGTGAGTTACTGTACCCACGGTATAGTGATTTCTATTTATGAGGATGAATTGACTGTATCGTTATCTTGGCATTATAAGTTATTTCTTTAGCTACTGTTTCTGCCAGATGTATTTTCTTTTTCGTCTGCTTCTGGTAACAAGAAAAGTAATACGATGACGGAGTAGAAAAGGCGCCAAGTGGGCTAGCAAGCGTGATGTTTTCATAATTCTTAATGTAACTTATTCATTCGCACTTGTGTTTTCATGAGATGGGACTCAGTCTCAAGGTTATGTAGATATAATTAGAGGATAAGTTGGATGTATGTATACTCAACACTGTATATATGTATGTTGAGTTGTCTGGCCGACTAGATAGATGGCTTCTTGACCCAACATGCTTGGCTCCTGTTTATCCTTGGATGTTCTGAGGAATTGGAGATTCTATTTATGTTTGGTAGTACTAATGATAGGAGCTGGGGGTCTGGGAAGGAGAGACTGGCATGTAAGTACTCAGGATAATATTTTAAACATTAAGTTTTACAAAATATTACAAAATTTATAAGGGTTTTGCTTGCACTCTTGATATTGATCATTTGCAAAACTAGTGACATTTGAATGTTGAAATAATCAGTTGACGTAAGCCGAGATATGATGACAATTGCTTAGCTTGTAAAATATATACAGATACATCCTGTGAGTGAATATATCACCCAGATAATTGAACACACACACATACTCAGTAGCCACTTTATTAGGTACACCCTTGTAGCCTCCCACCCCTTTGCTCTCAGAACAGTCTGAATTCTTCGTGGCATGGATTCAACAAGGCGCTGAAAACATTTCTTAGAGATCCTGGTCTGTGTTGACATTAGCATCACTCAGTTACTGCAGATTTGTCGGATGTACATTCATATTGCAAATCTCCCGTTCCACCACATCCCAAAGGTTTATGCCAAAATTCTGACCCTACCATCTGCATGTCGTAAAATCACGATTTATCAGACCTGCCACATTTTTCCAATCTTAACTGTCCAGTTTTGGTGAGCCTGTGCCCACTGTTGCCTCAGTTTTCAGTTCTTAGCTAACAGTAGTGGAAGCCGGTATGGTCTGCTTAAGGCTCCCATGCATTTCATGATTCAATGTGTTGTGTTCAGAGATGCTTTTTTGTTGTACAACTGTTGTAAAGCACAGTTTGAGTTACTGTCATCTTGTCAGCTGGAACCAGTCTGGCCATTTCAGACACCTCTCATTAAGGCGTATTCGCCCACAGAACTGCTATTCACTGTATGCTTCGTGTTTTTCACACCATTCTCTGTAAACTCCAGAGACTGTTGTGTATGACAATCCCAGATGATGAGCAGTTTGAGATACTAAAACCACCCTGTCTGACACCAACAATCATTCCACGGTCAAAGTTACTTCGATCATATTTCTTCCCCATTCTGATGTTTAGTCTGATCAATAACTGAACCTCTTGACCATGTCTGCATCCTTTTAGGCTTTGAAGTGCTGCCACATGATTGGCTGATTATTTTGCATTACCGAGCAAGTGTAATAAAGTGGCCACTGAGTATATATAATATACGTATGCTCAATATAAGTTTCTACATTCACTCACAGGACGAATGTTTCTGTATATTTGCAAGCTAAGGGCGGTGTTGGTGATACTTTTCCAAGTGGTCAGATGTTATTCATGTTGCTGTCGTGAAGTAGACCTCATCAATTAAGTTGTCAAGGTGATCACTGTTAATGGTGGTGGTCATGTGTCGTAGCATCCCCGTGTT
Organism: Cherax destructor; assembly: GCA_009830355.1. Classification (NCBI taxonomy): domain Eukaryota; kingdom Metazoa; phylum Arthropoda; class Malacostraca; order Decapoda; family Parastacidae; genus Cherax; species Cherax destructor. The sequence continues at coordinate 341,409 of WNWK01000859.1, read as the reverse complement.
AGTGCTGGTACCGCTGAATGACACGTGTGCGCTTTTTCTCCAAATAATAATAGGACGAACTGTACATGTATGTGCCCCCTCAAGGGAGGTTCCTTGACGCTGGTGAGTGGCTCTTGATCTAGGGAATTGGATCTGTACTCCAGTTCCCTGAATTGAGCCTGAATGCCTTCCACCCCCCCACCACCACAGGCGCTGTAAAATCCTACGGGTTTAGCGCTCCCCCATGATTATAATAATGTACGTTTATGTACACCGCCTCGTGGATATGCAAGGGAATACATGTGTATGCATTTTAAATGCGTTGCTTGCACATGTGCTTTCACACGTACGTGAGAGCTTGCATATTTTAATGAGTGCACGGTAGTGTATGCGTTAATATTTGTATTTTATTATTATTTAAGCTGACGCTGATAACACCGTTGATAAGATAAAAGGTTAAAAAACGTACTGCCACCGTATGTTTGATCATATCTGTTATTTCGTACAGCCTGTGTATGGGACGGCGTTGGCGTTTAAATACTTGGTTATTATGTTATCTTCAGGAGGGTAACGTATTCTGGCTACACTGCAGGTACACGTTTGGCCGGGCTTCATGTCAGCTCACTCACGTTTATCCCTTGAACCCTGAGTTATGTAAGCAGAAGGGTTTGTTTATCAACCCTCCCTTGTACCTCTTCTTTTTGACTTGTCTTCCTTTCTCTCATCTCTTGTTTTCGTATCCTTCCTTTCTCTCGTCTCTTGTTTTCGTATTCTTCCTCTCTTGCTTCCCCTCTCCGTACTCTCCAGTACTTCCCCTTCCTTCCTCATTCATTTTCCTCCCCTTTGCTTCCTTCTTCTTGGCTTCCCTCCCCTTCCTCTCTTTGGCTTCCCTTTCCTTGACTTTCCTCCCCTTCTCCACGGCTTCTCTTCCTCTCTCCACTTTCTTTTTCCATACTTTACCCCGCTCTTCTAACTACGTTGGACCAAGTGCGAGAAAAAGTTAACTGTATATTTTCATTATAGTCTTATGAAGGGATAGAAATATATGATTACCATAGTTTGAATTTTTTAAACGGCTGACACTTCATAGAGGTGGGAGGAGGAGAGCGTATTTACCAGCTCGATCTGTATTAATGTGTTGCATATACTGTGCACTACACATCTATATTGAGTATCATGAAGAACATACTGAATCTGGACGGCAGAATCGGTTCAAGAACTTACTCATAATCCGAATATCCTACTCGGCGCTCGAGAACGTAAACCACAACCACCTACCAAATCCGGATATCCGACCTGTGAATGTACGCCGGATTAGGTGTGCAGACGTCTCGCACTGCCGTTGCCCTGAGCACCATTCAGTGATTAATTAACATTAACACTACCCTTGCCCCGACCATCGGTGATTGATTACCCTTAATATCTTCCTGGGATGTTTGTCTTTATCATACAGTGCCCGCTGCGCACTTCATTCTCTCCCTGGGTCACTCCCCATCATTCACTTCCCGCTGGACTCTTTCTTTCCATGTGACGCTTGTCGTCATGCTTCCTGCTGGGCAATCGGACGAGTTTCTAAAGTATTATTTTATAAAGAATAAAGAGGCGCAATACCGTGACTGGAACAATACACAAATAACTCGTTCATAAAAGACTGAAGCGTATGACGACGTTTCGGTTCGACTTGAACCATTAACTAGTTAAATGGTCCAAGTCGAACCGAAACGTAGTAAGTTTATCTCCCCTATGTGCATGTTATTTATTGTATACTATTCATGAGAGAGCACTTAAGTTGAAGGCGTCATGCAGCGCTTGGCGGATGGGAAGCAATCAGGTTCGATCCAAGGAAGGGAAGTACAGATCAAGAGCCTGTCACTGACATCAAATTACCTCTCCCTTGAGGGGACGGATTTCTGCAGTCGTGGGGAAAGAGGAGAGGGGGTAAGCCAATCACTTATGGCAGACTGTAGGGGTTTTGCCATGCCGTAGATTTAGGTAGGGTTTCCAATATGAACTTTCAAATTATAGGGCACTCCGGAGGGGAACATGTAGAGTAGATAAACTCTCGAAACTCTTCAAAGGTATATCAAAGGTATGTACATTGATATCCATAGATAACTATTGTCATTCAAATTCAAATATATATATTTTTTACGTGTAGGGAGTTCTTTCTTTTCACCAGTCCTTATTCCTCCTGATGTCCCTGGTCATATTTTTATGTGAATCGCACGTTTCTCAGCAGTGATTGATTGAGGATATGAAAGTTTTTAAAAGAAATTTATCCGAAATCTCACTAGACAAGTAGAATCCCTTTCCGCGACTCAACAGTAATATAAGTTGTTCCTTTCCTTTATCCGTGTGTTTGCATCGGCGAGAAAATTTGCTCGCGTTTGTATTGCGAGAGAAAACATCAGAGAACTGTGCAATCCTTAACAGTGTGAGTAACAATATTTTTGTACTAATCAAAATATTTGATCCACTTCTGGTATACCAGCAGTGCAACTTCTCGTGAATTGCAACTTGTCGTAAATTGCAACTTCTCGTGAATTTCTCGGATTGCTGAACTGATCAAAGCACTTAGTGATAAGTCGGGAGTGAGACTAACTCAAATGATATTATCCAAGGTGTGACTTGATTATGGGGGAGGGGGGAAACATGGCGGCTAAAATAGTTTCTTCCTCGCTATTAGGGTATGCAGGATCGAGCCTCTACTTTATGTAGAATAACCCACATAAGTTTTGCTTATAAATATAATAAATAAAATGACTTAGTAATGGTTCAGGACGGACAGAAACACCGTCTAAAGCTTGTGAATTATTTGTTCCATCGATGGTATTGTGACGTATTCTTCATTTGCCAGCTAAGTTGAACTCTTTGCTCGCGCATGCGTGGGGTATGGGTGTACACTTACGTAACAATTATGACACTAAGTGGAGTTGGTGGGTGATAGTGTTGGTGGATGTCATGTTAAGTAGGGAGTGGGGATGGGGGAAGGGTAGCATGTGAGGACTGGTGGTGACTTGAAGAGCCTATCGGATGTGCGTGGCGGCTGTTACTGCTCTTTTTTTTTTAACAATATTAGACACAATTGCAGCTTGCAGCTATCCTATTCTATCCTGGATTTACAATGTGGGAAGGTTAGGTATGTGATTGGAATGAGGGATGATTGAGGGGTAATTCTGCGAATGAGTTTTTATTAAACAAAATTAGGCACACCACTAGTGAGCAACTATACTACTGTATGAGATAAACATAGGGGGGAAAATGCTTAAATTTCCAGATATTTTCTTTCGCTGAGGTTGGATGTTGTATGAGGTAATGAAATCTGTCGGGCAGAGCTGAGACTTCAGTAAGGAGTGAGAGATATGGGAGAAAGTGTAAAATAAACCCAGTGAGGAGCAGGGGTGCGGTGGGGACAATACGGGAGCACTGTATTAACATCCGGGGTCCCAGACTATTCAACATCTTACCAGAAGATATCCGAAACACGGCTGGAACCAGTGTAGAAGCCTTCAAGAGGAAACTGGACAAATATCTTCACCAGGTGCCAGATCAACCAGGCTGTGATGGATATGTGGGGCAGCGGGCCTCCAGCAGCAACAGCCTGGTTGACCAGGCAAGCACCAGACGAGCCTGGCCCATGGCCGGGCTCAGAGAGTAGATACTCTCGAAACTCTTCAAAGGTATATCAAAGGTAAGGCGATGTGGATGGATATCAGTCATTCCACTATGGTGTAAGTAGCTTTGAAAGTTCAGCTCCTGTAGAACTAGAGTTACTGTTACGTGTGAATTTCTATCTTTGGCCTGTCCCCTTATGACCTACGGATTGAGCACTTCCCTCTACCACAATATAATAATCAGGATGGCCTCACCCACGCACAAGGTAAATGGGGTTTTTAAACGTATCATCACATAGCAGGAACAAATTCTATACATTTACATACAGGCATAGTGTGTAAATTCGTTGTTGCAAGATACTTGGGAACAAACCCGACAGACGCATACGCTACCAGCATTCTTCATTGATTCTAAGCAACACCAATTAATTTTAGACCTACCCAAGTTAAGTTGAGCAGGAATAAGTTTGGTGCAAAAACTGCACGCTGCAGTAATTCGTAGTATATCAATACTCCAAAAATATTTATTTGCAGGTTCTTTTTTAGTCATTTACCTAAATTGGATACATCAGCAATGTTCTGCTACCTTCGTTCTCTGTGAATTACATAATGGAAGCAAAAGGTAGCCATATTTTCCGTCATATACCCACACAGTTCTGGTCACCGTATTACAGAATGGATATAAATGCACTGGAAAACGTACAGAGGAGGATGACAAAGTTGATCCCATGTATCAGAAATCTTCCCTATGAGGATAGACTGAGGGCCCTGAATCTGCACTCTCTAGAAAGGCGTAGAATTAGGGGGGATATGATTGAGGTGTACAAATGGAAAACAGGAATAAACAAAGGGGATGTAAATAGCGTGCTGAAAATATCCAACCAAGACAGGACTCGCAGCAATGGTTTCAAGTTGGAAAAGTTCAGATTCAGGAAGGATATAGGAAAGCACTGGTTTGGTAATAGAGTTGTGGATGAGTGGAACAAACTCCCGAGTACCGTCATAGATGCTAAGACGTTGTGTAGTTTTAAAAATAGGTTAGATAAATACATGAGTGGGTGTGGATGGGTGTGAGCTTGTACTAGGTCAGATGCAGTGCTCCTTCCTTAAGTGAATGTAACCTGACCTGTACTAATTCCTTAAGTGGAAGTGACCTGACCAGGTGGTCGGCTGGACAATTATATGAGTGGGTGCGGTTGGGTGTGAATTGGTCCTGACTAGGTTGTGCTACTAGGTCAGATGCAGTGCTCCTTCCTTAAGTGAATGTAACCTGACCTGGCTGGGTCGGGGCATTGGCTTAAGCCGTTGGAGATTTGGACCTGCCTCGCATGGGCCAGTAGGCCTGCTGCAGTGTTCCTTCTTTCTTATGTTCTTATGTTCTTATAACTTTTTTTTTTTTTTTTAAATTTTCGACACATCAGCAGTGCGCTGCTACCCTATTCTGTATGATAATTACAGTGGGAACAAAAGCTAGCTATGTTTCCCTGTCATATTCCACCACACAGGATGGGGCTCATATAAGGTGTTGAAATCAGTCATTCTGAGCTAGGAGACTTCAGTAGGGGAATGAGGATATCGTCAAGCATTCCAGCAAGGGTTCATCAGGTACGACAGCTTCAAAGGTTTCCTTCCAGAATAGCTGGAATCACTCTCACTTGGGAATTGCCCCTGTCGGGATGGCTTATCCCATACACAGGAAAAAATCCACACATGGTGAGGGAAAGGGGTAGCCTGGGGAGGGGATGTCGGAGACGGAGGAGGTGGTTTGGGAGAGACTGCTGGTTGACTCGAGACACTAACAAGGGCTTGCTGCATATACACGTCTCTGCATATCCATGTCTCTGTTAGGCGGCTTTGTTTCTCTGTGTCTGCCTTCCTCTGTCTCTTTCTCCTCACCCCTCTCCCTCACTTTATTTATTTCCCTCTCCCTCCTTCCCTTCCCATCCCTCCTTCCCTTCCGTCCCTCCCTCCCTCCCTCCACTCCCATCCCTTGTCTTCCTTTCCCTCTTCCTATCCCCCCTCCCTTCGATCATTCCCCCACCCTTCCCTGTCGCGATCGTTGTACAGGAGTCGAGTTGTGTTGATGACATTTCAGGTTGTCTTATGGATGTTTCATGCAAGTTATGCTGTAGATTTGTTCAGGTTGCATTGTTGTTTTAATTGCGGTGTAGATCTTACAAGTTGACCAGACGAGCCTAACCAAGTCCTAGTTATATATTTGATGGTCCTGGTTTTGCTGATGGCCCTGGTTTTGTTGATGGCCCTTGTTCTGTTGTGGTTGGTCTTGGTTCTTTTCGTGGAGGATCCTGGTTCTTTTTGTGTTGGATCCTGGTTCTTTTTGTGTTGGATCCTAGTTCTTTTGTAGTGGATTCTGGTTCTGTTGTGGAGGGTTCTGTTTGCGCTGTGGAGAATTCAAGTTTTGTGTATATTCAACCTTGTATTTTGGATTTTTCAGCTTTTATTCATGAAGCTTCAGGTTGCATTGTTGATCTTCAAGGATGTGTTGTGAAGGGTTCTGGTTGTGTTGTGAAGGGTTCTGGTTGTGTTGTGAAGGGTTCTGGTTGTGTTGTGAAGGGTTCTGGTTGTGTTGTGAAGGGTTCTGGTTGTGTTGTGAAGGGTTCTGGTTGTGTTGTGAAGGGTTCTAGTTGTGTTGTGAAGGGTTCTGGTTGTGTTGTGAAGGGTTCTGGTTGTGTTGTGAAGGGTTCTGGTTGTGTTGTGAAGGGTTCTGGTTGTGTTGTGAAGGGTTCTGGTTGTGTTGTGAAGGGTTCTGGTTGTGTTGTGAAGGGTTCTGGTTGTGTTTTGAAGGGTTCTGGTTGTGTTGTGGAGGGTTCTGGTTGTGTTGTGGAGGGTTCTGGTTGTGTTGTGAAGGGTTCTGGTTGTGTTGTGAAGGGTTCTGGGTGTGTTATGGAGGGTTCTGGTTGTGTTGTGAAAGGTTCTGGTTGTCTTATGGAGGGTTTTGGGTGTGTTATGGAGGGTTCTGGTTGTGTTGTGAAGGGTTCTGGGTGTGTTGTGAAGGGTTCTGGGTGTGTTGTGAAGGGTTCTGGGTGTGTTATGGAGGGTTCTGGTTGTGTTGTGAAAGGTTCTGGTTGTCTTATGGAGGGTTTTGGGTGTGTTATGGAGGGTTCTGGTTGTGTTGTGAAGGGTTCTGGTTTGTTGTGAAGGGTTCTGGTTGTGTTGTGAAAGGTTCTTGTTGTCTTATGGAGGGTTTTGGTTGTGTTATGGAGGGTTTTGGTTGTGTTGTGAAGGGTTCTGGTTGTGTTGTGAAGGGTTCTGGTTGTGTTGTGAAGGGTTCTGGTTGTGTTGTGAAGGGTTCTGGTTGTGTTGTGGAGGGTTCTGGTTGTGTTGTGAAGGGTTCTGGTTGTGTTGTGAAGGGTTCTGGGTGTGTCGTGAAGGGTTCTGGGTGTGTTATGGAGGGTTCTGGTTGTGTTGTGAAAGGTTCTGGTTGTTTTATGGAGGGTTTTGGGTGTGTTGTGAAGGGTTCTGGGTGTGTTGTGAAGGGTTCTGGGTGTGTTATGGAGGGTTCTGGTTGTCTTATGGAGGGTTTTGGGTGTGTTATGGAGGGTTCTGGTTGTGTTGTGAAGGGTTCTGGTTTGTTGTGAAGGGTTCTGGTTGTGTTGTGAAAGGTTCTGGTTGTCTTATGGAGGGTTCTGGTTGTGTTATGGAGGGTTCTGGTTGTGTTGTGAAGGGTTCTGGTTGTGTTGTGAAGGGTTCTGGTTGTGTTGTGAAGGGTTCTGGTTGTGTTGTGAAGGGTTCTGGTTGTGTTGTGAAGGGTTCTGGTTGTGTTGTGAAGGGTTCTGGTTGTGTTGTGAAGGGTTCTGGTTGTGTTGTGAAGGGTTCTGGTTGTTGTGAAGGGTTTTGGGTGTGTTATGGAGGGTTCTAGTTGTGTCACAGATCTTCCAGGTTGTGATCAAAAATGGTCATAATAATAACCATTATTTTTAAAGGGTTTGACCGGTAAGCCAGTGGAAGGCCTCGGTCAGATGACCAACAGCTCCAACGGCGGGTCATCTAAGACCCATGTCAGGAAACACTTGTCCTGTTTCCTGACAAATCTTACCTAACCTCTTGATCGAATGCTTAATCACGTCTTATCCACTTACAAATACACTTTCCATCCACATAAATGCACCCATATAAGTGCATCCAATAATGTCAAAGAAAATATTGGAGACAGTCATAAAAAGTATTAAAGGTAATAGTTCTTATGTACTAATATTGAATGTATGAAAAGTATACAATTACTGTTTTCTTTACCATTATACTGCACAAGGTCACTGGGAAGACAATGAAAGAAGCATTATTGGGAAGGTATCACAAATGATCTATATGCTTCTAAGAGACTTGGGGATACAAAATGTACTTAAAACAGTAATCACAATTAGAAGGTATTCTATTGAACTTTCTTGGTTTGCCTCTGCCTTACTGAATCTTTTCATGTGACCATTCCCAGTCCCTTACTATTCCCAATATTAACTCCCCCTTCTTAAGTGGATGGATAGGGTTAACATCATCACAGTAACACAGTTATAAATTAGATCTTAACTTGGTGCACAAACTGTAGTGTATGAGTTAATAGGTGGGGCCAGGAGCTTTGAATCAATCCCTGCAAGCACAACGAGGTGAGTACTTATTGTAATATACTGTCAGAAGGATTTACTGTTATAGTTCAACTTATTTGATTGATTTTGTAAAGTTCATGACATATGCATATGTACTTTACAAAAATACATACATACTACGTACATGCATACAACATATACTTAAGACAAGAACCAAAGCTTACTTCTGCTCCTTAAGTACAAAGAGGTATTTCCTGTACACTTAATATAAAATATGTAAAATGAAGATTGTGCTGTATAATTATGAATCTAACAGTTGCCTCCTATATTTCAGAATGTGATCACTGCAAAAAAAGAAGAGAAGACAAAAGATGGCAGTGAAGGCAGCAAGGTGGTGCCACGTGTGCCACGAATGTCACGAACAGTCAGCATGTGTGAGACTGGCACTGCCCAGACTCTTAGGTTGCGAGGGCCTACATGCTCTTGGCCTCGTGGCATCCTGAAGTGTCGCACCCGTTCCCTCAGTGAATCCCACATTGGCTCTTTCACTCCCATGGCACCGTTGGAGCTTGAGAGTTCCTCCACTGACCTTAAGGTCTTGGAAGACAAACACAGAGAATACAAGGAAGAAGGAGAAGAGAGTGTTGAAGAATGCATCTCTTCCAGCTTGGGAGAGAAGAAAAGCGTCCGCTTTAATGAAGTGGTGTCTCGCCAACTGTTCCGCTCTAACTCCTCAATCTTGGGTCAGAGGGCCAAGAACCAACGAAAGGCAATGAGGAAACGTAAGGGTCAGCAGCGCCGTGCTTCAGAGAGTGACAGGGAAAGTGACCAAGGTCAGCAATCTAGTGATCCACTTCCAGCTGCAGTCTCAAATTCAACTGATGAAGACACTGATGCCACCACCACTGACACCACAGAGGTTGATGATCTTGATGACATCAATCTTAATAGCGTCAGCCTTGATGTTGAGAACAACAATAATGTCAATAACAGCGACAGTCATATTTATAATAGTAATGCAAATAATACAGAAAGTTCAAATCACAATGAAAAGGAGAACATCAATAACAACAAAAACATCATTGGTAATAACAGTGATGGCATTAACAACGAGAACAATTATGATGGCTTTGTTGTGAAAACCAGCAAGAAGAAGAGGAAAAGTAAAAAGAACACCACTTTTGAGCCATCCAACAACTTTATTTTCCAGCTTGACATTGATAATTAAAAACCTTGGGTGAGAAACTGGTGAAGTTCTTGTTATGACTAACAAAATGTTCCAGATTTGTATTTGTTTAATTTTGATTGAAAAGCTTTTGAGTTTGCTGCTCATAAATGATATGCCGTAGTATATCTCAATATATTTATATACATGTATGATTTTACTGTATATTCATAGTACAGTGTTCCTTTTGCTAATTTTTTTTATACAACTTACTGAAAAAGTCCGGTGAATACCCATTATTTTTTGTTTTTCTTTTACAGTATTTCCTAAAAATTGTCACTGGGAGAACAGTTATTGGTAATACATATGACTTTTCTATATTTGTCCTCAGTGCGGTCAGTACTATTATGTTACCTTATATCTCTATCATTTAATTTTAATTACAGTGTACTTGTAATGATGTGATTAATTACCAAATCAATAATATTACTCTTGAGTTCTGATTTTGAAAAAGTAGAAATTTGTAATGTAAGATGATTTTCTCTGCTGTCTAAGAGTTCTTTGCTCATTGCTTCACAGTTAGTATGAAGAGAATCTATTATTTCCTGTTTAAAGACATTAGTCTTATTTATTTGCTCATGGCTGTGTCATGTGCTACTTCCTTAGTCTATATAACTAAAAGCTATCAAGGCATGGTCTTAGGGTGGTCAGTGTTTCTAGATAATGTAAAGAGCATTTTTCTTTTTTGACAAAGGGAAGTGTTTATTCAACTGCCATGAACTGAATAAGTTTTGCAGAGCTGTTATCAAAGTATTATGCACAGAAATTACTGTATTGTGAATGTTTGACCTGATCAAGTCAGTTTGAAGATTGTCATGTGTTGACTTTAAAGACATTTCCTACCAGGCAGCCAACTATGAAAAAGCTTGTAGAATCTAATTTAATCACTGAACTGTGGGAGCTGTCATAGATAGCCTATGATTTCGGTCTTTTTTGGACAGTCTGTTGAAATTAGTTCAACCACGAAAATTGTAGATGGCTTGCATAGTAATGGTTGACTTCGGATGTTATAGTAGATGGCCAATATAATCACAATCAACCATGGGTTTTGCAGATAGATAATGTGGATACACAGTCAACCATGGTTGTTTTAGATGGTCAGTGTGATCACAGTCTATCATGGCTATTGCACATGATTATTATTTTCACATAATCTACTCTGGATATTAAACGTAGTTTATGTGATGGCAGTTTATCAGATGCTGTATGTTGTAAATGATCACAGTGATTTTACAACCATTAGTTTGAAAATGTTGAATGCATTGGTTTCACTTATTTTGTCTCCAGTAACAGTGTTAGTTATTAGACTTAATATAAAAAATTTGACTCTAAAACATAGTAATTGTGAAATGTGTTTTCATCATTAGCACTTAATATTCAATGAGTTGAAAAAGTTGCTTAGCAAATAAATCATATTACAAAGAAATTTTTTGTCTTTACAGTTAAGATAGTAATTTATTCAGTACTGAATTTTAACCTTTGTGGGAAACCAATTTAAAATATGTTACTAGGTAACTCAAAGAGGGGCTTTCACTGTATTTTTCTTGAAAATGTGTAATTATGATTTTTTTTTTTTTTACAGCATGTGCAACATTTTGTTTTTGCAAAATATGAATAAGAACTTATACAGTAAGTTCCTTCCCAAGGAAGTGACCACATTGCATACATAAAAAATTAATGCTATTATGAAACATTGCTTAAATATACATTGACATATTAAGGGTCATCTTAGGAAAGGATGGAGGGAGGAAGTAAAGGAGGTTTTGTGTGCAAGGGGGTTTGGACATCCAGCAGGCATGTGTTGAGTGTGTTAGATAGAAGTGAGTGGAGGCAGATGATTTTTGGGACTTGACGAGCTGTTGGAGTGTAAGCAGTGTAACTTTTTCTGAAGGGATTCAGAGAAACCATTTACCTGGATTTGAATCTTGGAGGTGGGAAGTACATTGCCTGCACTCTAAAGGAGGGCTGGGGATATTTGATGTGTGGAGGATCATCTGAACTGTCATATCCATGCACCTCTGGCAAGACAGTGATAGTGTGTATGGTGGTGAAAATGTTTCTTTTTTGGGTCACCCTGCCTCAGTGGGAGATGGCCAGTGTGTTAAAAAATATACTAAGATCAAGTGGGGTCCTGGGGGAAAAATATATACCAGTATTGAAATGTATATATATATATACAATATATTTATATGTTAAAATCTGCTCATAATTATAGTCACTTAATCAAAATGATACATTATAAAATTACACAAATTATTTTGAAATTAATAATTAAATTTATTTTGTTCCATTAAAGCAATGTTCTTCATTCAAAATGAAGCTTTGGGGACTGTCACATCTGGGGGTTCTGGGGAATGTTGCTCCCTTTTGCTCTTGTTTATCCACCACTGGATATATAGTATTGGGGATTGGACTGTATTAGTTGTGTGTGTGTGTGTCTCAGGCAAAAATGCCCAAAGGTTAGAAAATACAGCATTTTGAACAAAATTGCATACTATAAGAAATAAAAATATCCAGAATTATTGCTCAGATTGAAATAAAATGGTTTGGTTAAGGTTACTTTATAATGTAGGATAATGTCAGCAAATTCAGTCTGTAATTTCTTCCGCTCACCTTAGGAACTAAAAATTCAAGTCGGGTGAAGGTGACATATCAACCTTGTTTTACCCATTTTTATGTCCTGTTGCTCTTCATAGTAAATTTTAGTATCACATAATAGTGACTCACACAAAGCACAGCCATATATATTAAATTGTACTAAGAATAAAAATAAGAATGAAGAATAAAAAGGCACAATACCGTGACTGGAACAAGACACACAACTCACACTTAGGAGACTGAAACTTATAACGACATTTCGGTTCAACTTTGACCATTAATTTTAAGATTCTTTGTACAGTTTGTTGGTGCATTGTTGTGCAGTGTGTGTGACTCGCTAGTATAAGAAGTTAATATGTATACGTACAGTATTACTGTAATTAGTGATTACTTATAAAAATGAATTAAATTAGGGTGCTTGCATTATCTCTCGACTGAATGAGCTGGCAGTTTCCCAAGGGTTGCAATAAATTATAAACATATTTCCTGATATTTTTTAAAATTGAATATTATCAGTATACAAAATTGCATATCAATCTGTAGTTTCAAAGACTTACATTTTTCTTTTCAAAAGCCTATAACTTTCTAACCTTTGCACATTTTGACAAAACTCAGCTCACCCAGATTCCCAATTGACAGTGGGAATATTAACATGATGTCCAGTAGCAGCCAGGCCAAAAAGTAATTGAACTATAAAAGCATATATGATATGCACATGCAGTATAGTTATTCACTTTTTATGAGTTTTTGTTTTTTGCCCTGTGTTCAGCAGCGTTTTAACAAAATGTCACCATAATCATACATATTCCAGAAACATCTGAGAATGTCCCACTTAATGTATACAATACATGTACAATTAAAGTATATGAAACTTAAATTGACTAATCCAGATTGTGATGGCCTCTATGGTGAAAGGTATATATACTTGGTTATATTTTCTCATGATGAGATCTATCACTGTTTTCACCCTCACTGTCAAAGTACAACTTAAGTACACCTAGCTTTCAGTGCTGTTGTTCTACACAGTACAATATTGTACCTGTGTAATAAAAAAACTAAATAAATATATTTAATATTTAAACTGGGTTTCTTTATCAAACATAGTAATAGAAATTTCATTGGTGCTGAGCCAGCTGAGAAGTTTTGTAAGGGATGAGGCAATAATTATTATTTGGGCCAATAGGCCTGCTGCAGTGTTCCTCCATTCTTATGTATGTTAACTCTATCGAAGTAACTGTCCCCTCAATGGGACTCTTGATCTAGGGAATTGGATCTGTGCTCCGGTTCCCTGAATTGAGCCTGAATACCTTCCATATCCCCCCCCACGTGCGCTGTATAATCCTACGAGTTTAGCGCTCCCCCATGATTATAATAATACTGAAGTAACTGTAATGGAATTACATTTATTCTTTGTAAATATATGCTTCAAAACTAAAGGCAATACATAAATTGACTTTGGTCACTCAGATACAGCTTCACAGGAGAGAAAATAAATCCCTTTCTATTATTGATAGAGCTTTGATTGTTTATTTTTTCCTTTGCTGTGAATATTTAATGCATCTTCTTCTACATTCGTGTAAGCTTACTAAAGCATACCCTTCAAGAGGGTGCCTTGATGCTAGTGAAGGGCTCTTCATCCAAGAAATTCAAGCTACATTTCCTTTTGATCAAATATAATTACCTCTCATTTCCAAAGTACTCCCTGTGGATTCACCGCTTGCTCACAGGTACATGTATATCGATACAGTACGTAGTGTAATTATCAAGGTACATACCAGACTATCTCATTCCACACATGCTTTTTTCATCCTTAATGGTGACTTTCACTTTTATAATGTTTAGAGAAGATTTAACAGTAAATCACCTAATCTTACTATTTAACCAAGGAAGAGCAGTTCCCATTATGTCGTAGCTTTTAGAAATCCTGGCTGTCGACATTAAATCCTCAAAACATCCTCAAGGGAGGTTCTTTGATACCAGTGAAGAGCTCTCTATCCAAGGAATTGGATCTGCTCTCCTCTTGGATCAAACCTGAATGCCTCCCACTCCCTCAGGTACTGTATTACCCCTATGGGTTTAGTGCTCCCTAATTGTAATAAAATGATAAATGCTCTTGAGAGCTGTGCTGGCTACATCCCTAGATCTGGTGCTAATGGGAGTATAGTGAAAAAACTGTATACGTATTGGATCCTTGATAGATTATTCTGCACTGCTAATATGCAAGAGAGAAAAAATTTCTTCAGTCATAGGTGTCATTACGAAGCAATGACCCTAGACTTATTCTTTCAGTAGTAGAATTAGCACTCCTCACAGCCCTTTCTAATTCTCCTCTGTTATCCTGTCCACCCTTGCTACTCTATGATCCTGCACTACCCCCTGCCCTGTTGCACTGTATGATCCTTGTGAGTTTAGTGCTTCTTTTGAATATAATAATCAGTAGTAGAATGACTGAACTTAACATTGTACTGATAATAAAATGCTGAGGAATTAATCAAATGTTAAATGAAATCTTACTAAATGACTAGAGGAAAGCATGGATCCATTGTAGGCAAAACAGTATACAGTACACCGATTTTCCGCCTGGTTCTTTGACATTCTGGTGCTCAGGGTAATGAGGCTGCAAACTTTTCTACACATTCCCGAGTTCCAGTGCCTTCCAATTTTCCACAGGGACGTGTCCTTTATCTGCAATTTTTCAGTACCATTCCAATGCCTCTGAGATTGCTGGCAGCATTGCTGGTTCAAGTTCATAGCCAACCAGTTGTTTTTAAGCAAATTGCAGTTTGATGGTTATTTGCAATAGTACCCTCATGACTACATATTGAGATAGGGGCATGGGAACTCAAGTTTGTCAGGCTTTATCCCCTCAAGGGATACTTGATGCAGATGAGGGATTCTTGATCTAAGGAATTAGATGTGTGCTCCCATTCTTTGGATTGAATCTAAATGCCTCCTATTCCCCTAGGAAAATGGGAGGCATTTAGGTGCTGTATAACCTCTTATGTGTTAAGGGCTTTTCCCTTGATAATGTCAAGTTTATCAAAGAGTACATGAGATTTTTCTGACTTCTCCTTCAATGCCCTGAGAAAAGTGGTTGCTTGAATTAAACTCCAGTAAATGCAAGGCCATGAAGACTAGGAAGGAGACCGCAGTAGTCTTCTGGAATCTTAACAAAGAGACATTGCCGGCCCTTCATACAACATACATTAGGCCCATCGTGGAGTCTGCGGCACCAGTATGAAACCAACACCTGAAAAAGCATGCTAAGAATCTGAACGGCGCTGTATGACCCCTGTGGTTTAGCGCTTCTTTTGATTATAATAATAATAATAATAAGAATCTGAAGTGCAGAAGTTTGCAACAATGCTTGTTCCTTTAGCGCGGTATGACCCTTACGGGTTTTGCGCTTACATTGATAATAATAATAATAATAATAATAATACTCATTCTGAGCTAATGGGCATGAGCTACGAGGAGAGGCTAATGGATTTGGACCTAATGGCATTAGAGGACAGAACAGGGGAGACATAATAACAGCATACAAAATACTCAGAAGAATTGATAAGGTAAACAGGGATATCCTGTTTGAGGCGAGAAACAGGAACTCAGCAACACCGTTGAAAGTCACAGATGAGCAACAGGGGTGCTAGGAGGCTGTATGAACCTTGTGGGTTTAGCGCTCACTTTTGATTGTAATAATATTTCAGTTTCAGTGGTCGGGAAGTGAAATAATCTTGTTGAGGAAGTAGTGGAGACAGGATTCATACGTAGTTGTAAGAGCTGGTACGATAGGGCCCACGAGGCTGTGGCAAGGTTAAGAGTGCCAGGATATGAGACTGGACCTACCCTCTCCCACCCCTCACACAGAGGAGCTGTGAATCGACCCCTGCAACCACATATAGGTGAGTACACACACACACAAAGGATCAAAATATTTGTGTCAATAATTATACAACGCAGGGTACTACCACCACTATTATTATAACTACTACTACGCCTTCTACCACTACTATTACAACCACCACTACTATTACTACTAATAATAATAATAAAATGGAAGCGCTAAACCCGTAGTCTAGTGTATTAAATTTAGAGACTGAGATTCTTTAGATAGAAAATATACAGTAATCTGAAAGCCTATAGGATGAACAGCATTTTGGGCATGTATGATTATTTTTTTTATATTTTATTTAAAAATTTATGATTACTAAAAGCAAATGTGATAGTAAATGTTGTTAAGTAAGTAAATAAATAAGTAAATTTATTTAGCTATAGGTCCACATAAGTACAATTATCATATATAGTAACATATGTGTAAATTACTTAGGAAAATCCAAAAAAACTCAGTGATTTATTTTCATTATAAATAATAAGATTAACCTAAAAACCCATACACCCCGAGTTTAACTAGAAATATTACTTATTACAAAGTACAGTGTCTCCGTGTTCATGGCTAAAAATATATTTGTATTCAAATGAGGATAAATAATAACAAAATAAATAATGATTGTGAAAGATGTATGTGTTTACAGTGAGCAGCAGACGACAACTGTGGTCACCGCAATGCAGTAGTTGCCAACCTCCTCCTTCCATGGCTGCAAATTTGCCTTAGCTGCAACCTTTTCTCTCGTTGGTGTATTTCCTGGAGGTTAGTGAGACTTGGCACGTCATCTGATCTCTGAATTTCAGCGCATCTTCAGCGGGTACGGTGTGAGAGATGGTGGGAATTCATGGAGTGGGCGTGGTTACTACTGACTGGTCGAAACTATTTTGTGGTTATTAATTCATGTCGCTGCTACTATCTTGCTTCTGTCTTCGAAATAGTTAATTCTTATGGTAACAAAATCAAGAAATAACCTGAATTTGTGATCTGGAGAGTTCATGTTAATGAAACTTATCTAGGGTAAAAAACAATTCAGATATTTTACTATAATTCAGGTTTTTTTTTATTTCTCTTAGGCAGTATACAGATAATGTAATTTACATGTAATAAAATATTGTTAGGCACAAAAGAAAGCCACTAGCATGCAGTGCATAAGGTCAAATCAGAATAAAATTGTCTTAAGTGCTCTTAACTTTTTTTTTTTTTTTTTTTTTTTTTTGTGGGGGGGTGCAAAAGTACACAACTGATACTTGAATTTCAACCATTAATTGTAGTTTGAATTGTGCTATATTACATTTTTCATATACCCATTAGTTATATATAACTATAAAGGGCTAAAATAAATTATTTAATTATGTCATAGCCAGTATCGATAATGACCATTTATATATTCCAGACTGACAATGCTTGAAGTAACAAATTTACGAAATGGTGAGGTTCTCCCACATCGGCTGTGTCTTTTACGTGTGGTGGGAACACAGCCAGAAGCCACCTGTGCTGCTATCCACAACCAGAGTGACAACAGTAGAAATGGTGCATTATGGAAGATACATCACGGAGGATTTAATGCACTGGTTCCACTTGTTAAAGGGACTAATGATTTAAGAATTATCTGTGGAACTGAAGAAACTACAATACAGGTGGTGTATAAACCTTTGGATATACCCCGGTTTATTCGTCTAGTTTACATTACATGTATGAATGAAGATAAGTTTCAGGGGCCAAAAGAGATGGAGCGCTCTCCAAACACTGCAGTTCGGAAGATTCAGACTGGAGCCTTAGTTTTGCAGGCCTTTGTAGCAGAGACACTAGCAGCAGAAGGATTGGGTCGACGCACATTTCGTTTTGAATTAGATACAGAAGGAAATCCAATAGTTCACGTTATTCAGTTACCTCTAACTATAAGGGAAGCACACAAATTCACAGAAGAGCGTTTGTGGGAAACTTCAGCTCTGCATATTCTTTCCTCTCATTTATCAGACAAAATGTGCAAGTATGTAGCATTCTTTGGTGGCACCAGGTTTTCAAATCCAGACAAAATATCACTCAAGAACGAGACAGAAATTATGGGCCTTACAAAAGGTCAGGTGTCACTTGGAGGTGGTGGTCTGGCTCTGGTTGGAACAGGAGCACTGTATTCATGGGCAACAGAAGTGGACCAAGTAATGGATGCAATGCAGGATGCTACACCTGTTGATTCTACATCACTAATGGATTTTAGTGGTGGAAGGTTTGTTTTTTCAACTTACTGAATTACATTTGTGATTTAATTAACTAGATGTAGCTACAGAAATAGAGCTGTTAGGGTGGCCCATTTTTTTTTAATTTATCATTTTAGGTATATATTTGTTAATTTTTTTGTTGTAACACACACTACCTCTTTGATTTTATTCCTGCTTCAAATGAGGTATATCCTCATAATTCAAAATTTTCAATTCCTGGTATTCATTTTGCTGCACTTTTGAAAGTTCTCTGGTTTTTTATTGTTTATTTAGTTGTGGGCAAAATACAGTACCCCATGCTTTTAGAGATGTTAATGCCATGCAGGTACTGCATATTCCATTGTGGACTTCACATAAATGGTGATTATAACCCTGAATGATACTTGTTTCTTAGGTTCCTGAAAGTCATTATACAGCCTCTCCTCACTTAACAACAGAGTTCCGTTCCTGAGACCACGTTAGTAAATGAATTCGTTGTTAAGTGAGGAACATACTATAATGGTAGTGGGTTTGTGTCAACCATCTTTGATATTGTTTTAATGTCATCTTTGCACCATTTATTGTAATAAACAGAATAGAGGACATCAGCTCTAATATACATCATTTAGGTATGCATACTGGTCAGAGAGCCCATCTTAAGTCCGAGTCATCGGTAAACGAGTACTTACCTAAGTGAGGAGAGGTTGTATATGTATCAACCCTATTCTGTGTATGTAAACTTTCAGTGATGCATTTTCATCTACCCATAGATCCTCATTTTATACACCCTCATTTATACACTCTCAAAGTGATCCTATTTTGTTCTATTCTCCTCTAAATGACTTAACAACCCCTCCTCAGCCCTCTGAATAATACTTTTAGTAACTCCACACCTACTCCTAATGTCCACACTATGAATTCTCTGCATAATAATTACGCCACACATTGCCTTTAGACACAACATTTCCACTGCCTCCAGCCTTCTCCTTGCTGCAACATTCACAACCCATGCTTCATACCCATATAAGAGTGTTGATACCACTATACTCTCATACATTCCTGTCTTTGCCTCCATGGATATTGTTCTTTGTCTCCACAGATACCTTAGTGCACCACCCACCTTTTTTTCTTCATCAGTTCTATGGTTTACCTCGTCCTTCATAAACCCATCTGCTGGCAAGTCTACTCCCAAACATCTGAACACATTCACTTTTTACCTACTCCCTCTCTCTAATCTGATATCCAATTTTTCTTTATCTAACTCGTTTGATACCCCTCATCACCTTACTCTTATCTATGTTCACTTTCAACTTTCTTCCTTTTTGCAACTTCTCTTCAGAATCTCCCATCATCAGCAAAAAAGTAACTGTGTAAACTCCCATTTTGTATTTGAATCTGCATAATTTAATCCCACCCTTCTCCCCAGTACCCTAGCATTTACTTCTTTTACAACCCCATCTATAAATATGTTAAACAACCATGGTAACATTGCACATCTCTAAGACCTACTTTTAAATGGTAAGTAACCTGAGCCTCTCTATTCTCATAACTCTTTACAGCATTTAGTAACTTAGCACCTATTCCATACACTTGCAACATCTGCCACATTGCTTCCCTATACACCCTATCATAAGCCTTTTCTAATTCCATAAAATCAGTGACAACTTCCCTACCCTACTAATGAATGTATTAAGAATTTCCTTAAAAAAAACCACTACCTCTATAACAAACATTAACCAGGGACTTAACAGTCCCTGGCTAACACCCAGCATCCTTAAATCCATTAACAAAAAGCACCAATATGAAAAACAGTACAGAAGGGGTCAAATAACCAGAGACAATCCAAACGCTACTCGTCAATCCTTACCAGCCTGATAAGGTCAAAAAAATTGTATTATGAGAACAGATTACATAACATAAAAGCTGATATGAAAAAGACCTGGAAAACCCTATCTGAAATTCTAGGAAATAAAAAGATATCCAAAAACAAAACTATCAAATTAACAAAATCAGATGAACCCCTACTCCCACCAACTGAAACAGCAAACAGACTTAATGTTTTCTTCTCCACCATAGGAGAGAATCTAGCAAGTAAGATCCCAAGCTCAAACACCCGTCCATCAGACTACCTCACCAACACCTACCTGAATACACTATTCTTAGCTCCAACCAACCCAATAGAAGTCTCGCTTATCATCAACACCCTTAAAAACAAGGCAGGAGACATAAACAGCTTACCACGTTTTATGTACAAAAAAGCTTCTCAGGTACTGTCACCAATTATTGCAACACTCTTCAACAAATCCATTGAATCCTCCACCTTCTCATCAATTCTCAAAATAGTGAGGGTCACCCCGATCCACAAAGGAGGTGATCAAGCAGACTTGAATAATTATAGACCAATATCTAACTTACTTCTGCTCTCTAAAATCTTTGAAAAATTAATTCATAGGCAGATCTATTCCTACTTCGTCTCACACAACGTACTCAACCCCTCTGTTTGGATTCAGGACTAACAAAAGCACAAATGATGCTATTATACACATGCTAGAGCTAATATACACTGCTCTTGAGAAGAATGAAGTCCCACTAGGAATCTTCATTGATTTATGTAAAGCTTTTGATACAGTCAACCATGATTTACTGCTCACAAAATTAGCACACTGGTATAAGAGGGCACTCGCTCAACTACCTAAAGTCATACCTTAGTAACAGAAGCCAATACGTGTACACAAATGGAGCTAACTCTTCCACACAACAAATTACAGTTGGTGTCCCACAAGGAAGTGTCCTAGGACCACTCCTATTCCTCATTTACATCAATGACCTACCGAATGCATCACAACTACTCAAACCCATATTATTTGCAGATGACACTACATATGTCTTCTCTCACCCAAACCCAGTCATACTGGCCAACACTGTTAATGCTGAATTACAGAAAATATCTACCTGGATGACGACTAATAAGCTTACTCTCAATACTGACAAGACCTATTTCATTCAGTTTGGAAACAAAGCTATAAATGTTCCACTTAACATAACACTCAATGGATCACCCATCACAAGACTCACAGAGGGAAAATTCCTAGGAATCCACCTTGACAGTAGCCTCAAATTCCAAACACACATGCAACAAATTTCAAAGAAAATATCAAAGACAGTAGGCATACTATCAAAGATATGCTACTATGTGCCTGAATCAGCTCTCCTTGCACTGTATCATTCACTCATCTACCCTTATCTCACCTAGGGAATTTGTGCATGGGGATCAACAACATTAAATCACTTTAGACCGCTCATAACCCATCAAAAGGCTGCAGTCAGAATGATAACAAATTCCCACTCTAGACAGCATACTCCACCAATATTCAAAAGTCTAAAACTACTCGCCGTAAAGAACATTCACACTTATTCTTGTGCCTACTACATACACAGAACTCTACACTCAAATATAAACCCTCTGCTCAAAATTCTCCTCACCCCAACTTTAACAGGACCCATGACCATAACACAAGACACAGATCACTTTTTGATATACCCCGTGTCCATATCACCCTGTGTAAAAATTCTATGCACATAAAGGGCCCCAAAATCTGGAATTCATTACCAGTAAATACTAAAATAACCTGGTCTGAACATCAATTTAAGACTCTTCTTAAAAACCACCTACTCACCCTAAACTAAATAATCGTACTGTTAACTACATTCATCAATGCTCAGTGTTATATTCCCATAATATAATTTCAATATTTAATATTGATGTAACCATCGTACAAAACACTTTCGCCTTGTCACAATGTAATATCCTCAGATTGTAATTTGAGTAAACTTATTATCTGCTATAAACATAAGCTAATGTTTAAAACAAACTTAATCAATTTCTCTAGTATTAAGTAGTCTATAAGCCATTAGATTTAGTCTGCCCATAATGCCATGGCATGATAGTAGCTCTCTTTGCACTTCAATTCATGATTGTAATTACAAAATCTTGATGTAAACTTGCAATGAAATAAAAATATTATTATTATAAATATTGTTCACTTATATGTTTCACAGTAAACACTTGATCTACACATTCCCTACCCATTCTAAAGCCTTCTTGTTCATCTACAATTCTGCCCTAAATATATATACGTATATAGTATACCTTTGAAAAGGTATACTATATATGTATAGATATTTAGGGCAGAATTGTAGAAGAACAAGAAGGCTTTAGTATACGTATTTATATTTATTTTATATAGTAGTAATAATAATAATAATGCTTTAAAATAGGCCCCCTCCAATTAAATAGCCACCCCTAAATCTTTCCCAGTAGTATACAGAAATTCTAGTGCTGCTCCTGTCTGTGCTTTTTTGTTACTCTGTAGTTGTGTATTTTGATTATTTAAGCCTGTCCTCATAGCTCCAGGTCTTAATCTTGGGGATTAGCCTGGTGGCATATCTCTGAGCTGCTCGAGTTTCCTACCTAACCTGTTCGAGGCAGTGTGGGTTCTACACTAGTGTTGCATACTTCAATATTACTGTCAGTTAGGGAATGTATATTATTCTGAATTGGTTTGGATTGCACTGTTGATATTGTAGTTTATGCTTTCACTATCCTGTCTATGTAAGCCTGCAGCAATAGAGTCAGCATTATCTACATCCCTAGGGGTTCATTTAATGAACCATTCTTGCAATTTACCTTTACAGTTTCCTGCAATCTTTTTCCATTTTTATTTTCTCGTCTGCAAACATTGGCATGGAGTAACCAGTTGTTCTAGGCATGCTGTTGCCATATCTAAAGAACAAAATGAAATTGGGAACTGATCTTTGGTTAACTCTTGTTTATTTTTTTTTTTTTTTTTTTTTTTTTTTTTGAATGCCAGCTGCCTCCCACTGAGGTAGGGTGGCCCAAAAAAAGAAACAAACACTTTCACCATCATTCACATATAATCACTGTCTTTGCAGAGGCACATGGATATGATAGTTAATGTCACTCCTAAATCCATTATCTCCCTTCTCACAATGTAATTTTCACCCCATTGGTCTGATATTCCTTTATCCAGTAAAATACCTCCTTTTGTTTCAGCTATCTTTTACTATGCTAAACATTTCAATTGTAAATTGTCCTCATCTGTGACACTGTACAGAATACCTTTTGACAGTAAAGGAATATGCAGTCTGCTTATGCTTCCCTTTTTTGTCTTTATTTCAGACCTCCTATCATAAAACTCAAATAGGTTAGTGAGGAATGATTTTTCTGAACCTACATTTGTGTTTGGCATCACATGAGAATTACTGATGGATTAGTTATTTGTGTATTACTGTACATAGTTTAGCAGCAAAGTTAAAATGTCGTTGGTTTTTTACTTGAGCTTTTGATTAGATTTTAATTTTAAAAAATTGTAAGAAAATTAGTAACCACTGGCCTCTTGTTTTTGTAGATTTGAATATACGTATATTATTTTTATAAGCATCATAATTGATAATTGTCTTTAAAGCAAACTATATGATGCACATGAAACTTCCTGCATATCGTTTCATATCATGAGTTTTGTATACGTATTGGACTATAGTGGTTAACTTTACATTGCATACCTGCATCAACTTTAGGCAGATTTAAAATTTATAGGACTTCATCACTTCATAATGTGGATCTTGTTTTCAATTATGTATTGCAACACAGCCCTCTTCTGTTAAACTATTCATTCCACAGGGGTACATGGGGGGCATGTTATGGCACACATCTGGGCTCTGTGCTACATGAGTTGGCACATACCCTAGACCTGGGCCACACCCCTCATGGCATCATGGCTCGAGGTTTCGAGGATCTGCACATCTTCTTTACTACCACAAAGCTCACATCAGATTACCTTCCACAGTCACCACGTCACAGGTTTGTCTGCCATTTTTAATTAGTTATGTGGTAACTCTTTAAAGAACTGTAATCTCTTTGCATACTGGACTGTATAAGGAAGCTGTAATCTCGTATGTGTGATGTGATAAATTATTTCAAGAATAAATATGCCTGTATTCAAATATTTTATGTAATTAAACATGAAATGCACTAGGTGAATACATGCCTTGTGCTGTAGGACTCAATCTGCCATCATTACTGTGTGAGATATAGGAGGGTGCAGCCATTTATATCATGTACAGACACATTTCAACTCCCATTTTATATTTGATTCCCCATAATTTAATCCCACCCCTCTCCCCAACACCCTAGCATTTACCTCTTTTACAACACATTCATATCCCACCTAAATTTTGTCGTGGACAATAGTTACTGGTAAGACCAAAGGAGAAATTGAATTTAATCAGCATATATTCTGTATTTCAGCTCTATTATGAGGCAATCGATGTCAAGTTCCTTAATCAAAGAGTCGGTTACTTTTACAACTGATTTTGTGCGAAGAATTCCGTTGGACAACATCAATATGACAGTCGAGCCTCCCAAAGAACCACTAGCATCAAGTGGTGTCTATAGTCCACCAATTCTCACTAGAAGATACCCAACAAAGATGAACAATTCTAACTCTGACTCTAGTTCACCCTTCACATTAGGAGAATCAATATCTTCTTCACGAATCCATAAGAATCCCTGCATGCGTACGCTACTGAATGCACCATCTCCAAATATAACGAGCAGTGTTATCAACAACAACAAACTCCAAGAGAATGATGGAAGCAAGTGTCGAGCATTCTGGGCAAGGTCAAGTGCTGTCTTATTGGCGTTCCATAAGTAAGTGAAACTTATACATCAGATTATTAATAATTTACTGTATGTGATACTGTGCATGATTCTGTGTGATATTTAGCAAATCTCATTGCAGTGATATACTTTTGACAAATTTCAAGTACGTATTTCCACTCCTGAGCCTGGTCTTGGGCCAGACTTATCTGGTGCTTGCCTGATCAACCAGGCTGTTGCTGCTGGCAGCCCACTGATCCACATATCCATCACAGCCTGGTTGATCTGGCACTCGGTAGAAATACTTGTCCAGTTTTCTCTGGAAGACTTCTACACTTGTCCCTACAGTGTTTTGATAACTTCTGTAAAATGTTGCCCAATCTGGGGCCACGGATGTTGATAGAATGTTCTTTTGTTGTGCTCACCGTGCCCCTGTCCTTCACTGGGTTTATCTTACACTTCCTTCCATATCTCATTATTTAAGACATTGGCCAGTTAAAGCTGCTTCTTGACTTACCATGGGGTTACAATACACACACAACCTGCACATAGAAAAGAGGAGCTAATGACGACGTTTCGGTCCGACTTGGACCATTTACTTTGTAAATGGTCCAAGTCAGACCGAAACCTCGTCGTTAGCTCCTCTTTTCTATGTGCGGGTTGTGTGTGTATTGTTCCAGTCACGGTATTGTGTCTTTTTTGTTATTTACCATGGGGTTATGTTCAGACGACCCATTGTAAGTCAAAAATCTATGTGCTAAATAAGAAATAAATAACTTCTGTCACTGAATAAGTAAATAAACAAATGATTACTGTAACTAAATACCAGTACTGAAAAGTAAAAAAAAAAATGCATACAAGTTACAAACTTGCCACTGTCATACTGGGTAATTATCTTAAGTTTCATCTCCAAAGTAGTAATTGCTTTTGCACCGTTGTAAAGTCAAAATATCATAAACTGAACCATCATAAATCGAGGAGACCTGAACATTGTTTTAGATCTTCATTAACATCTTATGTGGCTAGTGCTATGTTTTCAAGCTGTTTAAAACAAAGGATACATGTACAGTGGACCCCCGCCTAACGAGCAAAATTCATTCCAGAAGCCTGCTCAAGTGCCATTAATGAACGAATTTACTTCCTTAAGAAATAATGTCACGTAGGTTAGTCTATTTCAGACCCCCCAAAATACACTTCCACAAGCACTTACAATATTATATTTTCATAATTGTACGATTTCCGGGGTGCTCGTTAGACGGGTCCACTGTAATTGCAGATTTTCATTAATTGTTTATTTGTCTTTAGCATCCTAGTACTTTGGTATCTATAACCTCTAAATTGGGAATTCTTCCTACAGATGGCTCAACATTGTGACTGACGGAGATGCTCCTGAATTGAAAGGGTAAGAATATTTTCAGTGACACTAGGTTGCATATTAGAAATATTTGCCTTACTTATAGACTTGTTTGACCGACTTATCTTTCAAAAGTTACACATTCATAGTGAGATGGTATATGCAGAATTTTCCTGAGGCTCTTTGGTTGCCAAAACATTTTTGAACATCTGGTTTGGAGAAACATAACACCAAGTGTGTTGTATGTATATTATATTAGTGAAAATATTCTTTACTAGAAAAAGAATTGTTGAACAAGAAATACAGAGATTAGTTTGAGCTAGCAATATGGGAAATGGATTGTCTAGCATATTGCCAAGATAAGGTAGAGAGCAGATGAATACCTGGAGTTCTGTAAGGTTGAAAGAGATTATAGAGACTAGTACAGTAATGTCAGATGGCATATTATGTATATACCTCTTCAAGGGCCTCTCATTCTCCAGGTGATGTATGACCCCTAACAGGTTTAACACTTTCATGAATATAAAACAAATTATAATAGTAATTTATATAGAAGGAACTTGTTTTAAGGAAGTCTGTACAATATGAAAATTTTCATAGATTGGTTCCAAAGAACCTTTAGAATGTATGTGATACTTTCCCTTTTTTTATTCTTTTGGTAAAAAGGGTTCATAAGATAGCGTTGTGGTCACAAAGGTGGGAATGTCTTAAAAAATTGACAACCAGTGGTTTTAAAGAAACGTAATCAGTTTTTGGGCTTATACTTCCAGGTTCCAAATTTTAATCACCCTCTGGTCCAGAGGGTGATTTAATTTTAAAAGCTTTTTGCTGGAGTATGTTAGTTGGTTTTTGAATAGGCACCACATAACCCCCTACAGGTTTAATGCTTCCCCATAATTGAAATGAATTTTTTTATAACTCTGTGATAATTGGGACCAAGGAAGGTAATCAGCAAATAAACAAGCTATAGTCTTCATGATAAGTCTGCATAGACCTCTCTTGTCATGGATGCTGTAAAATTATCCACTTTAAATGCATAATTAACAATTGAGAGAGCTGTAACAAAGATTTTTTAGAAATGTAGAATATAGACCATCTCTTTTATAAATATATAATGATTAGTAAAAAGGTAGGTAAATAGATCAGTAAATAAGCATAGCCTTGTTTTATTTTATTTTGTCTTGTCAAGGATAGTAGTAAGAGGATAGGCATAGAGAAAAGTGTGTTACCCTTATTAGATACAGTGGAACCTCGTTTTTCGTTTTTAATTCGTTCCAGAGAGTCTGGTGAAAACTAAATTCGACGAAAACTAAAGCAATATTTCCCATAAGAAATACGTAATGTAAATCCAATTAATCTGTTCCAGACACCCAAAAATATTAACAAAAAATACATTTTATGGAGAATAACTATAGTTTTGCCTAAAATGGGACACAGCATTGTCATTGAACATATTGCAGACACGGCTTGCAATAGCTTTGTTAGGGTGATATTTCTCCACAAAACTTTGCACCTCACTCCACTTTGCACAAATGTCCTTAATCACTGAAGAAGGCACATTCTCCCCTCTCTTTTCCTCCTCCTCTGAAGCAATTTCCTCAGCTGCAATCTGTTGCTGTTCCAGTTGAAGATGTTGCAGCTCTTCAGTGGTTAGCTCTTCCCTGTGGTCATCCACCAACTCTTCCACATCCTGGCCACTCACATCCAACCCCATGGACCTTCCCAAAGCCACAATAGATTCCACAACAGGCGATATTTAATACGGCCCAGAGCCATATTATTACCATCAACATACCATGTTCACTGAGTTTAATCGTTTCTAACAACTACCTTTAGATGCCATCATAAACAAAGGGAGAAGTAATGAATAATTCATGCCGAGAATTGTAAACAAAAGCGTTATGTATTAAGGGGGGTGACTGGGCCAACACAGATTCATACACATTTTCTCTGGTGCTGGACCAGAGAAAACGTAATGTTTTCCTTCCACCCGACTACCACCCCTCAATAGCATATAAATATTGCATGTTTATATACTATGTAACCTGTTTCTTATATAATTTTGAAGAAAATATTATAGATGGATTAATGAAAATGTCTATATTAACGTAAAATAAGACATTTAATGTGCCCAAGAGTGATTATTACATACAGTGGACCCCCGGTTTACGTTATGCTCCAAACTCAAACAATTATGTAAGTGTATTTTTGTAAGTGCATTTGTAAGTGTATTTTTGGGGGTCTAAAAGGACAAATCTAATTTACATTATTCCTTATGGGAACAAATTCGTTTGGTAATGGCACTTGAACAGCATTCTGGAATGAAATAATGACGTAATCCGGGGGTCCACTGTACCTATATTAGTTCGATATGGCTGACAAAAATCAAGGTGACAAACGAAAACTGGGACAATATTTTGACGAAAAAAGTTGTCGAAAACCGAATTCGACGAAAACCAGGGCAAACAAAAACTAAGGTTCCATTGTATCATACGAGATGAATGGAGAGAGAGAGAGAGAATGATTTTGAAATATATCAGAATAAACAAAAGTTGGACTATTTTCTCAGAAAATGGTGAAGTACTTAGCCTGATGTTATGTGGGAAAAATTGAATTTACGTAGTATTGGGTAGTGATACAATAAGTTATTTTGGTTATAAGGAAAATATTATTGACTGACAAGCTTAGAAAAGACTGATCAATGATAGAGGGGAATAAGAAAATGGCAATATTTTTGTGATGAAACAAGGTATTTTTAGGAATGTCATTTACTGTCATTTGAGTTCTTGGGAGCAATTTATTAAACAAATAAATTCAAAGTAATTGTTTACTTTTGAAAAACATATCCTGTGATTTGGATAATACATAAGTGGAAAGTCCTTAGAACTTGGTTATTTACAAATTGAATATAGAAGAATTACTCTATGGCTGGATTTCCTGAGATTGCATCAAGGAAGTTATTTTTTTTAACACTGGCCGTCTCTCACCGAGGCAGGGTGACTCAAAAAAGAAACACTGTCTTGCCAGAGGCATTCAGATACGACAGTTTAGATGTCCCTCTAAATAGCAAGTATCCCAAATCTACCTTTAGAGTGCAGGCACTGTACTTCCTGCCTCCAAAATAAAGGACGAGAAAATTTTGACCTCGAATAAAATTTGGCTTGTGTAATATTCCTTGCAGAGCAGGATTGAGTATAATAAATTGAAGGGCAGCTAATATGACTATGTAGCAAGAATGACTAGAAAAGTCTGAAAAAAGTATGCATGAGCATGTAGTGTGAGTGAGTTTAGTGGAAAATAAAAAATTGGTACATATGTATGTCTATCATTTCTACTCCATCTGTATTAATTTTCACTTTATACATTAGATACCTTGTTTGCTTCAGCTGTTCCCATAAACACCTTAAAGTACTTCTTATCTGCTTTTACTTCTATAAACAATAAAAGCATTGATGATTACTTTCATCATCATTGTAAACCACAAAAACCTCATACGACATTTGCCTTACTCTTGTTCCTACAAACAATAAATACTATCAAATCACTGTTTATTAAGTTAGTAGGTTAATCTCTTCACTTACTATTTTTTCTTTATTCCTGCATTCGGTATTCAGTCAGCAAATATTATAAGATATTGTTTACTTTCATTAATCTTAGATCTATAAATAATAAGTAGTTTTATCTTTATATTTACCAATCTCGTTTAAAAAAAAATAGAAGCTGGTTTTCTATATTTATTTTCTTTTCCTGCTAATAAAATATGTTAACTTATTGTCTGTAATCAACATTTTCTCTGTAAATATTAAGGAACTAGATGTCATCAATATTCCTCTTGTAAACAGTATTTGGCTTGGTGTTCACTCTGTTCGTCCTGCAAACATTTAGTGTATAAACTTTGTGCTCTGACTCAAGTAGTATCTAAAATTTAATAATTTCACAAATAATCTGCACTTAGAAGAGGAAACTTTTGACAATACAGTGGACCCTCAGTTTTCGTTGAAAATTCATTCCAGAATGCTGTTTGAGTGCCATTACCGAACGAATTTGTTCCCATAAGGACAAATGTAAATTAGATTAGTCGTTTCAGAACCCCAAAAATACACTTACAAAGGCTCTTAAAAGATACATTTACATAATTGTTCGAGTTTGGAGGTGAACGAAAACCGAGGGTCCTCTGTATTTCAGTTTATCCTGGACAGTTGTCAGATAACAAGTGCAGGTTATTTGTGAATTGTTCCAGCCATGGTATTGTAATCTTTTATTCCTCATGAAATCATTGTTTTATAGTTGTACTTTTTTAGCTCTGTTTTTTCTACCAGGCAAGGTTGGTATACACACACAGCAACTCCTCTGTGAACAGTCAACTTGAAGAATCTTAAATTGTGCAGGAGGAGCCTGTGAAGTATCTCATGAGCAGAATATTCCACTAAATAACATAAGAATCCAATTACTGACCAATGCCTTTCTGCCAGAAAGTGATGTTAATGTCATAAATAACAGTTTTCTTAGTTGCACTTACTTTAGGAGTGTTGCTTATCCCTTAATCTCTTCCTTTATTTATGTCACTGATGATAAAATTTTGTTTCATGTACACTATATCCTATATTATTACTGTACCTTAATCTAATGTTATCTAATTATTTTTCCCTTTCAATACTAGCATAACTGGCCATGCCATAAAAGTTGGCTGTAGTTCAGCTATGTGAGTAGCTAGCTGACCTCTCTTATGGAAGTTTCATGGTTGTGTATATACACATGATATACAATTGATCTCTTTTCAAGATTTAGTCTTTGATTGGCATTTAAATTTGAGATTTTAACAGTAACTCACAGAAACGAAGTGTGATACTTGGTACTATGATTCACCTGGATTTAGTGCTTCTCCATGAATATAATAAAGTAATAAAACATATGGCACACACAGGTCATGTTAAAGTATGTTAAGTTTTTTGTTAGCATAATTATACCAATAACTTGTACCTTTGTGGAAAAATATTAGCATGCTATGTAAAGAAGGTTGTATTGTAGCAGTTAAATAAGTAGTTATTAAAGAATTATAAATGGAACACTATGCTGCTTGTGTACATTCACAACCCTGAAAGGTTTCATCAGTGTCTTCCCTGCTGCTGAAGCTGCTGATGAGGGTCGCATGCCTTCATGCTCTCTTCGCATATCTTTTGTATCTTGTCTTTACTTTGAAAGTGATGCCTGTGCTTCTCATGAAATTTCAAACCTTTTTTTTTCCCAAACACTGCAGCTCTTTCTAAAGATTTAAAAAAGTTTTTCATTCATTTAATTTAATTTAAACATTTCCTTCATAACCTCAACACTACAAGTAAAAGTAACACTAGATTTTTCTTGCTATAGCTTTATACCCAATTCTTTGTCTATATATACATAAAAAAATGTATGTATGTATGTGTATATATAGTATATACGCACACATACACTGTATATCAGTTTGCAATAAAATACTAATTATGCATTCTATTGTTACTCTTCTGTCACAAGTTTTGATTTTTCACAGGTCAGTGGTGTGCAGCACTGCTGGGATTCGCATTGTGGAGTTGAGAGACCTTCATACTATGGCATTCCATCACTGGGAGTTTGTCACTCGACCTCCCCCACCAGTCCTACATCTCCCATGGGCCCAAGTGCCTCACTGGCCATCAGACACACACATTGAGGTAGTGGCAGAGGATAGCCAGGGCAACTTGCTCAAAGGCTGCTTCATGCCAAGGCCACTCTAAGTTTCTTTGCACATAGCTAATTGTATATCCTCTTAGGGTTATTTTGTGTGGATGTGAGAATGCTTTTTATTGTCTTATCTTCATCAATTATTATATACAAGTAAATAATATTTTGTTATCCACACAGACTTTAAAATGCAGGAATGGAAAAATCTGCAATATAGCGTATTCTAAGCATATGCATATAAATTAAAGTAGTTCAGGCACCAACTACTATTTACAGTTGCTGTTTTTTTTTTGTGCAGCTGTTGTTAATGGACCACTGCATATTTCATGTCATATTAAGACCTACAAGCTACAGTACCCTATAATCCCCAGACTTTATTAAAACCTGCAAGATGATGATAATGTATATATTACAGCATGCAGTGGGCAATGCCATGATGTGTGTACAATATATTTTGGCTTTGCTTTTAAATATCTCATAACAATTTTATGATTATTATCACCATTTACTCCCATTAGTCTACTTGCTTCTTCCCCATATTTTGAGTTCAGCTGATTTATTTTCATTAGAAAAAGTAATGTGTTATCCCCTTTCCTGTTTCATCTTCCAGGGTATTGTTATCATACCCATATTTTTGCTGGTCATTGCCATCTGTTCACTTATGAAGCTTTAGTGACCGGTATATGCAACATTAAAATCAAATTGTCGAAACTTTGTAAGCATATGTACTCTATATGACAGCCTCGTTACTGTATTTGTATATAGGGTCAGTGAGGGTTTCAACGTTTTGAATACGGTTTCTTTTATTTAATATTTGGCAGCAATAAGTAACTGAAAATCTGTGGAAGGTGTGAATCTGTAGAATTTTGAGAAAAGATTATTTGCCTGATATCTTTACAATACTCATTCTCTTTAGATCTGAGGTTTATTCATTATACTTAGGCTGTGAATCTCTGTAATATCCAGTTTTCTGCAATGCTGGTATTGTTTTTTGCACTCACAATGTCCATGATGCGGTGTTTCCACAGTGGCTGGTTAACAATGGCATCTCTTCTGGTATCTTTATTTTTATCATATGTTTAATTACCATGAACAGCTAGGCTGACAAATAAGAAACTCTTATTGGTAAAATTGATGATACTTG
Source organism: Cherax destructor (assembly GCA_009830355.1). Lineage (NCBI taxonomy): Eukaryota > Metazoa > Arthropoda > Malacostraca > Decapoda > Parastacidae > Cherax > Cherax destructor. The sequence continues at coordinate 308,476 of WNWK01000859.1, read as the reverse complement.
AAGCTTTATATTTTAATTATTTAAGAATGTAATTTATATATTAATTTTTTATTGAAATTTGATCTCAGCTGTGTATGTTCTGCAAGCAGCATTTAGTATTTAACTAAAGAATACATTTTTTTTTTATTCTATGGCTGTAAATCACAAGATATTTTGGCAGTGTAACCTGTGGTAGTAATTCTGTAAGATAGATATTGTGTATTTATAGCAATGTATAAATTAATTTGTATATACCTATGTAAGTAGATATTTGCTCAAAAAATTTATTAATTATAAGTTTGCATATATTGATAACTGTTACAACAATATCAAATTGCCATGAAGGTTAACATAATTTTTTTGTTTACGTATAAATAATGAAATATGACGCATTTTTAGCATTGTTTTATTTTTCAGCTTCTAAATTCTAGTTTGTTTCATGGCAGCATTCTCTAGAACTAGGACAAAATGTTGCCATCACTTTCTTATGCACGAAGGGTTTTAACCCTGAAAATCTTTTGAAAGATCTAGAGGTATTTTAATATTTATTTTAACTATTATAATAGTTACTTAGATTTTTGACCATCTTGGAACACATGATCTATAAGATCAGTAGTTCTGATGATGATCACTATATAAACAAGCTTCACACATAAATAAAACCTGTTGAGCTAATGTGGAGATGATAATTTTCTGTGTAATTTCCAATGCCATTTCCAGCCATTAATGATCCTTAATTTATATACTTATACATTTTAATAGTATGAGCTTTTATTAGTATATAGCCAATTTAAAAGTGTATAACACTTGCTTTCTATTTTTCCACTTAATCTATCCTTAGTTCTGCATTGAATGCATCTGTTTGAATTAATAATATTTCTTATCACTAGTACTTTGTATTCTTGTTAATGTAATTTATGAATTGTTTTTAGATATATCTGTAGTTCATCAACCAGAATCAGGAACTTAAATGTTAGGAACTGGAGGATGAAGCGATGTTAAAATTGTCAAGATAAAAAGTAAAGATGATACTGTACATAACGGAGGATTTTCCTAAGGTTTTCTCGTTAATTCATTCCTTATTGGATAGTATTGTTATCAACATTATCAGTGGATGTAGCACTAGTCAAGAATCTGAAGTCATGAAATTGGTATTACAGTGCCTCATTCACAAAGTTTTTTTTTCCTGTACTTATCATTTGTGTATATTTGTTTAAAAATGCTCTACTATGTATGATATTAAACAATGAAAACACAAAATAGCAGAATAGTTTGGAAAAAATGTAGATAGAAGGTTGAAGACTATAATTTACTTTGCAGACTAGATAACAAATTATATTTCATAATACTGTGTTGAGGCTAAAGGCATTACTTGTGGTCCTGCCCCAAGTTTATGTACACATTCTGTTGAAGCTATTAGCAACAGCACTGAATGACCCATATGGGTTTAGCACCTTTTTTTTGTGAATATAATCAAATTAATTTGCAAGAAACACATTCAAATCACTCCAGGCAAGCACAGTTAGTGTATTATTCCAGATTGCTGTTCTTAAATTGATGACATTATCAGCTAATATTTTAATATTCTGAGCAGATAACAGCTGCTGATACATGCTAAAGCAACTAACATTAATACATAATAGGAGGAATACTCTTAAATTCTCCAGCTTACACTTGGGAATTGCTGTATTGTATGTTCCCATCATTTAAAGAATATTTATGATACAGTATTTGGTTTTCATTAGGAATATCTATAGTTTTTAGTACTATTATAGTGCTGAATATGCATTGATGTACTTCAAATACTAGATGGAAGGCAAGTGGAAGACTAATATTAATATTATTTAATTTTAATTATCTCTTCATACCACAAAGTCAGTCAGTGCTGAAGAAAACTCCATTGGTTATAAAATAGAAATGTAGTAAATGGCACATTGAACTAGAAATGTACAACGCATATAGCAGAGGAATGCCTTTTTTGGTAAACAGTGTTTCACACTTAAGGCTTTATCGTATAGACTTCATAAAAGGTATTCACTTCATACATGGTATAGACTTCATAAAGCTCTAATTTAGGGCATAACGTCAACTAATGAAAAGATTCCCACTGCTACATGTGTTCTCTTTTCCAAGAATAGTACAGGTTGACCATCACTAATCTGACATCATTGGGACCTATAGGGTGCCGGATTAGTGATTTTACCAGATTACAGAGTGGTTAGCTTAGAATACACTTGACTAAACGGCGATATTTACGCATCAGTGATTTCACCCACTTTACGCCCTATTTTTGCCCCATTCCATTGTTCCAGTCGATCAAACTCATGGCTATTTCACTTGTATTCCTTCTATTCTGCCTTTTGAGTACAAGAAACCACCCATTTACCTATTTCAACTACCCTATAAAGTGGTCAGAAATCGGTAATTTGGCCAGTTTCACACAAATTTCAAGAGATGCCAATTTCAAAATAGGGTCCAGAATAAACAGTGCAGACATTCCTAGCACTAAAATACTGCAACATTTTCTCTGTTCATTAGTCATGCGAACGACTGCATTATTGTAATAATTGTATAAATGTCAAACCATTTGTGACTGTGTATTAGACTGGCCAGTTGGACGTGTATTGGACAATGACGTCATTTGTTTACTCTTGAACATCGGCAAAAATCAAATATTTCCGTGACTTTGAGCTCAATTTCAAGTTACTTTCCGTTGTGAAACCAATTAAAATCATATCTATTTTTATAATATATCTTCCATTCTATCAAATGAGACATAAAAAACGAGAATACAACCATAAAAAAACGTATGAAAATACACTGCAAAGTCTTTGTTTAACACCAAAAACACGGTCGCAGTTTTTTCTCATTATGCACTCCGTGCTACAGAATTTTTTTATATAGTGCACACTTACCACACAGACCTATTCTCTCATGTGTAGGCCCAAATTTACCAATCACAGCTTATCTGAGTGAGCTGAGTTCATGGTGACCGACAGTGGCTTCAAAGCCACCTTATCTTTTATGGACAATGTACAGTGTATGTGCTTTACACAACGAGAAGCATTTCTTTTATTTGTTGGAACCATGGCTAGGGCTAAAAGTGAGCAGGTTATAACAATAATTGGAGAAAAAGAAATTGAAATGACTTGTGCAGCAAGTAGCACCGCCAGACAGTAGCGGTAGGTTGGTGTGGCGACCCCGGAAATTTGAAATTATGCTAGCTGAAATTAGTGCCAGAGTACTACTGATGGAACCATATTGCTGATTGTCAGATTAGTAATGGCCAACCTGTACTATAAGAAGATTTGCAATTAATGTCAAGAACTGGTGTAACCAAAAACCCCTGACTGGTAATTTTGTATACTGTTATGAATACTAATGGCACAGTCACTACATAAGATAGGATTGTATAATAAAAATATAATCATTGCAATGTGAATGGAGTGGGAATGACAGAAGTTAGTAACAGCTTCACTTTTATTAGCATGTTGATCAAGAAGCATGAAATAGTTGTCAAGAATTGCTCTATTCCTTACCAAATCTGGTTATTGCAACATTCATATTTAGAAAGGATACTTTTATAGTCAAAGTTAAGCTTTAAAAATCTTGTCTACATTATGTTCTCAAATACATTAAACCTGTACAAGTTAATATGAGAAAATTTAATGTATTATAATTATCACTGGATACCCTGGTTAAAATTGTGTTTGTGAAGCTGCTTAAGGAATGATAAGTTGTTCAGTACTAATTAGACGTCATTTTAAGCAATTCTTATTGTACTGTAGGGCTTCATGAATCAGGGCTTCAAGACTAGGGAGGTTTTCACAAGACACTCCAAAACCAGTAATCCCAGAAACCCCCTGAAATCTGGGAGTAGGTATTCAAAGAATTGCCCTTTACATCAACAGTTAAAACCATGCCTCAGGGTGTCATCACATCTATGAAGTCACTTAAGTAGTGATTTCATGCACTACTTGGTGATTTGCCACACTGTAGTGATAAAGATGTTGATTTTTTCATATTAAAGAAAAAGTATTAAGCCCTTTGAATTCATGCAGGACTGAAATTTGGATGAATGAGGAAATATCCTCGCCTATTAAACCAACAAAAATTCTGGGCACTCTGCCTATAGACTGTGGGAAGCACAGGTGACCCAGTTTACAGTGGGTGGAGAGACTGAAGCTTGTAAGATACTCTGTTGTCTTGTTGTCAACACTGGAAGATGTGCGACTGAAGTTACAACTATCAGAGCTTGAATGCTGATTCAGAAAAAAGTTTGAAAATTTTGTATATTTAGTATTAACACAACTAAAGGACAGTAGAATTTTATGCAATATGAATAGTGTGTGTCACTAAGGGCATGTATGATATAATGTGTCTGAAAGATGACATAGATGTACAGCACATCAGTTGCTATTTTAAACCCCTTTCATCCATTAGCTAATTTATACAGTGATGAAAATGAACATGAAAAGATGATATCCACTGAAGTGACTATACAACTTGTTTCACCCATTCTCTTACGCAGGAAAGTTTTAACAACTTGACAAGCTGTGATTCTAATCCTCATTCATGAAGCACTACTGTATTCAGGAAATTACTGCATAAACCAGCAATTTAGAGTTTCTATTTTTTTGCAGTAAAATGGTTTTGGTCAATATACATTTATAAAGCAAATAAGTCTTCCATAAGTGTACTGAAGGTCACCTTGAGACATAAGCTGTATATTGTTACTGTACTATTACTGGCATTAGTATGTATCATTAATCGTGGCATGTCATGTAATTGAAGCAACAATCATGTACGTCAAGCTTTGTCTTATTTACAACTTACTGTATGTTAGTAAGTTATGAAATTGTGCAAGCAATTTTAAGTGAGATACAATTTTGATGTATAATAATTGTACATTTTTTAATTTACATTTTCTGAGCTTTGTAATGGACGAGTCACTCAAAAGCCAAGTATATAAGCTTTTGGATGATCTCTTTGGCATTAGAAATATATTGTTTGAATTTTAATTTGTGTGAAACCAAATCAGATATGTTTGAAGAAGTCTTTGTATGGGTGTTCTTACATAGGTCATGGTGTTCCATCTAAGGTTAAGCTGTTCTAACAAAGAGTTCTTCCTGTTGAATGCTTGATAAGCAAAAAAAAAAAAAATATAGCATATTTTTAACTTTATTTTTTTTTATCTTACATACCAGCCTATAGCATGTTGATAGGAATTTCAGCAGAAGTCCAAATTATGTAAATACTGTGTGTGTGAATCATTTCATTGGTGCTGCAAACATATTGTTAAATTATAATGATCTATTCTTAACTTTACTTGAATGCTTAAAGAATCTAAAAATATTTCTTTTCATATTGGTATTTATGAGGTAATGTGCCAAATTAAGATGCTGTTAATACACAGTTTAATCGAAATGGCGTACTGCTGGGAGTAATGGCGAAAGGCACACAAACTTTTATTGGAATAGCATTTCACTCTACACAGCGAAACATTGTGCCAATAAAGGCTTGTTCTGTAACATGTATTTTCTTCGCCAATACAGTGTTAGGAGAATTTGATCTTTATAAAGTGTAAGTCTAACTTATTGGCATTAATTAAAACAGGGTTGGAGTGTACAAGTATACATTTTATACATTAGTGTAAGGATAGTGTGAAATTATAAGTTTATAATGAAAGTAAATGTACTATGTTCAGCTTCCATTTGACAAGTGTTTTGAATGAGGCTGTTTTTTTTTATATGGAACAGCAATGCATTATGGAAATAGTGCCTAGATGGATGTGTATGTAGTTCATTTAAATGATGGAAATGAATATAAAATGAAATGCATTGATGCATATGGCATATATCACTCACTAACATACTTTTTTTTTTCACTTACTCCCTTTCATCAAGGGTTACATTTTTGTCTTGGGACTTTTTGATCTTTCCTAGTAGAGAGCCTTTATACAAAGGCAGATGCCCCATCTTTGCAAGACCAATGTAATATCCATTGTCTCCATTATTTTGTCCACTTCCACAACCCAATATCCTACCACTTAAGGATATGTATTAGTAAGGCTAATGAATTTAATCACCATTTATTACTTCCCTTTCCTCTCCATATTCATGCTCTGTCACCCCCAAATTTACCTCTCCTTTGCATTTACCCTCCATCTTACTTTCTCTCCCTCCCTTAAGCACAAGCATCATAATCGTTGGCAAATTAGTTCCTCCATTAAAAAATCAAACGAGGAAACCACAAAAAGATTTTCCTTGAAGTTCAACAAAGTATTGATAGGCACTTCAGTGATATTTGTATTTGGTATACAGGTTTGCCTGCAGTAAGGTTGCTTTAGCTTATACTGTAAGTAAAAGTATCATCTTATGAACATACAGTGCAGTACTTCCTTGACTGTCAAATGAATTTAAAATATGTTTAACTGTAACGCGATTTAAATGAATACATTTTTATTACTGAAGTTTTAACATTGTAGAATGTATACCTTGCTACAGTATCAGTAAAATAGTTGAGCTCATGTAATAACATTATGGTACTGCAATATCTTTGTCACACCTAATTATGTGAAATATATCCCATACAAATTTTCTTCAAATATGTTGTTGTTCATATTCTTATAAGCACAGTCTTGCATGTTTCATAATAGCATCTCATTTTTCAACCAAGTGCCTAAGGAAATAGATTATTTCAGTAGTTATGAGGAATAATAATACTTTCACTATTTTCATAAGTTATGAAATTCTTAATACAGTATATCTAGAGCAGTGCTGAAAATCTTTGTTAATATTTTATCACAGGATCTTTATTTTGTGCTCTGAAAGAGGATTATTACATATTCTGTCCTCTTGGCAAATATAAATTTTATTACTGTAATTTAATTGATAGTGATGTGCATTCAATGTTATAGTGATGTAGAAAGAATGACTGAAAATATTTTTTGAAAATACGTATGTACTTGAAATTTTGGGTAACTTAGCATAACTGTTACTATACTGCACTGAAGTTCCTTCAGCTTGAGACAGCATCATGGTAAGAGCTTAAGCACTCTAGTATATATTCTAGGTTGATTTAGCTTCAGTTAATGATTCTCATGAAACAAATAATGTACTGTATTATATATTTTTAGATAGCTATTTTTTTCTGTCTTATTGTTATACTCGACTACTATCAGGGTTTATTGAGTGGAATGCCTTATTCAATGTCCCTCCCATACACACACAAAAAGATTTTAAAAGTCTTTTAAATAGGTTCATTATATAAATATCGGGTATAAGATAATAAGACCTAGATTAAGTACTTATCATGTGGTGTTTTGTCCCTTAATTTTATTTTGTAAACATTCTAAAAAAAATTTTGCCAAGACAAAATCTGAGCCAAATGGACAGAATCCATCCCAAAACACTTCCCATCCATTGCGCTTACCACTAGTTTGTGAAATTATGTTAAATTCTTGTTAGTCAAGTTTTCCTATAAAGATGGTCTACTTATTTTCCAACTTGGCAAAATATTGTGCAGTTCTGTATATACAGTAACCACATACATGTTAAAGATTTAGGTCCTTGGGTAGAATGCATGTAATATGAATAATGAATTTATACCTAGTCATTGTTTCCAGTCATAAAGTTTGCTTGAATAACGTGTATCTCGTTAGAAAAAAGCTGCAAGGACACATTACACCACAATGCTAATGTATATTATTAACAATGCTTCAGGTTTGTGTGTACCACAGTAGTGAGTGAGTTTCTGTTTTGTAGTCTACAACTCCGTCACTGAATGTCTTTTAATAACTCGTATGCTTGTCCAATAACGCTTAACATATGTATACATTTTGCAGCAGAATCCCCGCAGTTTTGAGATAAAGAAAGAATATTGATAAAATCCTTTAATTTTGAAATCTGTGTGATTGATGTGTGATTTACTGGGTAGTTTGCTGATCCAACAGAACTTTATATCAGAGTTTAAAATAAATAGCAAATTTAGCTTTGATGTTATTTTTGGTAAACAGGGTACAGTACATTGAAACAAACCTGAGCTACTGAAGACTGATGAAAATATTCTGGTAAATCTTAAGAATGTTAGACATTATGTAAGCAGTGGGTATAATTATCTGAGTGCAAAGCTGTGACTGAGTACAGTGACCTGAAATTATTATTGTTACAAAATCTTCTGTGCATAATGTATGACAATTTTGCAAAATGTTAATATAGAATGGTTTTGGAGTCTCCTATTCAGTTTTTATGGGTGAAATATGTCTTCTGAGTACTTGGCATTTACTAAGTTGAAAACTGAGCAATGAATCTCTTGCTGTTAACTTGTTATTTGCAATGAATATTATCATTAATATAATAAGCAGGTATAAATGATGATTAAGAACACTGTGGTGACATAGAAACAGGTTTGAATGCTTAACAGGTGATCACTAATAAAAGTAGTACAGTACCATAAACTGATAAATATTTGGCATATTCAGCATTCCTAAGTTTTCTGCAAATACTGTATATATTTTTGTCTGAATTTAATTGTGATATAATATGTAAATGCAGTCTCATTTCATTTTTTTTAACACGTCAGCCATCTCCCACTGAGGTGGGGTGACCCAAAAAATAAACACTCACCATCATTCACACACAATCACTGTCTTTGCAGAGGCGCTCAGATACGACAGTTTAGATATAGTATATGTATATATTTTTTTTTCACACATTTATTTATTTTATTTTTTATTTCCATGAAGTTCCTTGCTTTAAATATAAAATAGGGGTGTATATGAAACAAATACCATTAATACTTGATTAAAAGTATCTAATATCAATATTATTATTAGTGTAGTGATGAGCACTTCATTATCTTAAACAGTCGTAATTTCGACAGTTTATAAATGATCACACTGTCACTGTAGGGGATAGCCTTTAGTGGATTCAACATGTAGAATTTTTCCCTATACGTATCTCATTCAGCAAATTTCTTGCTTTACATTACTTAGGTTAGGTGAGATTACATTTGGTTAAGTTAGATTGTTGTCTATCAATAAATTTTAACCAGTTATAACATGCCAAACCACCAATGTATAAAATACTGTACAAGATAAAGGCAATGAAAGTTTTGAAGTACGAACAGGAAATGGAAACCCACTGAGAACACTAGAAAAAATAGTCAAATATTTACTGTTTGACTGACTTGGCAATAGTGAAATACTGATTGGCATTAACATGATGGGCAGGATTAATTAAAACAAATGCAGTAAATCTTTAACTTAATGGATGTTGATTTAACGAACTTCGGAAATACAGGACAAAATAGTATGCTGGGTCAATTGATTTGGAAACAATAGGCATAGGCCATTAGTTGCAGAATTATCCATTATTATGACCATGGCAAAGCAATCTCATCTTCACCCACCACAGTTGCCATTACCACACACCAGAGAGTTACTGTAATTAGCAGTATGAGTTTAAAACTTGGTGGGTTAGGTAAATTTTCAAGTGTAGGTAATTCTCATTAGGACATGTTTATTGGCTCGAGATGCTATGAGTGAAACTTCTAAGGGTCACCTCGTAAATACAATAACCAAAGTTTTATGAAATCATATTGATCTAAAATACATACTATGAAAATATTGGGCCAAAACTTTTAACATTCAGCCTACTATGGTTATCATCATTGCCTCTGTAAACTTACTACATATATACTTACTGTATTGTAATGTCAGTGCTGTATTCCATAAGTGTATACGTAATTTCACTATGATTGGATAATTGCAGAAAAGTTGGATACAACCATCCTACAGTGAGTTTATTACAAAATATGATTTCTTTGAAGGATGACGTTTTCTTTTATCGCCAGGAATGATGAGGCTTCCTCAGTATCAGATAAGGTGAAGTATTTATTTGTTCGTTAGTGTAAACTGTAGATATGAATTATGCAAGAATTTCTATTTATTGAAATTGCACTATACAGAGAGCTAAAACCTAGTTCTACTTCTAAGAGCTTCACAAAAAGTTGTGTCTTAGGTGGTATTGTTTCCAGAATATAGTGGTACTGTGCATTTACCTGTGCACTTTAAAGATCAGTTATTCATTAAAATTAATATATTGTAGTTTATTTAGTGCAGTTCCATATATATTTATCTATAGACATCCACACATTTTTTTTTCCCCAGTGTATTGTAGAATCTTTAGGTTACATTCCAGAATGAATCCATTACCTAGTAAAGTTATACAATATTTTATTTCAGTAAAATAACAAAAAAAAGAGTATTTAAATTTGCTACCTCACAGTCAGGATTTTAGTGCAAAAAGGATATTTTTAACACTTCTTTGTATAGGATAAATTTTCACGCTTTTGTAAGTTAAATATTACCCTTGTTGACGGCTTCAGAAAGATGTATCAATCTGTGTTACAAAATATGGCTTGTAGTGTTCTGAAATTATCATGTTCCTAGAAAAGTTAAGAAAATTTTGTATCTTTTATGCAAGTTGCCATTGATAATATTAATTTGTAGTAGATTTATCTATAGGTGTGCAAGCACATGTATGCATTAAAGCCTTCTAGGTGCTATGCATTAGAGTAATAATGATAAAGGAATAGTTTGTACACTGGAAATTCTAATTGAATTGCCATAGGTCAGTGAGTGGAGCTTAACTAGTTATGAATAGGGGTAGGGGGCAATGCACAGTTATGAATGGGGGTAGGGGGCAATGCACAGCTATGAATGGGGTAGGGGGCAATGCACAGTTGGCTGCTTTAGCAGCAGTTGCACAAAGAATCAAACATAGCTTGACAGTATTTTGCTTCACACATTAATTGGTTAATATTCATTTTTTATAAGGTCAATTGTGGTGAGATATTTTCAGCAGGGTAGTTTTCAAGGTTTGTTTCAATAATTATATAATATTGTATTAATCAATTTATTTTAATACATATTTTCTGTTAGAGAAATATTGTATGTATTAAATAATACATATACTATAAGCATCAAGTGATTTTATATCTAGATAGGCTTAATAATGAGGTTAATTACTTAGATTAGTGCAGTAAATATATATTTTACTGTGTAATTTAAGAGCACAGTACTGTTTTACTTAGTAAATAGCTTCTATGAAAATTGAAGGCCATATCTCTTGTAGCTTTCTCTAGTAATAATGATAATAACATACCTTAAACATCTTTAATTATTGCTGTTTAGCTTTGTGCCATATATGATCACCAAGAGCATAACTCAGTTGTTGAAGGGAACGAGTGTAGCCATAAGATATAATTTTTATCATTATGAGAAAGTTGGTGGCCATCAGCATTTTCATTGTTGTAACACTTTGAAATGTGTTAGGCACTTAAATGATACTACAAATGGTACCACATTTCACTATCATTATATGTCTGACATTTGGACTTTATGGTATCATGCACATTTTCATTTGTTTATTTCATCTTATGATGAGTTATTAAGTAACTGGAAGCTGTATTGTAATGCAAAACTATAAAATAATTACAGTATAATTCAGTCATTTTTAAATATGTATCTGTTCTTAAATGAAATCTATACTTTTGAAATATGAAAATATTTTATAATCTAAAATTTTGTCCCCTTTTTTAAATTATAGTATTAAAACTTTGTCAATGTTTTAAACTATTATTGATTTTTTATTACACAGTATATGAACATAGTACACATTCTCAAAAAATTCTGAAGAGTGAAGTTGAAGTATTTTCATTTAGGCAGAGAATTTTGATTGGGGCTGCATTTACATTTCTCTATTAAATACAACTTAGCAAACAGCTTAGAAAGATGCTTAATGAATTAACCCTTTCACTGTTTCATGGATATCTATAGTTTCAGCACAGAACCTTCAAATACATGGTGAGCAGTATATTTTGGCCCATAAATGAGAGAATGGGTCTGTGCAGTAAGTGTGCACAGTGTAAAAAGAATATCCCCATGCAATGCATGATGGGAAAAGCAAACCTCTGACCTTGTTTTTGTTTTAAAATAGCAATTTTGAGGTGTTTTCTATGGCTTTATTGGCTGTGGTTAATAGAATGGAAGACATACTAGTGAACTAGATACTACTATTTTGGTCAGTTTCAGACTGTAGTAGCTTGAAATAGGTTCCCTATCCCTTGACTTTTTTTTTTTTACTGGGTCTTCTTTGATTATGGGGACAGCCTGAAAAATTATTAATTTTTCTTAGTTATATTTTATTAAACCAAGAAATAGGATAAAAACGTTGATTTTTTATGTGACTATGGATTCAAAATGAAAGGTAAATGTTGTTATATAGGAGAGGCCTGGGAACATGATTAATGAACAGAGGAAAGGTTGCTTTAGTGGCTGGAATGCATACAGTGTTTATCTTTTTGGACTTTTTAAATTGGAATTAGTTGAATTTTGTGTAAAATTGGCAGAGTTGCTGCCAACGTCTGGGCGCTTTATAGAGTATTTCTGATAGTTGATTGGGCAGTCTTGCTCTCAGTCAAGAGAACGGAAAGGCATACTAATGAAATAGCTAAAAATTGGATCAAATTCAGTACTGAAATTGGTTTAAAGTAAAAGTCAAAGTGGGCAAAATCACTGATGTGTAAATTACACCAAGACCTCCAGTTTTGTGCTTACATAATTCCATAAGTTTCCACAGCATTTCACATTTTTTTTTGGAGTCATTACCATCAGAAAAAGATTTTCTACCATTGCAGATCATTTTTTTTAAAATCGAAACTGTCGGCACTTTTAATTTCGGGGGTTGTAACAGTGAAAGGGTTGAGAAAGTTTCTTCATGCCTATGACATTCATTTTACACATGACAAGTACAGTAGTGCCTAATCTTGAAAGACTTATGTGTGCTTTCACTTTTACCTGATCCACAGAAGCATAAGAATAAACAATCCAATTATAGCATTTCTATTTTTTTTTTAAATTTCTCCTCCTCTACTTGGCAACACACATGTAAGAAACAACTAATCATTAAGTTACTTAAAAATCTCATACATGAGTACTAAGAATTAGAAATCTGCTTTAATGATGTATGTACAGTAGTTGCTTTTAAAAAGATTAATAGCACAATGTGTGAGGTTTATGAAAAGCAATACTTTCTCGTGTTTTGCATTTGCAATTAATTTATATATACTGTATGTACTTTAAAAATAAGAAGTTTGTGTATTTAAATTTTTTCCAGTTTCAAGTAAAGATTTTTATAACAGTACTGTACCAGAAATAGTAAGTACAGTAGATAGATGCATATGGTATTCTGCCAACAATAATAAAGAAAAGATACAATACAGATCAAGCTGTTATTTTATTTGGAGAACATTTTACTCTGATAAAGTTTTACTCAGAGCAAAGCATTGTCCTCATAAAAACTTGCTCTGTAATGTTTCTTTTCTTCAAATAAAGTAGATTTTCATTCTAGTATAAGGAAGATCCAGGCTGACCAGTGTAACTAACTTGATACTGTGATTGCTGATAAATGACAAGCTATTCGGTTTCTTTTTCTGTATGACACTAACAGGTTTTTGCAGAATTCAGTAAATAGACCCTGTGAATGGTCATTTCTATAAAATCACACTAAATATAAATTAGTGTGTGTGAAACGGTTTGCAAATTGTAACAAGTTAATATGGTAGTTTAATGAAAACATCATTCTCTTGGTTTCTTCTATGTTAATTGTTGTCAAGTAAAGGCTTGATGGAGACTACAGTACTGTAATATGACAATAATTTGTTGGAATTTTTAACATATTTAATTAAAATACCATATCAGTACTTTAGTAATGGTAAAAGGGAAATTGTGATTATTATTATAATCAAATAGAAGCGCTAAACCACAGGGGAAGGGAAATTGTGAGAACAAAGAAGTTAACAGATACAGTGGAATTTCGGCACTCGAACTTAATTGGTTCCAGAAGGCTGTTTGAGTACAAAATCAATTTTCTTTTAGTTGGCTGTTATCACTAGCCCTCTTAGGCCCCATGGTGACTTATTTATACAAATATAAAAAAACACCAAAAAATGCGAAGAAACACAAAATAGTTTACATCGAAGTTCTGGGAGGTCGTGTGCTGAGCAAACAGTCGACTACCGAGGTTCCACTGTAATATCATTGTATGTAAGAATCATTTACAGTACACGTGTAACATACTACACCTTATTTAAAAAAATGAATTTTCATTTGTAATATTGTATATATAAACTGGCTAATAATGTATGGCATGTAGATCTTGAGATAACTTAATGTATGGAATATCATCATGTTTGGTAAATAAAAAATACTGCATACAGGCAGCTTTGAGATAGCACACTGTATGGCATATAGATTTGAAATTATAAAAAATTATTTTATACAGAAAAGTTTGAATTAATAATATACTACATAAGTGCAGGTATTCTGCATAAATCATTACATCAGAAAGTTAAGCTTTGACATGCTATCTTGAAATATGTAGTTAAAATAAAGATTTGCATGATAATTTTTTTTTTTACTTTGGAACTTTAAGCATGTTATATCTAAGACAGGAAAGGGAGGCTTTTATTACTGCTAGCTGCTGATTAGTATATCTGTGAATTACTCTTTATTAATACAATGTGTGCTGTGAATGTATCTGCTGTTATCTGGAAGAGTTGAGAGTTTGACATAGGCACATTAAATTCTCGTTAGGTAAAGTACTTTAATCTGTAACTTTTTTTAAATCTAAAAAAAATAAAGCCAAACATCATATTATGTGTACTTAAGTTATAAATGCATATTTTGTTGCAAAGTTTATCAGGATTTTTACTGTACAAGTATATAATTAAGATTTATACTCATAATATTCCTTTTAGTAAAGCTAAAAAAAAAAATAAGGACAAGATGTATGTGTACAACATTGCATTCTGAATTCCTATAAAAAATAAAAAGCAGTAGCACTACCGTAGGCAGACTGTTTACTAGTTGTGTGTAGTTCACGTACTGTTTGTGGAAATAACGTTATAAATACAAAAAGCTGCTAATAATCACATTGAAAATTACTAATGATAGTTTAGTATGACTAATATACATAATTCAAGGAAATATTATACAGAATATAAATCAATAAAGTTTTCTTAAAATAATACATATTGGTAATGTTTAATGAATTAAGTTATACTATATCTGTAATGTACAATGGATTAAATTATATTTTCTGTTTGTAAAATGTTAACATCAGCATGTATTGTACTTAAGATTTATTTATATATTTCTAATAATTTGAAGAAGTCAGTTTGTTGAGAATAGTAGATAAAATTTGACTGGTGTAATTTCATACAATGGGTAAAAATATTGTGCTAATAATGAGTTGAATTTAATTCATATATCTAAGACTTTCAATGTAGGTATTTACTTTTGAAACTTGAAAATACATTGACTTATACCAAATCATTAATTCACTCTTAAATAAAATAGGTAAAAGTTGTATAATTTTATGGTATTGCAAGATAAGTAAAATTCTGACCTGTTTCTTTAGAATGCTGTTATGATTTGCAAGTATATGGAAAACCAGACTGTCAAATGAATATTGTTGAAAATGGCATGAATAAAATAAATATGAAATTCTGTGTTTGATATTTCATTTCATATGAATCAATTTGGAAAAAAATGACAAAATTTCAGTACGTGTGTACATCCCGTATGAGCAGATGCCTTTTTTTTTTTGTGTGTGGCAGAGACTGATCCTCATCATTGCCTTAGTCCACACTAGCTTAGGATTTCCAATAATGAGAGACACCTGGCAGGGCGCCTCTGATGATGGAAATACTTCTGGAGCTTGCCTATATATTCCTTCTTCAGTTCAAATTGTAGAACTGTCATCCTCCCACTATAATACAGCAAGACTGGAGAGTGCAAATAAGATTTGAAAATTGGGACTTGGTGCCCAATAACAAGACAAGCCATCCATGCAAGAAAACACTACCACTAAAAGTTTGAAGCTAATCAGATGAGAGGTTTAGCATTTTCTTTGATTGTAATAATAATCAGAAAAGAATCTCCATTCATAGCAAGGATTCCAAGTATATTTTACAGTGCTGTATGACCCTTGTGGGTTTTGTGCTTAGTTAAGATTATAATAATCAAAGTATATTTTGGCAAGTATGTACACACAAACTAAACATAGTGGGTACGACGCATTAGCCATTAAAGCTTGAAGCTGTTCAAAATAGGCATCCAATTAGTTTGCCCAAAATGCATTGCATATTAATGAGTTCATTTAACTTTTTTTTGGGTTATCTTAGGTAATTTACACATATTACTAGGTATAATAATTGTATTCACGTACATAAATAAAATTTATTTACTTATTTTGTGGTTTACATGTAAAAATTTGTATTTGTAGGTTTTCCCTGCAGAACCTATACGTATTTCAGTTATGACACATGGAAAAAACTTGTACAATAATAGCAAAACTTGATTTATAGTACTATTGATTATTTAATACCATCAACTAACGAACACTAGTAAATAAATAAGACAGGACAAGAAAGTAATGAAATTTTCACATTAGTATTATTTATTAAGGATTTTATTTCCTTGCATAGTTTACAATACTGATTTGCTAAGTGATTTGCTAAGGGATTGCTTTACTACACAATATTATTATTATAATCAAATAGAAGTGCTAAAACCACAGGGGTTTTTACTACACAATAATAATAAATCAATGGACATTTTCTTATTCCTTTAGTACATATTAGTTTAGTGCCACGATTATCTTATGCCATTTAAAACTATAAATCCCTTTAAAGAAGGTTCCTAGAGGATGGTGAGGGGCTCTTGATCCAAATTATTATACTAATCAAAGAAAGCACTAAACCAACAAGGGTCATACAGGGTAGAAAATAGTGCTGGGGCTTTAAACAGCTAGGTGTAGAGGAAATCAGAGGTGAGGAGTGCAAGGGACCCTAAGGGTTGTGTGTCAAAGTTCGTAAAGTAAAGCAGTTGCTGACAGAAAGTAAAAAAGTGATCGTAAGTCAAAGGTAGGACCGTCTGCAAGAAGAGAAGGTAAGGCAAGAGTGGTAGGGCGGTGGCGCCGTTGGAGGTAAATCCTGTGAGCTCACTGGTAAACCGGGCAATCTACAAGAAAGTTTAGAACCGAAAGACGGACCTGACAAACCTCACAGAGGAATAGGGTGTCATTCCATGAGATACTCATGGGTAAGGCGAGTATGGCCAATGTGGAGATGGGAGAGCGCAGTTCCCAGAGTACGGCAATGGTGGTGGTAAGAAGATGGCCACAAACCTAAAAGAGGTTTAATAGAGTGCAATTTGTTATGGTGCATGCCCGACCACCATTGTTGCCAACAGCTGTGAAGATGGGCAGAGATGACTGAAAAATAATCTCTAAACGGAATACCCCTATAAGAAACCGGAAGATCGTGCAGCAGCATCCGCTTGTTCATTTCCCTGCACATCAAAGTGTTCAGGGACTGAACAGAAAACATCATCTTTGTTTTTGCTAGCCACATGGCATAACCATAGTTGAATATGAAGGACTAATGGATGAGGGGAATCAAATTGTTTAATGGCTTGTAAAGCACTGAGGGAATCTGAAATGATTACAAACGTTAAAGGAGACGTATATGTAATACGGAGAAGTGCTATGAGGATGGCATACATCTCGGCAGTAAAAATACTAGTCGAGTCTAACAAATGACCTCTGACAACATCGTCAGGGAACACTGCTGCAAACCTAACACTGTCAGAAGATTTAGAACCATCTGTATAAACAGCAACGGCATGAGCATGCAACCGTAAGTGATCAAGAAAAAGAGAGCGAGAAGCAGTCATAGGTAGAAGAGCTTTGGTGCACGGCAGTAGGGAAGAACAGACACGAACCTTCAGAACCTCCCAAGGAAGAAGGGAAAAGGCAGACGCTAAATGAACATACAAGGGAGGTAACGAGTGAGTGAAGACGAAGAGAAAACGGTCGGAGTAAGCAGGGGCATTGATCAAATAATGGGCTTTTACTAACGTCTGAGACCAACCTATACGTAGACAGAACACAAAGGTCATGAGTGCGGACAAAGTATCACGATGATCAGCTAAGGAAGGAAC
Source organism: Cherax destructor (assembly GCA_009830355.1). Taxonomy (NCBI): domain Eukaryota; kingdom Metazoa; phylum Arthropoda; class Malacostraca; order Decapoda; family Parastacidae; genus Cherax; species Cherax destructor. Next base: position 290,427 of record WNWK01000859.1, on the reverse strand, counting down.
ATTCACCTCAGCATAGAGGCTTTCAATAGGGGATGAACGAAAGACACCAAGGCATAAACGTAGACCCTGATGATAAAGGGGATCTAACTTAGAGTTGTAGGAGAAGCCGCAGAATAGACTTGGTGGCCATAATCCAGCTTGGACAAGACTAGGGTGGAATGAAAACGGAGGAGAGTCCGGTAATCTGCTCCCCATGAACGTTATACAAGAATTTTAAGGAGATTTTTTTTTTTTTTTTTTTTTTTATTTTTTTTTTTTTATATTTTATTTAAAACACATATATATATATACAGAGCAAACAAACAAAAAAAAAATATAATGTCTGTAAGGCATGATATTGATACATTTATGGAAACAACAACATTCCCAGACTACATTATCAATACTACATACAAATTGAACTGTAGGACTGACGTCTACAACACATAAGTCTTTATATTTTCTTACTGTACAATATCTCCTTCTGTTCCTCTCCTATGCTATTGACCCTTTGACATACATTAATATTTTCACAACAAAGTATATACACCCAAGGTGTAAATATGTAAATATGTCATCCCTAGGTGTTATTACTCTACACCTCCTCTCTGAGTTTACTCTGTTCCCTCCTCTGCATTATGCTATGCATTAATCACTTACAACAACTTTTAAATGTGATTTTGCCCCAAACTAATAAGACTACATTTTATACACCAAAATTCTTCCTTTCATCTTCAATACTTCAACAACATAAATATATTCCCTTATAACATACATTTATGTACTTCTGCAGTACCCTTATAATTTATCACCACTCGTCCTCCCAAAGTCATTCCCTGATGTACATACCACAAGGTATTGCTGTGCACTTTCTCCACTACATTTTGTATGCTTTATATTTATACATAAAACTGTATATATCTCAACCACAATTTTTTATGACACTCGACATATATGTTAATCCATTGTTCATCATAAAGTAATTCTTATATGATATGACTTGACATCATCTGTGAAAGTAACACCAATCATCTTTCATACCTACATACACACTTCCACTCGTACCTTGACCTCAAGCTTCGTAGTTATTATTCTGTATATCTGTATATTGTAACAGTAATTCATCCACTCATATCTTGAAACACCATTATTCACATTAACATGTTTGAACCGATTTTTGCAAACTTAACAATGCGTTAACTTCAGCCTTCCTTCCACACTATTTTCACTTAACAACATCTGGACATAGCACATACGTTATATAATATCTCCACCACACCTATTCTGCTTTATGCAAAGTAAACCTTCATTTTTCCCCTTACTTTAATGAATTCAAGTCGTCTATTTTGTCCGTCTATTTTAGTAATTTACCAACATCACATACACTATCCTTACCTCCGCTGGTCATCATCCGTCTCCCCTTTGCATTAAAATTATCTTTTGTCATCCGTCATCCTTTCCCTCCCCCTTATTTCCTCACTATCTTAATTCCTTACATACTTACATACCTACACTACCCCCAGTAAAATCCTATTTCCTTCCCTACTACCCAACCATTCCGTTTGTACCACCACCCAGCTACCCCTCCCCTCCCTACTTTCTCCCTTAATTCCCCCTAGTGTCAAGCCCTTTTACATTCATTATTTCCTATGCTTCCACTAAGTCCCTTAAACTCATTTCTTTGTATTGCTCCGAGAAAGCCCCCTCCCATCTCCCCCCATACACACATCTATTCCTATTTCTTGTTGCAATCATACTTGCTGCAAGCGCCCTGATACGCTCCCTTACCCCGTGGTTTTCAACCTCCATGACACGCACACATAGTCAACCATTAAGTGCATTAATCCCCTTCGCACCTGTTGACTCATACCATTTATATCCAAACTTATTGCCCTTAATACTGTTATGCCACCCTCCCAATTTTCTTAATACCCTACCCATCCATTCCCGTACCGCCCTAAATCCTCACAAAAATATATTGCATGATACCCTGTCTCCTGCATCCCACACCTGTCACAACTCCGTCCTTAACTATGCCCATCCTAAATAAAGCTGCTTTCGATGCCACCGCTCCATGTAAGAATCTATACATAAGTTCCCGGTCTCTGGATCTCAATAACAAACTCTTGAATCCCTTCCATATATTGCCCCAATCATACATAGGGTATTCCCCTACACCTTCTTCCACACTTTTACCCCATCCAAGTTTCTCCATATCACTTGCAGTTAACTTATGAGCATTTTTTATCACCATTATATTTCGCAAGAGATCCCAACATTGCCCCAAACTCTTGCCTCCCCACCACCTACCTAATTCTTCTGACACTTTACCCCCCCGACCTGCCTCTACCCCACCCCACTTTATAACACATCTTTTAACATACATACATATTACTCTACGCTCTATCGCTATTAGCCCCAAACCCCCCATCTCAACCCTATTTCTAACAATCTCTTTCCTAATCCATGGTTTTCCAAACGCCCAGATGTATCGAAACACTTTAATCTCCAGCGTGTGTATGTCTTCTTGCATTAATGGGTATATCACTGCTACATGCCAAATCTTACTATATATCAATGTATTTACTGCTATCACCCTCTGCTGTAATGTAAGATCCCCTGGTCTCCATCCCTTCATTCTATCCGTTGCGATTTTCACTATCCTACCTGAATTTTCAGCACGCGCTTCCACTTCATTACTCATATATATTATTCCACATATCTTAATGTTTTCCACTACTATCCACCCATGCCTCTCGCCCAACCTTCCCCCCACCCATCTACCTACCTCCAATAATCGTGATTTGGCCCCATTTACCCTCATTCCCGTTGCTCTACAAAAAACCTCTATTACACGTCCTACATTGACCAGTCCCTCTACGTTGCCTACAAGTACTGTAGTATCGTCCACGTATCCCACTATCCCCTGCTCCTCACTCTCTTCCTCACCCCCTCCCTCCCTCACCCCCACACCCTCCTTTACTAGTCTGTAGAATGGGTCTTGCAAACATGCAAATAGACATTGCGACAGAGGGCATCCCTGCCTTAATCCCTTTTCCATTTTCACCATTCTCCCCACGGCCATTCATCTGCACCCTTATACATGCCCCGATACACTGTTTCAACCCATCCTACCACTTCCTCCCCAAACCCCTGGTGTCGCATAATTTCATACAGCACCTCTCTCTCCACACTGTCATATGCCCGTCTCCAATCTAATGCTAATACCCCCTCTATGCTATTCTTTATATACTTTTAATTCTTTCGTGACCACTTATCATGCTTCTTCCCGGTATCCCACACTGCCCTTCCTCAATCACTCCTCCTAGCACTTTTTCAACCTATTTCCCAATACTTTCGGAAAATCTTATAATCTGCATTCATCATTGCTAAAGGCCTGTAATTGCTCATTGTCACTCCTGTTCCCCTTTCTTAACCAACACCACCACGCCCATGCATTGATCAGTTCCTAAGCATCCCTCCTCCTTCATTGTGTTAAAGAGCCATACCAAACATTCCCTTAATACATTCCAATATATCCTATAGAAGTCATTAACTATGCCGTCTATCCCTGGAGCCTTTCCCTTACTTAACCCATCCACCGCCTCCAATATCTCTTCCTCACTAATTGGACCTTCCATACTTACTCGTTCCCTCTCTCCCACCTTTGCAGTTATTCCCTCCAAAATTGTTCTTCTCTCTGTTATGCCTACCCCATCACTTCTCCAATACCTCTCAAACCATTTATCCACGTATACACCCATCGCCTCAGTCGTCCTTAATCTTTGCCCCTGCACATAATTCTCAAACGACTCATCCACTTCTATGCTATTTACTGTCATACCATCCCTTCTTTTCCTACATTTGCTCAAAACATACTTCGAAGGCCTGTCTCCCCATAAAATATCATCCATCCCCCCCTCAAACGACAAACATCAAATCTTTCATTCTGTATCTCTCTCAGCCTTTCTTTCAATCCCCTTATCTCCTGCACTGCATTAGGTCCATTCCTCTCGTGACATCTGGCCAAGAGCCCCTCTATGTACTTTTGTAACCCAAATGTCCAACCCGCCTCCTCTCTCCCCAGTCTTGTAAAAAAACCTTTTATACCCACTTTTGCCACTTTTTCCCACCACACTATGATACTCTCTCCCGACTCAATCTGCTTCTTACCTTGCACCCACAACCCTTTCCACCATTGTACAAAACTTGCCTGTTTGTCCTCCCCACTCAACAATTTCACATTTAATTTCCAGTAACCCCTATACCACCTAACTGCTCCTTCCCAACTAACTTCTACTAGAACACCCCTATGATCTGAAAACCCTACATCTATCGTTTGCACACCTTCAGCCACTACCTGATCTGACCCATATATCCTATCCAATCTGGCTGCATAATCCTTACGAAGGTATGTGTGCTCCACTCTCTCCCCTCCACCTACCACGTCCTTCAATCCCACACTATTTAATACATCTCTTAAGACCCCTAACACACAGCCCGCTCCCCTAGGTTCCACATCTCTATTTCTGATAACGCAGTTCCAATCCCCTCCCACGATCGCTACTCCTGGCAACCCTCCTAAGACATATACCAAATATTCATTCACAAATTCGTCCTTGACCTTCCTGGAAAACTCCGCCGGCATATAAACCCCTACAAAGCATACTCTGACACCACCCCATTCCCATCCACCTTTACTATACGACCCCCCCCACACTCCTCCCATGCAATCAAATGAAAAGGGCTTGACACCTTTATCACTACCGCAACTCCACCCTTTAATCTCCCTGAAGACCCAGCATATACATCATATCCTTCCAAACGGAAGTCTCTTCCTATCCTATAATTATGTTCCTGCAAAAAACCCACTTGCACACCATAACGTCTCAATGTCACCTCTACCCACTTCCTTTTAACCTCTGCCCTCATACCATTTACATTAATAGTTATACACTTGAAAACAACAATGAAGGTTTACCTTTCGACCTTGATGCATGCGTCACTTCAGTTTTCCCTGTGCCTCCTGCTCTGTTTACACATTTCCCACCCTTGGCACCTTCCTTAAATTTTATCCCTCCCTTTCCCCTCTTTGACGCATCCACCAAGGGCTTTTTGCATGATCTCTGCGCAGGTGTTAATACATCCTCTCCATCTGATGATGCTACTGATCTCTTTCGGATTCCCCGACACTTCCATACCTTGACCACTTTCTTGCTCATGCACTTCCACACACACCGTCTCACATACTAAACCTTGTTTCCTCGTTCCATCCTCTTCCATTTCAATCCCTAGTTCATTGTCTTCCCCAAGACTTCTCCTGCAGCCGTACTTAACTCAGGCAAGGTCTCGGCTATGAGGCTCTCCAATATCCCTTCCAAAGACATATTAGGGCTGGCTTCCCCTGTACCCTCCTCCTCTTCTGCTGTTTCTCTTTGCTCCTCTGTAGCTATCGTTGGGAGTGTTTGACATGTCCCTGCGCTGCCCTCCACTATCTCACTCCATGACCGGGTAGTTGACTCCTGCCCCATCGTAGTCGTTTCCTGTCCTTCTGTCCTGCTTGGTCGATTGAGCCCCTCCTCAAATCGTTGCTGCCCTCTCTTTGGACAATTTGCTGCTACATGTTCAAATGCCCCACATGTACGGCACGTCCGCTGTTGACCCACGTACGTTACGTACACCTGTGTCCTGAACTCAGGCATTACTACGTATGATGGTATAGGTCGCCTGATGGACATCTTCAAGGAATAAGACCCTCCATGAGTCCTTCAAAGGGTCCCTCATGCCACTTTCCCACATTTGCAGCATGTACAATCCCATATTCCTTGAAGACTTCCATTAGATCCACTGGATCCGCCTCGAATGGTACGTTTCTCACCCTTATCCACGTATAGGACCGGGAGACATCTCTCAACCGCACCTCCATACTTGAGTTAACTGCATATACTTGGTCTTGATACTTGTCTACCAACCTTTCATACTGCTGTGTTGACGACAGTTTCACGAATACCCTGGTTAGTCCATTTAAGGCTACACCATATAGGTCACCTATGTCAATCTTGTATGTATCCTTCAACACCATAGGTAGGATTGTACCGGCTGTGGACGGGTGCAACACGCCCTTTACAATTTCAATACAGACAGTGTTGACGCGACGTCTGGCAGCTGCCGCCATGTTGAAGAAAATAAAGTTTCGTCTCGGCACCACCAGGAGGCAGAGCACCAACGACCGCCCAGTATGGTTGCTGGACGAGGAATTCTCATTATTTTCAAGCCGCAGAATAGACTTGGTGGCCATAATCCAGCTTGGACAAGACTAGGGTGGAATGAAAACGGAGGAGAGTCCGGTAATCTGCTCCCCATGAACGTTATACAAGAATTTTAAGGAGATTCAGCCGACCATGGCAAGCTGCCTTCAAAGAGGAAATGTGAGGTTTCCTTGTCAACTGGCGATCGAAGAGATGGCCAAGAAACTTGACCGTATCACATTCTGAAATATGCGAGCCGTGTAAATACAATGGAATATCTGGGATAAGAGGGCGTCTAGTGAAGGTAATGAAATGGGTTTTTGTACTAGAAAATTTAAAGCCATGAGAAGTGGCCCAATGGGAAACTCGGTCAATTGCATCCTGAAGGGAGGCTGCTACCAGGTGACAGTCAGCGCCTGCGTAAGCTTTAGCGAAGTCATCCACAAAGTATGCGATGGAAGCACGGAAGGTAGGTCATTTATAGGTAAGGGCACAACCTTGTGGGACTCCCTCGGCTTGACCTAAGTCTGAGGAAAGCGAGCTGCCAATACGGACACGAAAATGTGTCAGATAAGAAAGCAGCAAGGAAGGTTGGTAGGTTACCGCAGAGGCCTAAGGAGTGGGCTTAGGCTAAAATGTTGTGCAGATTTCGCAAGCTTCAAACATTCGTGAATCCCCAGCCTCCCAATCATATACAATATTTTATGATGTTTTATGATTGTTCGTGGTTCAATAGGTTAAGGAAGTAGTATTGTTAGGCTAAGTAAATGCTATTATTATATTTCCCTACAATATATTTGCGCATCAAAACATTTGCGAACACTACAGTACAGTATTATATTTCCCTACATCATATTTGCTCACCAAACATTCGCGAATTTTTAAGATTCGTACCTCCAAGATCAAAAAAGACTGCTAGGACTGAGTTTGTTAGAAAAGGCATTTCGCACATACATATCTAAGTGGAGCAAGGGGTCCAAAGTAGAGCGGCCCTTGCGAAGCCATATTGGTGAGGAGAAAGACTGTTGCGAGTCTCCAAATACCATATAAAATACTTTATTGAGACATTGTACATATCAAACGTCTATTCACCAATCGTTCCATCACCTTACAGACTACATTGGTCAGAGCAATGGGACGATAGTGAGAGGTATCAAGCCCCGAGGTGCCTGGTTTGCGAAACGGTAGGACAATGCCAGATTTCCATTGTTGAGGGAGAACCCCTCGCGTCCAAATAAGATTGAAAAGACGCAAAAGGACCACAAGGGCTGTAGAATGCAGAAATGAATATCAGGCCCAGCTGCCGATGACTGGCAAGAGGAAAGCGTGGACTCTTAGTTCTAGGAGAGTGAAAGGTACATTATATGGCTCCATTCCATTAGAAGAGAAATCAGAGGGCAATTGCTCCTTGGTAGACTTAGACACGATAAATGAAGGACAGAGGTGAAGCCCTTGGGAGACACTAACAAGATAGTTCCCGATATCCATGGCAACCTCTAGAGGTTCTGCAACACTAACACCAGCAACCTGCAAAATAGGAGCTGAGTCCGGAGCATACTTCCCACACAACTTCCGTACCTTCTTCCAAACCGCACACACGGAAAGTTGAGGTAATGGTAGACACAGTCTTGCCAACAAGTGAGTTTAGCGTCGCGTATGACGCGGCAAGTGACTGCCCTTGCCTGCTTAAATTCCAAGAGACAATCCGAGGTCCGTTTTTACCGATAATGGCCCCACACAGCATTTCAAACGCACTGCACAGGCACACGCAGGAGACCACCAAGGCACACATGTCTGCCTGAGGTTTGAGGAATAGAACGAGACGCCGCAGTCAAAACTAAGGTCGAAAACTGGTGTACCAGCTCATCAATAGAGGACGAAGAAGAGTCCTCACAAAAAGCGGTAAGATGAGAGTATAAGTCCTAATTCACTCGTCTAAATTACCAACGAGGGCTATGAGGCAGTCGGGAATACGTAGTAGAAGTAAGAATAGGAAAGTGATCACTGTCGTGTAAATCCAGGAGAACAGACCAAGCGTAATCAAGTGCGATTGACGAGGAGCAGATAGAAAGATCAATGCAAGAGAGAAACTGGGTGCGAATCAAAATGGGTGGGTGCACCCATATTTAAAACATGAAGAGGATGAGAAATAATAAGATAAGATTTCTTCGGATTTTTAACCCCGGAGGGTTAGCCACCCAGGATAACCCAAGAAAGTCAGTGCGTCATCGAGGACTGTCTGTCTTATTTCCATTGGGGTCCTTAATCTTGTCCCCCAGGATGCGACCCACACCAGTCGACTAACAACCCAGGTACCTATTTGCTGCAAGGTGAACATGACAACAGGTGTAAGGAAACACGTCGAAATGTTTCCACCCGCCGGGAATCGAACCTGGGTCCTCCGTGTGTGAAGCGGGAGTTCTAGCCACCAGACCACCGGGCCAAAAATGATGGTGAGCGTTAAAATCACCTAACAAGATGGGCAGTGGTAGATAAGAGATCAAGAACGCAATATCCGAGATACAGAATGCACAGGAAGGGGATATATAGAGAGCAAACTGTATACCATCTGTGCAAATAAATACGGGCTGCAGTATAATGCATCAGAGAACGAAAAAAAGACCTGTTGATATGGTATACCAACACGCACAAGAAGCGTGCTTTCATTAAGTGAATCATCAGGAAAGGGATCAGCAGAATGCAACAACACAGCCTGAAACGGGACGAATAACAGCTGAACGAAGTTTGGGCTCTTGTAAGCAGACACATACTGGGGAAAACTGGGAGAGCAACACCTGGAGCTCTCCCCGATTACCCCTGAGACCACGAATATTCCATTGTAAATAAGTCATTATTTACAAAGACAGGTATGCCAACAATAAGAAGCGATAAAATCTATGGGCTATTAGGGTCAGTGAAGTCGATGTGTAGAGGCAATGGTAAGCGTGTAAGAAAGGAGGAATCAGAATGCTGTGAAGGAAAAGATTGCTGCGAGGGTCGTGAAAAATAAGAAGGGGAGGCGCGTCGGTGTCCATCGAGGGTTTCGTCTCCGCAATATTGTTGGAGATAGCGTCAAGTGTCTCAGCGGAAAATTAAGAGGCCGATACCTTGATTTCAGAGACAGGTGAGGTAGAGCAAGTAGAGATTGGGGAGACTATGGAGGGTACCAAAGATGTCTGAGAGGGAAGGGAAGTATGAACCTGGAGAGATGCGCTGTCAGGGGCAGAAGAGTCCTGCGGTGGAACAAGAGAGGAAGGAAGTTGGAAGGTAATTGGGGAAGAAGACTGGGAGGGGGGTGAACCTCCACCTCCATGTGAGTTAAAAAAAGGGGTGAGAACGAGGCACTGAGGCTGAAAATGAAAACTGTTAGGGAAAGTGCAAGTACTGGAGGAATGCGAAGAGACTTGGGCTTATGAGACAGGTTCAGCTTCGCAGGTGATAGGCGCGAAAAAGATGCTGGCGTGCGAGGCCTTGCAGACTGAGAAACTAGCGGGTGAGAAGTAGAGGTAGAAGTAGGTAAGGGGGTGGGGGTTTCAGAGGGTAAAACCACAAAAGGATTAGAGACGGGGGTGACCCCAGAAGACGCAACACTGGAAGAGTTGGTAGGCGGGGGGACTGCTAAGGTTGGAGGTCTCCTAGCTACTCGTGAATTAGGGATATGAGGAAGATTTCCCTGAAGGCGGAGCCGAGAAACAGCCATAGCATAAGTAAGGCCTTCGCTTTCCTTAAGACAATGGATTTCTAGTTAATTATGATAGACCTGACAACGGTGGGAAAAAGAAGGATGAAGTTCATTGCAATTGAGACAAGTGTGGGAAGACTGCAAGATGTATCGGTATGATCCGCGGCACCGCTGACCGGGCACTCCGCCGCAGATCTGCAGTATTTAGCGGGGTGTCCAAAGCAGCAGTAATTTCGACACTGTTGGGGAGTAGGGACCACTTTACGAACCTCTAGGCGATGGCTTGCGATATAAACGGAGGACGGGAGTTCACGGCAGTTAAAGGTTAAGTGGGCGATGTTACTGGGAAAGCGCCTCCGCCCATGAGCAGGAAGGACATATGTATCCACTTTGAGAATAGGAAGGTCCTGAAGGGTTAATTGCTCCAAAATATCACAGCAAGACAGAAAATCACTCTGTACAATGGTACACGGTAAAACCACCATACCACTGCAAGAATTGAGTAGCGTGCTTGTGAACTGTGATTGGAATGTTATCTATGGAAGTAATATGGGAAAGATCATGAGCTGCTTCTGCATTCTGAACTGTAACGATGTGCGCACCGCTTCAAAGAGCGTGAAATGATATATTTTGGCCAACGTGTCATAAAAGAGCTTTACCAATACTATGGTCAGAAAGATAATCAGTTGGAGATGTCGGTTGTAGGGAAACTAATTTAGTCCACTGCATACTTGTAAAGATGGTGCGTAAAGGAAGTGGGTGTCGCGTAGGTTGTTTTTGGGTAGAATGAGTAGACATCGAAGAACTGTCATCAGTAAATGGTCCGGAATGTTTAGGCGTAGTACAGCGGGCAGGCCAACCCAAGGTAGGTGGGCGATTCGAAAACCATCGCACCATATTCGGGGAAACCGGACGCATAGTTAAAGGCATGCAAGAAGCAGAGGCACTAACAAAAGTGGGCGGAACCCCAGCACTTGGAGCAGGTGACGAAGTATCATCAGCAGAAGATACAGGGGTATGTGAAGAGTCTAGAGAATGGTCCAATAACAAAGCCGGGTCAGAACATGATGTGGTAACAAGAAGGGGCCTGGGAGGAAGAGGGTTATCACGGAACGAAGACTCCATGATGATGGGACTTCTTTCTTATTATTTTAAGAAAAAGAAGAGGGAGAGTCATCCAAGAGGACCTCGAGATCACAAGCAGTGCAGATGCAGCGTGGAACCCGTGCCATACCCTACCCGTCACACCAGTAAACCAGCGCTCCGGGATAGCACAGTAGGCTTGTTCAGTCAAGTACAGTGGCAACAAACAGTAGAGAGAGAAGTGAAGACAGTTTTGAGGGGGTCAGTCCCTCAGAGTGATGGACGGATTACACCGTCTTCACATCTTTACAGTTTCTGTTGCCTCTGTATTGGACTGAAGAAGCTTATACTGCGTAGGAGAAACATTGTGATAAAGATACTTAACTGTTGCTGCATATGTATCTTAATTATCATCATGATGGTACTGTATACCATCATATTCACAGTAATAAAGTAAATGAATAACTCAAATACATGAGCATTAAAAATAAATAAGTAGAATGTAACAGTTAAGAGAACTCAGTCTGCCGAGTTTTTTGCTTTCATAGGGAGTGATTTTCATGTGCAAGTTTGGTACTAATCCCGCTAGGATTTTCCAAGTGTATATAATCATGTATCTCTCCCGCCTGTGTTCTAGGGAGTACAGGTCAAGGAACTTCAAGTGTTCCCAGTAATTGAGGTGTTTAATCGCAGTTGTGTGCGCCGTGAAGGTTTTCTGTACATTTTCTACTATCAAAACTAAGCACTAAACCCACAAGAGATGTCAAATACGTAAGCCCAACATCAAGGAGACGGTTTTCAACACGAGTCCATGGACATTGTTCATTAGAATTACGAATATGTGGCAAACGAGTGTCTTTGGGCTAGTGTCCAGGGCGTTTCAAATATCAAGGTTCAAGCCACGTTAACACACAGTAACAAGACTGTGTTAGTCCCTTAGTAATTACCAAGTGACAACCATCCCCCCTACCCCCACCCCATCACCCTTCCAGCAGTAGTCAACCCCCCGACCCTTCCCCTAACGACCTTCTCCCTCCCCACAAACAACCACTGACGTCATCACCCCCCCTCCTCCAGGTCACCGGCGTCAATTAGCCATGGAGGTCAAGAATAAAGGCGCCACTAGTCACTCCTCTGCCATCCACCACACCATCAACACCTCCAGCTCTTCCAGTACCATCAACCTGTGGTAATTAAAAAAATTTATTATTATTATTATAATCAAATAGAAGCGCTAAACCACAGGGGCGGTAATTAAAAAAAAAAAAAAAAAAAAAAAACTTGGATTACTCCAATTTAATGGTAATTTTTGATAGATCAGCTTTGAAAATATTTTAGAAATTTTTCTTTCTACAAAATGTTAAAGGAAGCATTCTAAATACACAGAAGTAGACTTCAAACTATTGCTTACTGTAATTCATTAATAATCTAGTAATGTCCATACTTTTATCTTTGCAGACATTGTTTTGGCGCGTTGCTGGTGGTGATATCTCTGAAGACGTGCAGCTGCCCACAACACGGCCTTCACCACACAGCAGCTGCCCACAGCACGGCCTTCACCACACAGCAGCTGCCCACAGCACGGCCTTCACCACACAGCAGCTGCCCACAGCACGGCCTTCACCACACAGCAGCTGCCCACAACATTGACAATATCTTCAACCTAAAAGATTCGATAAACTTAAGAGCATTAATTAAAATGTAATAAATAACTGTCTTTCTTTATCACAGCAAAGAAATATTCAAGGAACACACACAGGTGTTCAAAGAACACACAAGAGAAAAAGAAAGTAACTGAGACAAGCCTCAACTGCTGTATTTGTCAGCAGGACAACAACATTCACACCATTCTGGAGCTTTAAGCTCGGGGAAAAAAAAAATATATACCTACCCCAACACTACTAACAATAGTAGTAATGAGGCGGATAGCCTCAATACTGCTATTATTAGTAGTTTGAGGTATGATACATTTTTTATATTTCATGCTTAATAAGTGTAGCAACACTGGGCAGTCATGTTCTCACTATCTTCACTGCAAACACTTCCGCGTGTACAACAGAAGACTATTAGCACACTGGAGACTAGGTGTGATCATGTCTTGTCAGGAGGATTCTGCGGCAATTTAACAAGTTGGAGAATATAGAGATAGACAATATAATAACCTATGTGACATGTCAAGATATCTTATTCATGAAATAAGATACCTGCTTGTAACAGATAATTGAAATGTAGATATAAACCCAAATGTACAATTGTTAACCCCTTTGGGGCCTAGTGCCTAGGCCTTTTGTGTATCCATATGCTCTTGCGCTACCGTCCACAGGATGGATATGGGGTGCACAATAAACTAGCCACTTCAGTGGCAAAATCTAAAGGAGGGTAAACTCCGTCATACATTACAACCTAGCCAAACGTACTCCGAATATCCCTTTACAAGTGTCTGAAAAAAAAATCTTTATCAACTTGCACTACTCTCCTCAATCAAACTTGATTGACCTGTCCCCCTAGAGTTGTAGTTAGGATCATTAAGACAACATACACTGGTATACGGCAGGCCTCCAACTGGTTAGATAACCCAGTCTCCTAACACACTACTATGCTAGCCTGAATTCATAACCTACCTTGGCTGGCATCCTAAGCACAACCTGAGGACCACTACATTCACGCCCCCCACACTCTACCCCTCTTTCTGGGTTTCTAACCCAGCAGGGTTAATAATCCTATTCTCACTAATACTAATCTAAATCACCCCCTAACTATACTCACCAACATCAGATGTTAGTGAATCCTTTCTGCCCACTAACACTTCACTTCAGATCACAAGAGATTTTTATTATTTTCATCATTAACGTCTGCTGCCAGAAGCGTTAGACTTCTACTTACAAACTTATCAAACCAACTGCAATTCTGAACGCTTAAATTTTCCAAAATGATGAAATTGTGTAAGCTCAATGAATCAATATTTAACTTTGCAGTTTGGCCAAAGGCATAAAATACGTAGAACACCCACCGCAACCACTACCCAAAGCCCGGAACCCACCAACATCCCCACAGAACCACGTGCAATAACAGACTGCACACAGCTTCTGAAGGTGGTTGGTGGGTTCCCAGGCCCACAGTTCTACGTACCCTATGCCTTCGGGGGAGATTACTCTCCCCTGCTATATGCATTCATAATGCATATAGCAGATTCTCCAGTTCTATACCTTACCTATCCTACTTAACACCACCTAATTCTGTAAGCTATTTTGATAGAAACTAAATAATTGTAGACCTACAAAGTGTTATATATACACACCACTATGCAGCATACTCCAGGTATAGGCCTTACTAATTTGCAGAGCAGTGGCGGCGCAAGGGGGATGAAGAGAGGTAAAGGTGAGATCAAGGAGGGTCTAGGCGAGATCAAGGAGGGTCTAGGCGAGATCAAGGAGGGTCTAGGCGAGATCAAGGAGGGTCTAGGCGAGATCAAGGAGGGTCTAGGCGAGATCAAGGAGGGTCTAGGCGAGATCAAGGAGGGTCTAGATGAGATCAAGGAGGGTCTAGATGAGATCAAGGAGGGTCTAGATGAGATCAAGGAGGGTCTAGATGAGATCAAGGAGGGTCTAGATGAGATCAAGGAGGGTCTAGATGAGATCAAGGAGGGTCTAGATGAGATCAAGGAGGGTCTAGATGAGATCAAGGAGGGTCTAGATGAGATCAATGAGGGTCTAGATGAGATCAAGGAGGGTCTAGGTAAGATCAGTCTACAAAGTCTTTAAATATATACTGTATAACCCAATTTCAAAAATGCTCCCCCCCCACCAAGACGCTCTAATACAGACTCTGGAGTCGTAAGCACTAAACCCACAAAGGCTATACTACAAAATATTTTTGGGACTTCAAAGCATAAAATTACTTGGCCAGGTCCTCTCTACAACCCTACTGAAAATAGGAAGATGCGGTTAATTCCACATTTCTGAGGAATTGTTATTGATTTTTCCTGTTATAATATATTCTGCCTAGGGAAAATTGATTCCGTCATGTGAAGCTAAAACTTTGGCTTTGTAGTTTAAAAAAAATAGGTTAGATAAATGAGTGTTTGAGAGTTGGACCTGCCTAACATGGGCCAATAGGCCTGCTTCAGTGCGCCTTTCTAACGTCTTAATGGATATGCCTGATTTAATAGGTTTTCCTTACACCCGGCATCAAGACCTATCATTACCCTCACCACACTAAACTATCTCAGTATAATTATTAACCCAGTAGATTAACGCACATTTACACAAGTCAGGATGACATCTATGACATTTTTATATGGGTATTTATACTCCCCCAGGATGCTACCCCAACTAGTAGGCCTGCTCAGGGCCAGTAGGCCTGCTGCAGTGTTCCTCCTTTATGTGAACAGTGCCAATGGATATAAGGGAACATGCCCACTTGTGCCCGGGATCGAATACCGATTCGTCAGTTGACGCCACTACCAACTGAGCCATGATATATTACTTGCACATTTCATCTCTGCTTCCTACAATCTTGCAGGATGGGTATAGACTGCATAATAAATATATTACACTAACTAAAACTTCCTAAAATCTAATCAGTTTTCAATTCTAAGCTTTACAACCCATTTCTCCAATATTTATTTCCACCACTTTCAAGGTAACCTATAGAATACATTCCTCATTATTTCCTGGCCAGAGATTTCATCTCTGGTCGGGAGATAAGCTAATACTTCCCACTAAGCTACTTTTGATATCAATTGCTTACAATCTTTCCTATGCTCTCCCCACCACCTTCCCCCCTAATACAATTACTATCTGCTTCAATAACCAAACTTCAGTGGACTTATAACCTGGAAATACCTTACAAGTGGGCCCTGCCCACCTCTAGCGACGTCTCCAACCGCTGCATCTCCACAACACTAAATGTTATTGGTCAGATCATTTACTAGTGTGGTTGTCTCCACCCCTCAGACTGGTCAAAGTTGCTGTGTTGATCAATGTTGCAGCAGACAGCCAGGCACAGCACCCCTCAGACTGGTCAAAGTTGCTGTGTTGATCAATGTTGCAGCAGACAGCCAGGCACAGCACCCCTCAGACTGGTCAAAGTTGCTGTGTTGATCAATGTTGCAACACAGACAGACGCAGCAATCCTCAGTTACCAAACCTGAAACAAAATATTCGCATTATAACCATGAACATTGCACACAAACATTACCATGTAATATAAACTAGTAACATTACTGCCTGACTGACATACCCATTAATGTTTACCATAGTAAGTAAAGCTATCTTTTTCTTTAATATTTCTTTCACATAAACCTGATGACTAACAATTTGTTTACATGGAAGTCTATATCTGGATAAGGCGCAAGTTCCTTGGATCAAGAGACCTTCACTAAGTTATTTTTCAATAATGGAAAAAAATATCCAAGAACTGAATACACCTTTATGGGTTATGTAACGCCTAGTGTGAGAGTTATTGTTTGATCAGAGGAAGGGGAGTAGCTCCAGTTCCTCGCATCAAAACCCCTCCACTAAGGTCAATCACCCCTCCCCCCCTCCAAGATATTAGACCCCAAAGAAAATTAAATTAAGACTATTAAAATATTAATAATTTGGTGACCAAACTGGTGGTGGGGACCAGGAGCTGCAGTTCAACTCTGCTCTTGTACTGACAAATACGTCACCAGACAATACTTACGTTATTTAGGTGTATTAAAAGGATGAGGAAGCGGTAAAGCCGGCGGGGCGGCAGGAGGAGGAGCAACACGTCTCTTCCATACGACCACTGAAGTTCAACTGACCTTTAGTGCCCTTGAGGTTGGTCACTGTCCTGACCTTCATTATAACACCATCACTGATAACCTGACTAACTCTGACTACCACCACTAGATGGCACTACTACACCACCACTAGTTAGCACTACTACACCCTCACTATCAGTACTACTCATGGTGGAGCTCTCAACCCGTGGGGGTCATGGACCACCTGGGAGGATAAGTTCACTCCCACCTTCAAGGAACCTCTCTCAAGGCCACAACTCTCGCCACCAGAGGCGCTCAACTCCACTACTATTGTACCACTAGTACTCTACATGGAGAGGGTTTCGGGGGTCAACGCCCCCACTGCCCGGTCTGTGACCAGGCCTCATGGTGGATCAGAGCCTGATAAACCAGGCTGTTACTGGTGGCCGCACGCAGAGGGAGATCATTGTACCACTAGTACTCTACATGAGGGGAGATTATTGTACCACTAATACTCGACATGAGGGGAAATTATTATACCACTAGTACTCTACATGAGGGGAGATTATTGTACCACTAGTACTCTACATGAGGGGAGATTATTTTACCACTAGTACTCTACATGCAGGGAAGATTATTTTACCAAAGTTGTGCTATTTCCCCCTAGTACTATGATTGCTTTGGTTCCCAGCCTTGACTAAATTGGCAGCAAGATATTCTAGACACTGTGAGCAGTTTTATAAACTTGATTTAACTTCTGCTTTACTCTGTCTTCAACATTCAGCATATCCAGTTGTAATTCATCCTGGGCTACATGATCTCTTGGATCCAGGTCCAGGATTAATCTTACCATTTTGTTCTGGGTGATTTGTAGGCAATCCTTCAGTTTTTTGTCAAGGCAGAGTACCATGAAGAGCAAGCGTAGTCCATATGACATTGTATAAGAGCAAGACATAGGGTCTTGCGAGCCAGGGCCGGATTTAGACCATAGGGGGCCCGGGGCACTTTAGGTTTGGGGGGCCCTCAACATGGAAATTAGATTGAATTACAAATAAGAAATGAATTAAAATGAATGATAAACAACAGTTTTCGAAAAAAATATGCTAGGTTTCGAAGAAGACGTCTGATTTTATTTCTCTCAATTTTACTGACTTTAAGAATAACTTTGACTATAATTTTCAGTTTGTAATATATTTCATCTACACTATATAATAATTACCGATGTTTATTTATTTATATCTTTGGTGTCACGCTTTGGGTATCTATCTATATGGTGGCAGTTGACCAAAAGGACACATGCTTTTCTCTGAGAGGAAACCACATGGCTGGGTCTGAATCACATGGTGGCGCTTCACTGTCCATAGTATCTGTAGAATGTTGTTGTGGTGATTCATCACCTTTACTATCTTGATTTGGAATGTTCTTTTTATTTTCTGCAGATGTACTTGGGACTGCGGGTGGGACCTCAGAAGAAACATCATCTGGTAGTGGTACTGGGTCTTCATCAATATCTTCTATGTTTTCCACTACGGAAGCAAAGAAGACCGCAGCATTTCTTTAGCTTGAGCATCCTGCCTTCACTACATCACTTTCCAGACTGTTCCACTTCCTGATAACTCTATGACTGAAGAAATGCTTCCTAACATCCCTGTGACTCATCTGAGTTTTCAGCTTTTAGTTGTGTCCCCTTCTTGCTGTGTCCCATCTCTGAAACATCTTGTCCCTATTCACCCCGTCAATTCCTCTCAGCATTTTATATGTCGTTCTCATGTCCCACCTATCTCTCCTGTCCTCCAGTGTCGTCAGGTTGATTTCCCTTAACTTCTCCTCGTAGGGCATACCTCTTAGCTCCGGAACTAGTCTTGCTGCAAACCTTTGCACTTTCTCTAACTTCTTGACGTGCTTGACCAGGTGTGGGTTCCATACTGGTGCTGCATATTCCAATATGGGCCTGACATACACGGTGTACAGAGTCTTGAATGATTCCTTACTCAGGTGTCGAAACACTATTCTTAGGTTTGCTAGGCGCCCATATGCTGCAGCAGTTATTTGGTTGATGTGCGCCTCAGATGTGCTCGGTGTTATACTCACCCCAAGATTCTTTTCCTTGAGTTTGTAGTCTTTAGCCCCCCTAGCCTGTACTCTGAGTTCTTCATTCACCTTCCCTAATCTTCATGACTTTGCACTTGGTGGGGCTAAACTTCAGAAGCCAATTGTTTGACCAGGCTTGCAGCCTGTCCAGATCCTTTTGTAGACCCACCTGATCCTCATCCACGTGTGTGTGTGTGTGTGCTCACCTATGATCACCTATTTGTGGTTGCAGGGGTCGAGTGTGTGTGTGTGTGTGTGTACTCACCTCAGTTTATACCACTTTTATATGCTTTACGGGGTTACCTGTTTTATTCCTATGAACTTTTGTATAGCGTCGTTGCTAGTTATTTTTTTTGTGAATGATGTTTGAGCACTTACTTATAGCTATTTCTCTGTATTAGTGCTATGTTTATTCCATGCCAAGAAGATTGCTATATAACAAATGGAGAGTCCTTCTATAGGGGATAATCAAAAGAGTAAAGATTGCCTTTCTTAGTCTTGATTGGTTTAGATTATGAGTAGATGTGGTTACGAAGCAGCTAAGTCGACCTAAGTGATAACCTATCGGATTGTAACTCATTGTTTTTTATTCTCAGTGGTGTGTTTTGCGCTATAGTATATACCGATCCTCGTCACCCAAGTAACTTTTACTTACGAAAATCAGACACAGAAACAAAATGTATACCTTTAGATACGATTAAAGGAAGGTTTTTAAAGTCTTTTAAAATACTTCATTAGTTTTCAATCAATTAAGAGCTACAAAGCGGGTTTGTGAGTCGCCGATTTTCGTAGCGAGGATAATAAACACCTGCGGTGGGAGCCAACCAGAGGGCGGCTGGTGACGCCATGCATGGCAACCACCCTAGCAACCAGTACACAAACCCTTCAACGTAAAACATCAAGTCAGTTGTTGTTTGTCGTGTTTCAAGGTGGGTGACGAGTATTTCCCCTCTGACGTGGAGCTACGAATGGGCACTAAGTGACAGGAAAGCACGAAGTGTGGTCACAGTTTCACGGTGTGGTGCTCGGTTGTGGAGTGATGCAAGGGGGAAACTGCGTATCCGTGTGACAAACACCATTTGTTTACAGATAGGTGTGGTAACTCGTACCTTGGTTCATTCAGGGAAAAGTTAAGAATGAACGCGTGAGAGACGAGTCAGGGGCGTCCGCAGTACCCGTTTATAACACAGTGGGACGCGACACGCCTTACGTCGTCCCATCACCAGTACAAAGAGAATTTTAAAAGGACGCGCAGCTGACGTACTCTCAAATAAACCTTAAGGAACACGCAGCTAACGTGCTGTCAACAGAATTTTAAGGGACTTTTAGCTGACGTACTGTCAAGATAATCTTAAGGGACTTGGAGCTGACGTAGTCCAAAGGTTCTATATGACGCGCAGCTGACGTAGCCAAAAGATTTTTTGGACGCGCGGCTGACGCACTTTTTAGAGAATCTTAAGAACGTGCAGCTGATGTATTAAGATAATCTTAAGGGACGCACAGCCGACGCATTAAGAAAGTTTTAAAAGACTCGACTGACGTAACGCCTTTCAGGCGTGGTGGTGTTTTACCAGCAGGATCTGCTTCACCATGCGAGCTGCTACATCAACATGAATCACCTGTACAGTGTGGGCAGCAGCAGCGAGGACGCCTGGCCTCTGAGATCGTGTGTTAGGTCTCCACCTCTTAGTCCGTCTGAGGGCCGCCTTCCAGTAAGCAACGTGTTGCGCGTATCTTGCGTTGTGATGGGCGCGGGAGTGACCCTCTAGCATCCAGTTAAGATGAGTGCTAAGAGGAAGCCCCGGACGCCCACACCGCCCCCAGGGAAGGAGAACGCAGAGGAGACCGAGGACTTGTACGCCGGCAGGAGAGTCTCCGTGTCGGAATTCGACGGGCAGGACTTCGGCTACGAAAGCGTCAGTTCCCCGGGGGCGTCGAGCACATCATCTGAACCCGGGTATATCAGAAAACCCGGGTTCGAACACCATGCACACGAGTTCCGAGCCACGCCACCCACCCCCACTCAGGTGGGTGCAAGTACATCGGGAGTGACTACTAGCCTAGCTACAAACCTGGCAGGAGGGTTGGCTATCAGAACCTCCCTACATAAGTCCTTGGTGCTGCAGTCTCCCACCGGATCTCTAGGTTCCAAGGGTAGCAAAAAAAAGAAGAGCAATGCCCATGAGACGAGAGAGGACAAGAGTGATGGTGCCGGCTCACCCTCGCCCAACCCTTCCAGACCCAGGGTTAAAAAAGGTAAGTTTTATAGTAATGTAGATAATCCTCTTTCCAGTCTATTAGCAGACGGAGGATCGAGCCTCCAACACTCCTTACACTGAATCACCACATGGGTTTAGCAATGAAAATCAACGAGTATCTACCTCACGTCCCATATTCCATTCTCTACGGCAGAAAAAAGAAAGCGTAACCAAAATTCACAGTTGGTTAATACAAACCCCTATTACATACAGTACTCTCCAAGCGTTCTTCTTACATCTGTTGCCCCTGTTCACGTAACAGTAAACAGACACCTGAGTGTTCACGTAAAAGTAAACAGATACCTGAGTGTTCACGTAACAGTAAACAGACACCTGAGTGTTGACTTTTGCGGGACTCATCCTGGGAGGGAAGGGGGAGAAGGTAGTAAATCTTATATAAGGCTGGTTTTTTTAAATGAGCCGAGGTAAATGAATTGAACTAAGATAACAGCTCTTAGCCTATAAATGAGCTGAGATGAGATAAGAGCTCTTAGCCTGTAAACAACTGGTGTAAGGATAACTTTTAACTTGTATATTCAAGGATATTAAAACAACTCTACTTGATGCTCGTACAATTAATTTCACGTATGACTTAAAGGATTATCGCAATCACAAAAACAATATAAATGAGAACTGACTATAGAGTTTAAGGTTATTCTCCATCAAGGGGAATAAGGTTAGGTGCCTTGTGAAGGGCTCTTGATGCAGGAAATTGGAGCTATCATATTTTCACTCGGATCAAACCTGAATGCATCCTATTCCCCAGGCGTTATATGACCCCCTACAGGTTTAGCTATTCTACATGACTGCAACAACAAGAATAATAATAATAATAATGCTCCTTAGGATAAGTAAATAAGCATCATCTACAAGATGAAAAGTTATTTGTAACATTCTGTAATTTCTTTAAGTATACGTCTGACATTTTACACCTTCGTGGAGGAAGCTGTAGCATGCCCCTTCACCGGGACACTTGAGTCGAAAAAAATGAGCAGTTTGATAGTTTACAGTAGTTTCCTATCATCACGGTAGAAGTTCTGAGCACCTTGAGACCTGAGTTTGGGATGGAGTGGTCATAACTCTCATAGCATTGGATCTTCTTGCCTGTCTGCCCATTTAAGATATTTTATCTGGTGGGTTGAAACTGTTAGGTGTTTGTAGTCGCCCAGATCACACTGTGGTGACCTGCTTCACTTGTGCGTTCTAGACCATTATTTGTATCGGAATCTGTGTTCATGATGGGGCAGCGGGCCTCCAGCAGCAACAGCCTGTTTGACCAGGCTATCACTAGACGAACCTGACCCATGGCCGGGCTCCGGAAGTAGGAAAAATCGAAACTCATCAAAGGTATATGATGTTTATAGCCTCGGATACTTAACATCGATCTTCAGGTCAAGCTGGTTGAACTTGTCCATGTAAGCTAGAGAGCCAATTGCTTCGTGTCTCTCCTGCTGATGGTATGAAAGTGTTTGAAAAAGCGATGCAGAATAAGTGGAGGACATCGTTTATACAGAACAAGTTAGGTCATCCACAGTAAGGCAGGATTTTGTTATTATATGCATATTTTAGTTTATTATTATTGAGATAAGAAACCTTTGTGATTATATGTAACTATTTCAAAATACCCAACTGAACCTAACCTAGCTATCTTTAATCGTACCTAAAATAGTTGCCATAGTAGTAGTAGTAGTACATATATGTATGTAAGTATTCATGTTTTTGTGAATTATTATTATTATTATTACGTAAGTAAATTACCTTCAGGAGGTTTACAGGGTATTACCTGTATTATTACCTGAAAATAATTTGGGTGAGGTAAGTGGGACTTAGTCACAGCAGGTCGCCAAACTGTCACTCCCTCGATGCCCACTCCCTAACACTCACAAAAAGCTAAACCTGACATTAAATTAATAATTATAATATTAAAACCAGCTACTCTGGTATATTAAAGTTGTGGACTGTATAGGATTAGGCTTGCTGGGTACACAAAATATAATTGGTATTAACACTTACCATTTAATTACTGTAGATGGATCACAGCACAACACCTGCCAGACACCTAGACCCTACACTGGCCAGCTAGAGATCTAAATGCAAGAACTAATGCACTTCCCTGTGAGTGATGGTCGTATGTCTTATTTTCCGCCATCCACACGTAATTCTTGAGGTCCCGCAAATTTCCTGTCCCAATTCTTCAGCAGGGGACATTAACAGGGGTTCCTAATTACAAATTCAGGCCGAAAACCCCCAATTGACTCTCGAGAACGCCAGACCACACTGCACAACTCAGTCCAGTGCTCACACATTAAATTCAATATGGCGTCCCTCCCGGCGTCACTCCCCGGCTCTTCTACATCCCCCCTTACTCGAAATTTCTCGAAGGGTCCAAATAACATCATATTTTAATACGTAATAATTATATTTTTCAAATTTAAACATGCTAAATTTAGGAAAATTCAAAATTTTCCGCAATGTTTGCTAAACTGTGCTGACAAAATAAGAAATCAGTCCTTCAAATCAAACAAAACCTCATTTGCTCTTCCCCCTCTTGATGCAATTAACGTGTATCAGATCATGATGGTTTGGCGGCTTCTGGCACTACACTCGTGATGGTGGGTTCATCCACCTCTCTAGTCAGTCATCACAGTCACTACTTTGGTGGTGGGTCATCTATATCTCTAGTCAGCCATCACAACCTTTACATTCGTGGTAGTGTCATCCACCTTTCTAATCAGCCATCACAGCCACTACATTGGTGGTCGTGAGTTCATCCACCTCTCTGGTCAACCAACACAGCCACTATATTGGTGTCGTGGGTTCATCCATCTCTCTGGTCAACCAACACAACCACTTCTCTCGTGGAGGTGGATAGTAAGTTTATTCAGATATACACAAAAAAAGTCTTAGTTAGCCTTATTCACAAGAGTATATAAACTGTTTTGTACCTTAGCATATATAAACAGTGAGATGTGCATCTGTATATACACCGCAAGGTGCATATTACAGTGTATAAACACAGCATATATACAATGAAGCGTGCATATCAGCCTATCGTTTCCTGACGGGTAGAGAACTGCCTTTTACTAGCTTTTTAACTGCCTTGCCAATGGGTTCGAACCCTACACGTACCCTCAATGGTTTACGATCATGTTATTGGGATCCTCACGAGTCAGCCTAAGCAATCTTCTAGGCTTACATAGTTCTGGTGCGAATATAATATCGCGTCAGGACGCTCTGGAAAATATATTACAGCATTATTTCACTACGCTACTTCTTCTGTTATCCTACACGCTTCTTGTATTATCCCATCATGCTACTTCTAGTGTTCTCCCACTGTGGTACTTTTTATCCAACTACACTACTTGTATTATCCCACTATGCTACTTGTATTATCCCTCTCTGCTACGTTTTTTATATTACTCCGGGCAATACACAGTAAAGTAACTCTTTCATCAAGGACAGTAAAAGGCTAAATTGCCTACCAGGGTAATCAAAGGTATATTGATTATCCTGCTAGGGTAAAGAGGCAGTACAACCTCTTGTCAAAAATCCCTTCAAGAGGAGGGTGGGTGCTTTAATACAAGGAAGAGTTCTTGATCTAAGGATCTGAAGCTACACTACCCTTCAATAGATCAAACTTGATTACCTCCCATGGTGGGTAATGGAGTTTACAGCCTATTAACTACGCCAGAGTTCCTCAAGCTGCATGTAACCTCTCCACCGCGGCAAGAATACGGCTGCCATAAAATGGGGATTAAACTCTCAACATATATACTCTGAGAGAAATACTTCTCTGGGTGTATATATCCTGTAATTACCTCCCATTCCCCAGGTAGCTACATGACCCCTATGGGTTTAGCGTTTCCCTGTGAATATAATAAGTAATATAATATAGTGAATGAAAAAAAAAAGAGATCATGGTGTTAATCAGATCAAAACGTTCATATGATTAATGATTATTTAGAAAGTTATACACTGTTATATGTATTCTGAATAATAATAATAATATTATGAATGATAAATATTGTATGGCATTACGATACACAACTATTAAAAAAATTTAAGCACAGACTTTAATATTTTTTTTTCTTCATTACTGACTGAGAAATTTATGCAACAGTATTAAAGATTTTTTTTACCAAGTTTCTAAAGTAGTTTTGGGTTTCAGGGTGAAAAATATATTGTGGTTAAGGATAATGAGGACGGCTCCTACGGTAATGATAGTACTTATTTGTGGTTGCAGGGGTCGATTCTCAGCTCCTGGGCCCTCGCCTTTTGATTAACTTGCCACTAGCTAGATTCACTCCCTCGTAGTCGTGTGGGTCCTATCTAACCTGCTCTTAAAACTGTGTGATCTATGATTTTGATGAAAAACAGTCTCTTGATTATTCTTTGTATCGGCATGTAATTATTTATTTGAATACCTTTCGAGATATATATATATATATATATATATATATATATATATATATATATATATATATATATATATATATATATATATATATATATATATATATATATATATAATGCAATATAGGAGGTACCACCTCATCCTCATTCTCAAAAAAAAATAAACTTGCTTCAGGGTAAACTCAAGGTTCTCCCCTGAAGCTGTTTGAATATTGTTTTCTCCTACCACCCCCTATATTCTGTATTCTATGTAGACTTTATTTAAAGACAAAATACATTGACAAAAATAAAATAGGGAGTAGAACATAGATAACATCTCAGAGCTACGTCTCGAATACTACTCAGTCCAGCTCCCCGGCAGTGGGTCGCGTGCCCAGAATGCTACAGGCATTTTCCCTCTGGATCGCCACACTGAATCTCTGAAAGAGGAAGCTGGCCGCCCTGTAGTCCTTGGTTTCTATGATGAGTTTTTCACTCAGCTCTTTGAGGAACTTTAGAGCACACGTGCCTATATATATATATATATATATATATATATATATATATATATATATATATATATATATATATATATATATATAGAGTATGTTAGGTTTAAAACGTATCAACTGAGCGGGAGTTATTACGGCTGAATTTCACCTGTACATTAACATCAAGAATAATATATTAAGATAGGGATTAAAGTAAACTCAGAGTATACAATAGGAACCTCACCACTCAGTGTATATACCCTGTCTTATATATCTTAATTACCATGGCATTATCTGGAACACTGATGACCAGAGGGAGCAAGGGACTTTAATAATAGCACCTCAAAGCGACCCTGTCCTAGATACGTATAAGTATGTATGTATATATATATATATATATATATATATATATACATACGCTATTCCTTTCTTGTGGTCTGAGGTAGAGGGAGTTCCACTTACTGGATACAGAGATACCTTTCTAGGATCGCATATCAACCGAAATATATATAATAATTATTAAGGCGAAACGCTATACTTTTTTGGATATTTGAGCGTAGGAGTATTAGAAGGATTATCCCGTCTTTTAATGGCATGAGAGACACGCTACTCTCATAGCCAGACTTTTCACAAAGAGACATCGAGGAATAACCTCTCCGTGATCATCATTTTTTCTACCTATTCTTTTAAGAACATAAGAAAGAAGGAACACTGCAGCAGGCCTGTTGGCCCATACTAGGCAAGTCCTTCACATTCCATCCCACTGTACTTTCCCCATCTTCCGTGATGCTTTATAAAGTTATATACTAATGCCAACGTACATACAAGTACATATACAGATGCAGAAGGGCGCAGAAGACACGCACATTCAAGAAGGCACGAGCAAAAGACACGGAAATGAATGCAGAAGACACGCACGCAGGACACGCACATGCATGCATTTCGACGCAAAAGACACCTACATGAACGCACAAGACACGCCCACATACCCACAAGATACGCTCACGCCCACATGATACGTAAATACACGCGCAATACTCACACATACAGATACACAAAACAACCACACATAACAGGGGACAACATGACAAATTATAGAGCTTTAGGATGATTGCTAGTGTTTGTGAAGGATGGGGGACAGCAATTAATGCCGTCTGCACCTCAACATTAGTGATCTGAGGCTTTGATAATATCAAACGTAAAAGATACAATTACTGTTTGTAGATGTGTGATCTGCAGTTTACGCTTAAAATATTGTCATTCAAATGATAACTGCTGTGTGTGTTTATTCACCTATATGTGCTTACAGTGGTCGAGTCTCAGCTCTTGACCCCGGAGTGTGTATTTCCTTATATGTGGTTGCAGGGGTCGAGTCTCTCTCCTGGCCCCGGAGTGTGTACTCACCTATATGCGATAGCAGGTTTCGATTCGCAGCTCCTGGCCCCAGAGTGTGTACTCCCCTATATGTGGTTACAGGGGTCGAGTCTCAGCTCCTGGCTCCGGAATGCGTACTCACCTATATGTGTGCAAAGGTCGATTCATATTAGTAAACACAGCTGATACGTCATTGTTTCCAGTCTGGAACTTTTACTGTTACTCCTGGATCCTCTATCCTTGCCAGCCGCCAGATATCAATAGCTTAAGCAATTCTGCTAAAGGTCACTTAAAGCACAGAGGGTTTAAAAAAAAAGTGGAAGAAATCGACCAGCGTTGGCCAACGATCGAGTTGCATATATCACCCGCCAGGGAGATGGCACTCGTGTATATTTAATTCCTTCCACCTGTTTAGAGAAGTCATTGTCAAAAAATTACTGCTTAAGAGAGCTGCAGTGTGTATATATATATATATATATATATATATATATATATATATATATATATATATATATATATATATATATATATATATATATATATATATATATATATATATATATATATATAAGAGGATGCCATAAGCATGCCAAGTGGCCATACCCAGCATATTGTGCAACTCACCTGTAAACTAGTAGTCAAGAATACTTTAATCCCTAAGATAAGGGCGAAAATAAACTCTCAGTGTGTATACTATGTGAAGGAGGTTGTTATTGTTTGCCAGAAGCAATGGGTAAATATGTGCCGACGCGGGTGTTCTGGTAGCTACAAATAGGTAGCAACAAAGAGGTAATTAGGTATAACTCGGTATAAGTATATATACTATACAAACAATCAGCACAAACACTGATATACAACTAAATATGAATCTCGTGTCTCGTCTCAATTCTGAAACTACCTACCTGTCTCTCCCTACTTCCTTCCTCTGTCTCTCCCTACTTCCTTCCTCTGTCTCTCCCTACTTCCTTCCTCTGTCTCTCCCTACTTCCTTCCTCTGTCTCTCCCTACTTCCTTCCTCTGTCTCTCCCTACTTCCTTCCTCTGTCTCTCCCTACTTCCTTCCTCTGTCTCTCCCTACTTCCTTCCTCTGTCTCTCCCTACTTCCTTCCTCTGTCTCTCCCTACTTCCTTCCTCTGTCTCTCCCTACTTCCTTCCTCTGTCTCTCCCTACTTCCTTCCTCTGTCTCTCCCTACTTCCTTCCTCTGTATCTCCCTACTTCCTTCCTCTGTCTCTCCCTACTTCCTTCCTCTGTCTCTCCCTACTTCCTTCCTCTGTTTCTCCCTACTTCCTTCCTCTGTCTCTCCCTACTTCCTTCCTCTGTCTCTCCCTACTTCCTTCCTCTGTCTCTCCCTACTTCCTTCCTCTGTCTCTCCCTACTTCCTTCCTCTGTCTCTCCCTACTTCCTTCCTCTGTCTCTCCCTACTTCCTTCCTCTGTCTCTCCCTACTTCCTTCCTCTGTCTCTCCCTACTTCCTTCCTCTGTCTCTCCCTACTTCCTTCCTCTGTCTCTCCCTACTTCCTTCCTCTGTCTCTCCCTACTTCCTTCCTCTGTCTCTCCCTACTTCCTTCCTCTGTATCTCCCTACTTCCTTCCTCTGTCTCTCCCTACTTCCTTCCTCTGTCTCTCCCTACTTCCTCAGTCTTCCCCTCCTTGCTAACCCTTTTCTCCCTTCCCTCTCATCGGGAGGGGAGAGAAGGGGAAAGGACCCCGCTGTTTAACACAGGCAGGAGTGTAATTTACTCTTCAGTGAGGAAAGGTCATGTGTTGTGTGGAAGTGGACGTGTACTGCGCCTTTTAAAAACTTCTCCTCATAATATATCGTTCATTAGCGGGTTTTTTTTTTAAAACTATTCCTCATAATATATCTCACTAGGCTGTTTCGGGAAGATTAAGTCATTATACATTTCGTCCCTTTATAGATAGAAATGAATCTATCACAGTATATACTAATATGCGTAGCCCTCGATGTATATACATCAGCTTGGGGTGTATACACATCGAGAGAAATATACCTAATATTTTTATTATATTTATATGAAGCGATAATCCGTGTCTGTCATCCATCTCAAGAATTGACAGAGTCCAAATTCTCCGTCGTAAACACCAGAAACAATACCTAACTGGAATCAAAAGTATATAATTGCACTATCTTACCTCTACACCTAATAGAATATAAACCCAGCAAATGACTCTGTCAACTGAGTATTTACTAAATGTTGACGACGTAGGTGCCATGTTGTGCCACAGTCTAATAACTGATATTGTTTTAGTATTCTTTGCTTCTCAAGATGTTCTGAAGCCTATGCAACTTGAACAGAATTGCTTATTCCTCGGGTACTGTATTACCCCTACAGGTTTAACGTTTCCTTTTGAATATACTACTACTACTAATAATAATAAATTGTTGTAATCTCTAATGAGATTACGAAAGTTACTTAATTATTCAATACACCATTACTGTCATGGCACCATTTGCGTGGTGGGAGGAAATGATTGTAAGTACGCAGTAATAGAGCGTGTATAAGTAATTATTAAAATAATTATTTAAGCAATATTTATAGTCCTAGCTAATATGAAAATGGGCCTAATTATCAGTGCAAACATATGCTAGAATATTAGTCTATGAGCCAAATAGGCTAGCTGATACCATATGTGGTGATGAATATTTATGTGAAATTTCCTATTAGCCCTTTGTCTAGTTTCATAATTCGATGGCATTGCGTATTTTTTTTTGTCTTCAACGTGTTACAAACATCTGTTTACTGCTATTTTCTTACAGCTTCGTATTTCCTTTAAAAGTCCCTTAACAGCATCAAGGAAGCTCCTTAAGGGAAGTGTTGAGCATTGAAAAAGTATATACTACTAGAGGTACATATACATCATTGCTCTCTGTGCATATGCCCCAAGAATAATACACTCTTCAGAATAAATACAAAATGTATTGTACATAATATGCTTGACAAAAACACTGCACCTCTGAGGACTGGCGTAATGATGGTAGAGTGTCACCCTGAGGAAGCCCTACTTCTCACGCATGGACTATTATTTATTGCAGCAAAAGGGATTTATGCTCTTTAATCTATTTCACACTTATATGCAAACCTTTGCATGTGATGTCATCCGTCCCTGCATAATCAATATGTTATTCATCTGTCTACGAATAATCAATATGTGTTATTCATCAGTCTATGTATAATCAATATGTGTTCTGCAAAGATGTATTTATTGATGTTGCGATGGGGGGAGAGGAAGGATATGCAGGTGTTTGCGATGGGGGAGAGAGGAAGGATATGCAGGTGTTTGCGATGGGGGAGAGAGGAAGGATATGCAGGTGTTTGCGATGGGGAGAGAGGAAGGATATGCAGGTGTTTGCGATGGGGGGGGGAGAGAGGAAGGATATGCAGGTGTTTGCGATGGGGGGGGAGAGAGGAAGGATATGCAGGTGTTTGCGATGAGGGAGAGAGGAAGGATATGCAGGTGTTTGCAAGGGGGAGAGAGGAAGAATATGCAGGTGTTTGCAAGGGGGAGAGAGGAAAGATATGCAGGTGTTTGCGAGGGGAGGGGAGAGAGGAAGGATATGCAGGTGTTTATCCTACGGTGGTTTTAATAGAAGACTTTTGCTTGTGTGGTCTTGACTACCAGGTCTATGTTATATCTCAGTGATAGAATAGTGTTGTCTTGACTACCAGGTCTATGTTATATCTCAGTGATAGAATAGTGTTGTCTTGACTACCAGGTCTATGTTATATCTCAGTGATAGAATAGTGTTGTCTTGACTACCAGGTCTGTGTTATCTGTGACATAACTTACCTTTTCCCCGTCTCTTCATTAAATTATCAAACCAGTGTTAATATATGACAAGTAAGGAACATGTACAAACAGGTTTGCACTAAAGAGATTAGCCGAAGAGCCAGAAACGAATATGCACAGATAAGAAGGGAGGCTCAGCGACAATATGAAAATGATATAGCATCAAAAGTCAAGTCTGACCCGAAGCTGTTGTATAGCCACATCAGGAGGAAAACAACAGTCAAGGACCAGGTAATCAGGCTGAGAAAGGAAGGTGGGGAGTTCACAATAAACGACCAAGAGGTATGTGAGGAGCTCAACATGAGATTTAAAGAAGTATTTACACAGGAGACAGGTAGGACTCCAGGAATTCAGAATAGGGAGGTATACCAACATGTGCTGGATGAAATACACACAACCGAGGAGGAGGTGAAGAAGCTGCTATGTGAACTCGATACCTCAAAAGCGGTGGGACCGGACAACATTTCTCCGTGGGTCCTTAGAGAGGGAGCAGAGATGTTGTGTGTGCCACTAACACAAATCTTCAACACATCCATTGAAACTGGGCAACTACCTGACGCGTGGAAGATGGCAAATGTAGTCCCAATTTTAAGAAAGGAGACAGACACGAGGCATTAAACTACAGACCTGTGTCACTGACGTGTATAGTATGCAAAGTCATGGAGAAGATCATCAGGAGGAGAGTGGTGGAGCACCTAGAAAGACACAAGCTTATAAACGACAACCAGCACGGTTTCAGGGAAGGAAAATCCTGTGTCACAAACCTACTGGAGTTTTATGACAAGGTAACAGAAGTAAGACACGAGAGAGAGGGTGGATAGACTGCATTTTTGGACTGCAAGAAGGCGTTCGACACAGTTCCTCACAAGAGGTTAATGCAAAAGCTAGAGGATCAGGCACACGTAACAGGAAAAGCACTGCAATGGATCAGAGAATATCTGACAGGGAGGCAACAACGAGTCATGGTACGTGACGAGATGTCAGAGTGGGCACCTGTGACGAGTGGAGTTCCACAAGGGTCAGTCCTAGGACCTGTACTGTTTTTGGTATATGTGAATGACATAACGGAAGGGATAGACTCAGAAGTGTCCCTGTTTGCAGATGATGTGAAGTTAATGAGAAGAATCAAATCAGTCGAGGACCAGGCAGGACTACAAAGAGACCTGGACAGGCTGCAAGCCTGGTCCAGTAACTGGCTCCTTGAATTTAACCCTGCCAAATGTAAAGTCATGAATATCGGGGAAGGGCAAAGAAGACCGCAGACAGAGTATAGTCTAGGTGGCCAAAGACTGCAAACCTCACTCAAAGAAAAAGATCTTGGGGTGAGTATAATACCGAGCACATCTCCTGAGGCACACATCAATCAGATAACTGCTGCAGCATACGGGCGGCTGGCAAACCTAAGAATAGCGTTCCAATACCTCACTAAGGAATCATTCAAGACTCTGTATACCATATACGTCAGGCCCATACTGGAGTATGCAGCACCAGTTTGGAACCCACACCTGGTCAAGCACGTCAAGAAATTAGAGAAAGTGCAAAGGTTTGCAACAAGACTAGTCCCAGAGCTAAGGGGATTGTCCTACGAAGAAAGGTTAAGGGAAATCGGCCTGACGACACTAGAGGACAGGAGGGTTAGGGAGACATGATAACGACATATAAAATAATGCGAGGAATAGATAAGGTGGACAGAGACAAGATGTTCCAGAGAGGGGACACAGAAACAAGGGGTCACAATTGGAAGTTGAAGACTCCTATGAGTCAAAGGGATGTTAGAAAGTATTTCTTCAGTCATAGAGTTGTCAGGAAGTGGAATAGCTTAGAAAGCGACATAGTGGAGGCAGGAACCATACATAGTTTTAAGACTAGGTTTGATAAAGCTCATGGAGCAGGGAGAGAGAGGACCTAGTAGCAATCAGTGAAGAGGCGGGGCCAGGAGCTATGACTCGACCCCTGCAACCACAAATAGGTGAGTACAAATAGGTGAGTACAAGATATTATCACCTTGTAGGCCTACTGGGCTACTCTCCTTGTTGGTTGGTTTGAAATTTGAATACTGTAGCCTCGGCTTCTCTCTGCATCGCATACCTTATATGATGTTCACACTGAATATCTTTCATTATCAAACTTTTTTTCCCCTTGATCACCCTTTTCACATCATTTAATATATGGTGCATACGTGCAAATTAAATATGTTCACTCACTGTACGAGTAACATAATTCACATATCAGTAAGGGTTTAGGGAAAATTAAAACTACATCGATGCAGTAAACATATTAACGAATGCTTGAATCATAAAGTATAATACCGTATCTTGCTTTTTATACCATTATAATTTGATAAATGCTGATCTAATTGTTTAGTCTCGACGCCGACGAGTCGTCTAGTATTCCTATTTGGTAATGTAAACATGTTTAAATATATACGAATTGATTATCGGTGAATTATACACCGAAATTAAATACAAATATCAAACTAATATTTGAGTAAATTTAGGATAAACTACCGAGAAAACTAACGCCTTTCTGCATAATAAATTTGACAACTGATGACGCAGTCAATGCGACAGCGAGGGTCGGGTGTGTGTGTGTTAACTTGCCTCAGATGGAGGGCCTCAGAGGTGGTCAGTCCCTCAGTCACAGACAGAGGGACTGACCACCTCAAATATACGACTTTAAGGGTGATGGACTGATTACATCGTCTTCACATCTCTACTGCTCCTGCCTACTTTCTGTACTCGACTGAAGAAGCCTACTGTGTAGGCTAAACTTTTCGGATTAAAGATGCCTATGTCTTACTTACCAAGGAAGGAAAATGGAGGTGCTGGTCAAGCTAACTTAGCATGTCTCATGATATTATCTCGCTCTACAACCACAGTTCTCGTCAGTTACATCAACGTCCTCATGAACTTGCACAGTAATTAAGCACCGTTAGTGTAAATACAATACGGAAGACTTAAAAAAAATTCTGAGATTGAAGAAGGTAGTAAGTAGGTACCCCCTCTAGGAATTAAATCAGCTATGCGCCGCAAGCAAGGGGACGGTACCTAGGGTCCAAGGATGTATACACTGACAGTGTGTCTCATTGTATTCATGGTGAGTTTACTTCCATCCTTCTTTTAGGTATTACAATATTGACTGGCGGTGAACACTTAACAGGTTATACTGATCCTCGTGTAGTTGATAGGCCTTCAACCCCCATTAACCAACCAATCTATATTGCTTGACATTCCTGAGAAGGATATACACACGGATGATGTATATAGATATATATATGCGGAAGGTTTACGTTACTTCCTTTATTAGGAATTAAAATATCCTTGACAGGCAGTGTGCAGGCGACTTTCAGTCGTAATGATCCTCGTGTAACCTTTAGGTTTTAAATATGATAAAACGACCAACTTTGGTTTTCTTGAGTTTTCATTGGACTAATAATTTGAAGTCTTTCAAGTTATAGATATCGTGACTTAAAACGCTGGCTTCCCTCCATTTCCAGTTAGTTTTGTAGCTTACTGACTACACGTGGATCATTAGGGCTGCAATAATTTTAATTTTAATGTCCGATGTAATGGGGAATCCATCACCTCAGTTTCCCCAGTAAAATATCTGGGAATCCCCTTTGACCCATGCATGTCAGGAGAATTGATAGGTAACAGTGTAGTAAAGAAAGCGAATGCCAGACTGAAGTTCTTCTACAGACAAGCACAGTGTCTACCTACTGAGGCTCGCAGGACTCTATGTCTAGCCCTTATACAATGTCATATTGACTACGCTTGCTCTTCATGGTACTCTGCCTTGACAAAAAAACTGAAAGATAAACTGCAAATCACACAGAACAAAATGATAAGGTTCATCCTGAACCTGGGTCCAAGATTCATCCTGGACCTGGGTCCAAGAGAATATGTAGGCCAGGATGAATTACAACAATTAGATATGCTGAATATTGAAGACAGAGTAAAACAACTTAAGTTGAATCAAGTTTATAAAATTGCTCACAAACAGTGTCCAGAATATCTTGCTGCCAATTTTGTCAAGGCTGGGAACCAAAGCCAGTGGCCAGGCTTCAAACACCTTTTATTGTACAGCAATAAAGGAATGGAACAGACTGCCTGCACATGTCAAAGCCAGTCACAGCATGATCCAGTTTAAGAAGAGAGCCAAAAGGTACCTAATGAATGTAGCGACAGAAAGGGAGGAGAATGATTTTTATTTTTTTTTAGATAACATACATGTACATGTAAATAACTCTTTTTACCTTATTCCTTTTAATTTTAGTATAATAACTAGAATCTACTAGTGTCTAATATTAAGGTATTAAATGGACCCCAATGGAAATAAGTCACTCTGTCTGTCTTTTTGGGTTATCCTAGGTTTTCTACACATATGATGCTATACTATATGATAATCTATGTAACTGTATTTGTGTATACCTGAATAAACTTACTTACTTACAATACAATGATATAAAGTCGTTTATAAACAGCGTATATAAATTTGAGACTATACACATCTCGGTGTATATACTGTTTTTAGGTGGTGGTATACTTCAGAGGGTAAAACTTTATTAAGTAGTCATATATTTCATATTATTCATTTTCTCCTTAAAGGTCACCTTTCAGAAAAAATGGAGCTGCCCTCGTTTCCTATGGATCTACTCTAATTTGCCTCACATTTCCCCAGGCGCGGTATGACCCGTGCTGGGTTAGTGCTCCCACCATCAATGTGTCAGTAGGAGCAGCGTAGTGTTGTGAGCCCTGGGCACTACTAAAAGTATAACAGTTCTTAACTACAATGTCCGATCCTTAAGCAAACACTATGATGACCTCCTTGCCCTCCTTGGTTCCCTAAAAACAACCTTCACATGTATTGTCCTTACTGAAACCTGGCTTAAGCAGGATACAATAGATATCTACTCGCTGCCAGGATACACAGCAATACACAACTGCAGACCACATCAAGCGGGGGGAGGTATTGCAATCTATTACTCTAATGAAATATCCTGCTGTGACACCAATTGCTATAATGATGAATATGGAGAATATATTTTTGCTAAATTTACTGCACAAAACCTTAAGACTCCCATAACCGGATGCCTCATACAAACATCCCAACTTTTAGCGATCAACTAAAAACGCAAATAACAAACAACCAATTGAACAAACACCATCTTATCTTAGCTGGAGACTTCAACATCAACCTTGGCCTACCAGATGACCAGCCAGTAACCGATTTCATCAACAATATGAACAACACACTTCTCATACCAACAATAACCAAACCAACTAGACTTACCGATACGAGTGCAACCATAATCGACCATATATGGACCAATATCCTAGCCCCCCTTAAATCGGGGATAATAACAGACAGCACCACAGACCACTACCCACCTTCCTCTTAACAAACATTAGTAAACCGCCCCTAGAATACACCAAAGTTTCATTCCGACTCCATGACCAAGCTTCAATAAATAACTTCACAACAGAGCTAGACACAGTTGACTGGGCTACAGAATTCCCAAATGCCAAGGGTATCGATGAGTGGACAGACACCTTTCTTAATAAATTACATAGACTATACAACAAACATTGTCCTATAAAAAAGAAACAGATTACGAATAAACGGTTAGGCTGCCCATGGCTAACTAACAACTTACTAAAATCCATTAACAAGAAACATCAATATGAGAAGCAATATAGACGGGGATTCATACATAAGGAGTTTGTTAAACACTATTCATCAGTTCTCACCAAACTAATAAAAAAGCCAAACAATTGTACTACTCCAGCAGATTCACTGAAACAAGAGGAGATATAAAAAAGACCTGGAAAACACTCTCACAGATTATGGGCACCCACAAACAGAAAAAAAATAGGGATATTGTCCTAACTAAACCAAACGAAACACCACTACAGCCTATTGATACAGTAAACAAGATAAATGACTTCTTCTCAACTATAGGATCAAATCTTGCCAGTAAAATTCCAGATACCAATGCCCGAGCAAGTGATTACCTAGATGGGAATTTCCCATCCTCCTTATATCTTGCACCTACAGAACCCACTGAAGTCTCCATGATAATCAAGTCACTTAAAAATAAATCAGGACATCTGTCTCAAGTTCCACCCTTAATATACAAACGAGCTGCTCATGTCCTTTCATATCCTATTTCTTTACTTTTTAACAAATCATTAGAATCTAGCACCTTCCCAACACTACTCAAAACAGCAAGGGTTACACCAATACACAAAGGTGGTGACCCTACAGACGTAAATAACTACAGGCCTATATCAAATCTACCATTGCTATCCAAAATATTCGAGAAACTTGTGCACAAGAGATTATACTCGTTTATAACTACACAAAGCATACTCAACCCCTGCCAATTTGGCTTCAGGAAAAATAAAAGCACTAATGATGCAATAGTAAAAATGATAGACCTGCTTTACACAGCACTTGAAAATAAGGAATATCCACTAGGACTTTTTATTGACTTAAGGAAAGCTTTTGACACAGTAAACCACGGCATCCTACTCCACAAACTTGACCACTATGGAATAAGAGGTCATGCACTAGCATACCTCAAATCCTACCTCACTAATAGGTACCAGTATGTCACTATTAAAGACACATCCTCCACGACACTACCACTAGACACCGGCGTACCGCAGGGAAGTGTCCTTGGTCCCCTGCTCTTCCTCTTATACATCAATGATCTTCCCAATGTATCACAACACTTGAAACCAATACTCTTTGCTGACGATACAACTTATGTCATCTCCCACACAAACCTTGCCACGCTTAACACCATTGTTAACGACGAATTAATAAAAATAGCAACATGGATGACTGCCAATAAACTTACACTCAACACTGATAAGACTTTCTATATTATGTTTGGCAACAGAACAGATGATCCACAATTAAACATTAAGATCAACTCTACACCTATTGCTAGACATAACGAGGGCAAGTTCCTGGGCCTTCACCTTGACAGCAGCCTGAAATTCAGCACCCATATCCAACACATAACAAAGAAAGTGTCCAAAACTGTGGGGATCCTCTCTAAGATACGGTATTATGTACCACAATCAGCCCTACTCACACTATACTACTCACTCATCTATCCCTACCTCACATATGCCATTTGTGCATGGGGATCAACAGCAATTACCCACCTAAAGCCAATAATAACCCAACAAAAAGCCGCAGTAAGAATTATCACACAATCCAACGCTAGGCAGCACACCCCCCCACTCTTCAAAGACCTAAACCTACTCACTGTTCAGAACATCCATACTTACTACTCTGCTATCTACATTTATAGAACCATTAATTCCAACTTTAACCCTGAGCTAAAACACTTTCTTGACAGTTGTGACAGGACCCATAGACATAATACCAGACATAAACATCTCTTTGACATTCCCCGTGTCCGACTAAATCTATACAAAAATTCAATGCGCATAAAAGGGCCTAAAATCTGGAACTCCCTGCCTGAAAACTCTAGAACTGCAGACACAACCTCCATTTTCAAAAGCACCGTTAAAAAACATCTTATCTCACTTACGCACCCAACCGGTAGTTAACCATACGAAAACTACTTTATCTTGCACATATCCACAGCAAAATACACTTATTGATATCTGTGATTCTCCTTAATTTGCACATTACTAACCACAGCAAAATACACTTATTGATATCTGTGATTCCCCTTAATTTGCACAGTTCCAACCAAAATTCTAATACAACTATTGCTCCATAATACTTAAGCTAGTCATAAGTTTGCCTAAGATACTCCAATATAGAATCTATATTATGCCAATATATCACCTTTATCATTAATATATAAACTAATTGCTAACTTTTTATACTAATTGTTAAATTCTCAATGTTTAAATTCCAGTACCTAAATTTTGTAAACCTAACCTTACAATCTGTATATCCATTGTATAGCTATTGAGTAAGACCTATCATAAGACTGCCTGAAAAGCCTAGGCATACCTAGGCATATTATTGGCCATCTTGTAATATCAACTTTAATGTATAACTATAAGTACCCCCCACCTTGTATTACATGAAATAAAGGATTTGAATTTGAATTTGAATTTGAATTTGAAGTAGGAAAGGACTGGAGTGGCGGAAGTGTACAGCATAGCATGCAATGTGAATTTCAGGCAATAAAGACACTTGCAGAGGAAAACGAAATACTGTATATATTAATTATTAAGTACTTTCTTTCAAGGTGGATAGAGTTCACTTTAATAACCAGTGCTGTTGTGTGACCCATACGAATTTAAAGCTTGCTTTTATATAATAATAATAATAATAATAATAATAATAATAATAATAATAATAATAATAATAATAATAATAATAATAGTCTTTCTCGGCAGATAACCTTAATGTGGACATTAAAAATTTCTCCTGTTTTCCAGTGTTCAATGCGGTAATGACTTAGTGCTGCAGCTGATATCACAATATGAAGTTACATGTCACAATATGAAGTTACATGTCACAATATGAAGTTACATGACACAAAATGAAGTTACATGTCACAATATGAAGTTACATGTCACAATATGAAGTTACATGTCACAATATGAAGTTACATGTCACAATATGAAGTTACATGTCACAATATGAAGTTACATGTCACAATATGAAGTTACATGTCACAATATGAAGTTACATGTCACAATATGAAGTTACATGTCACAATATGAAGTTAATCCTGTGTTAGAAAATGTATACCGTGGCAACTTGTGTAAAATTAAAGCGTACCCTAGCCGCGATAAAGGTCTGCCACCGACTAGGAATCAGTGGAGATCGGTGAATGACCCAAATGTAGACAGGTTACCTGTACCTTTAGTCGTTTCCTGGGGGTCACCACCCCTCGCGGCCCGGCTCCTGAGCAAACCTACTGGTTGCTGGCCTGATCGATTAGGCTATTGGTGCCCGCGGCCCCACACATGCACCACAGCCCGGTTGATCAGGAACTGAATTTAGGAATATATTCAGTTCCTTCTTGAAGGAAGCTAAGGGTTTGATTGTAATTCCTCTTAAGCACGGTGGGAGGACGTTAAAGAGTCGTGATCCCCTTTGATTTATCTAAATCTTTCTCGGCGTACTGATCGCCACCCCCCCCCCCTTTTCATTGGAGGCATGACACAACGTCTGTCAAGCCTCGTGCTTTCGTAAGGAGTGATTTCTCTGTGCAGATTTGAGACCATTCTCTCCAAAATCCTTCATGCGTAAATCATGATGTATCTTTCTCGCCTGCGTTATAAGGTGTACAGTTTGAGGGACTTAAGGAGCTCCTTGTAATTTAAGTGTTTGTCTGAATATACGAGCTTAAAAAAATGGAAAATGTCGTTCACTTTTTTTTGGAGCAGTAGAAGTCATAAAGATTTTTCCTCTATTATGAAACTGCAGTTTAGTTATATAAATTAGCAAAGTTTAACTTGACCAACATATTTACTGTGAATAGCTGGATGGGTATCAATCGTAATCTGGTTACTAAAAAAAATTACAATTAACCGGGATAGCAGAATATATGTGTCGCAAGGCGTATCTGTATATATATATTGAATTTACCTTAATCCATATTGTAGGTGGTGTACAGATAAAATATGGCCTTACGACAGACAAATTACCATACGAAGCAGTTAAAACAAATTTTAATTTAACAACTGCACTCCCAGTCCTGTAGTGTAAGACCCCAAAATTTTTTTTTACTGATTTCTTTAGACCATAGGTGGACTTAACCTGGCTTACCTAATGTAGTGAAATTACACAACCTTAATTACAGGACCTTAGAACTTTGACAGTTTATCCTGGAACTAAACGTGTTGGGATGCTAAAACTAGTTAAGAGAACTAAACCTCACATCAGTAGATTAAAAAATCCTAGATATGATCACAACATAAAATATCCGGAGACACTGGCAAAGTAAACGAACACAGAATGATGGATAAAAGAACGAAGTGACAGCTGACTTGAACCAGACGAACGATTTTTTTTTTCAGTGAGACAAATG
Source organism: Cherax destructor (assembly GCA_009830355.1). Taxonomy (NCBI): domain Eukaryota; kingdom Metazoa; phylum Arthropoda; class Malacostraca; order Decapoda; family Parastacidae; genus Cherax; species Cherax destructor. Next base: position 249,254 of record WNWK01000859.1, on the reverse strand, counting down.
AACGATAGTTAAATAGTAAGAACATTCTATTAACCCTGTGGCATCTTCAAGTGTTATATAGCAACGTGGTTCCTTGATACTAGTAAGGGGTTCTTGATCGAAGGTTTTGGAACTACCCTCTCCTTCCTCAGATCAAAAATTAACCTATTCCTAAGTGCTGTATGATCCTACGGGTTATGCGCTTCCCCATGAATATTTATAATACTGTCGATAATTCTACCAATATTATTACAATATTATAATACCTATTTTTCATATAATAAAATCAAACATTTCACCAGCCTTAATGCCATCCTTTACGTCATGAGGATACATGGCATTATAATTTTTTGTCAGTTTTTATAAAAGGCAAGAAATTACAGAGACAAAATATCTAACAATTCACATAGTAACAAAAAGGTTCAGTTTATTCCATTCAAACTTTTGTTTTACAGAATAATGCAAACTGATAATAGATGTACAAACTACTTTTTTTTAGGCTACACAATTATATTGTTAGAATAATACAAAAAATTGGTCTCGGTTGCCCCTGGTGTGGGACACTATATTCGTGTTCATCAGTGTCATGTAGGTCGAAACTTTTGGAACTTTAAATGCCAGGGATCTTTTGTATTTATATAATAAGACAATGCCAATTCTGATGTTGTTCTTCTCCCAGTTATACAGCCCTGTAGTTGATGCGAGAGGCTAGGTTATCCCTATAAGTACTTTAGTTACGTCAGCAGGAAGTGTGTGAGTACCGGAGAACTATCAACTAATCAACAAATAATCTAAATCGAACCATCTAGAGCCTGTGCGACTGTAAAGTGCATCTATTTGTGTAACTATTATTCGAGTCTTGAAGTCTTTCAACCCTGTAAACAACATATGGATTTTGAACTTGACCAGCAGCATTCACAACAAACGTGATGGACATCGGACTTTTGGTATTCATTATTCTTTCAGCGTGCTTTCCACCTCTCCTGAAGATCTGCATCTTATCTCTTGGGTCGTCAGTTAGATCAGTTTCGTCGTAATTGATGATATTACCTGAAGGTACGCCATCACTTCTGACCCAGGCGATCGAAGTAGAAACATCTGTTTATGTAATAGTTGCGTGCTTTCGTATGCGAGTAAATAACAAATTTTCATGCCTAGAAGATTATTGGCAAACTCTGGAATAAATCTGACTGCAGTACAGGTAATATCTGACAAAAATTCTCAACTCGGTGACATCGAAAGTCATTCCAAAATCACCCAAAGAAGCTACACTTAGCGTTATTGCCATTTCTTCATATCGAAGGAGCGCTGGTTTCTTCCAATTTTTTTGGGGTGATTTGGACCTTCTAGTGAAATGTTGTTGCAAACTTGTCCTGGGGTTATCTTATTCTGTTTCACTTCATTTCTTTGTGACATTCCTCTTGACAATGTTATCAAGGCATTCACCACGCTCTCCAGAGTACTGCAACCTTGTGCTCTTCCTCTTATACGTGATCATTATCTCTAGACAAGAGACACAATTTTGTATTAAATACTGTATGTTAAATTTAGGAGTCGTAAAACATAGCACCATGTTGGAGAAGGCTGAAACACCTGGGAATTGGGCAGTCTTATTATAGAAACACACAAGATCCCTAGCATATTTATGTCATATAAATATGACATATATTTGCCCAGGTGAAAAATGACACATAAACACTCAGATGACCCATCACGTGCTCTCATTTTCCCTTACTATAAACTTAACTATAACTTAATTACTAACTTACCTAAACGTAGAATAACAGCAAATAGAGAGTAGAAGGTAAAGTCTGGAAGAAGTTTCGGCAGTTAGTGTTCTGGGTATGATGGGGAGTGAAAAAGGGCTGAAATAATAGACGTCCTTTGCTCTGGTAGCGGTATATTAATAACAATAGTTGCATGCGTCTGCCAAGCCAAGTCCTGCCTGTAATAGGTCCGATTCCTTCTGACACTTACACCGACCGAGAGGTGTGAGGAAATATGAATATAAAGGAGTTGCCGGGTACATACCTTCTACCAACCATCATACGGTTGTTACATAAATATAATACATGGCCTATAGATAGTAATGACGTATGCATAGACTAGTAAAAAACTGAAAAAACATTAAAGTACATAGTAATAAAATAATGATTTTTAATACATTAATTTATCATACTAACTGCCTCGTCTTGGCCTCAATCACTATGCTAGGTGTAGTTCCGCTGCTAGGCCTAATTACCTTGCTAGGTGTAGTTACCCTGCTAGGTGTAGTTACCCTGCTTGACGGTACCTTCAGTTTTCAAAGTAATGATTAACAAATGAGGAATCGATGCTGTCATCTCACCCTAAATGCAAATGAACTAATTATCTTCACGTTGAAGCTCTAAACCCGTTAGGTCATACAGTCCTTGAGGAGGAACAATCATATCTGATCCGAGTAACAAGACAGCTTTTAAACGCGAGTATATAATGTATATAGAAGCGTGTTTACCTTTGTAAGCTGAAAATTTACTCTAATTGCTGTCTTAGAAATCACTACTGATATATGTGTATGTGAGTGTTGTGTGTGCGTGTACTCACCAAGTGTGCACGTGATTTTTATATGTAGTGTACCTACGTACATATGTACTCAGTGTGTGCGTGTGTAATTACCTATTTGTCAGCTATATATAGTAGCTTAAGCTCGTCGTGTCCCGGCCCCAGTGTTTGGCTTGTTATACACTATTTTAAAGTGTCCGCTGGTCCTGCAGGCGCTGTTTGATTCCTACAGGTTTTGCGCTTCCTCATGAATATAATAATTCGGTGGTTATAGCAGATACCATCTCTTGGATCCCATTCCAGCAGTAAGCTATTTTATTAGCAAAGAAATGGTTTGTAGTGTGATTTGTGTGTTAGGTTTCAAGCTTATCAACTGCACGAGGGTCTTCATTAAAGATGAATATATACCAGTCAAGAATACTTTAACTCATAGTATGGGGGTCAAAGTATACTCATAGCACTTAAACAGACTGAGTATACTTTGCTTAGCTGAATACAAACTGTTTCATAACAGTTGCTTGGTATCATGGTGATTTTTTTCCCCACTTGTCTTGTTTTTTAAGAATTTTAGTACGAGTACTTATCAATGACATGCTATTCATGTATTTATTTCAAACTCAAAACTCTGAGGAGAATCTCGAACCACCGTCCGAATACGTCATGCATGTTACTCTCTTAGCTAGGCTTTCTCCCCATTTTTTTTTTAAAGATTTTACCTCTCTTTTTTTAATATCAGTTAAATGTACGTCATTTTCCATTTGTAGTATATATTTATTGTAATTGCAATAAAAGCGCTTTAGCAACAAGTGAAGAAGATGAGGCAAGAGTCCCTTACCTTATCAGATGATAGTTGTACACAACCCTCGTACTGTGTCATGCGAGGCTCCTTGCATGTTATACATTCGCTAAAATCATACCTCTTACTCTATTAAATCACGCCAGCCTGGTATATTTCACACACACCATTTTTCAAGAGGTTCGCAGTTTTGAACTCAACGAATGAACCCCAAAAATAAGAGAACCTCTGAAAATATAACTGCGATGCTTGAGTGAATGTAACCAACCCCTTTTGTTATAGTCTGTTCTCAAGAATTACCTCATAGATGTTCTCAAGAATTACCTCAGATGTTCTCAAGAATTACCTCATAGATGTTCTTAAGAATTACCTCATAGATGTTCTCAAGAATTACCTCATAGATGTTCTCAAGAATTACATCAGATGTTCTCAATAATTACCTCATAGATGTTCTCAAGAATTACCTCATAGATTATTCAACGAAACTATTGTCAGAGATATAAATAGCAAGATAGTAATGCCAATAAACGGTGTACCAGTCAAAAAGTGGTATTTGTCTCGTACTATAAACACTAAGTGACTGGAGCTTTGCTGTTTCAACGACACGACTTTGTCCAGGAAATTCTGGCTAACCTCGATGATATTAAAAAAATAATTTATCTTTGATTTCGTGGTTGATGGTAGTCTTAGAATGTTCTTTACATAAACTTATCCAGACAAACAATACTATGCAAGACCTACCACTAGAGAATTAATGATAATTTGTTGTAAGTACTTTCACTGTCAAAGAACATTATATCTTAGGGATGTGCCAAAGTATCGGTATCAGTAAGTATCGGCCATTTTTACGGAAACTGTGAAAAAAAGGCCGATACTTTTAAAATATTAATGTTGCGTTATGCTTAAAAATATCTAAATTAACACTCACCCCAACGATTGTGAGGCCACACACACACACAACACACTATCGTCAAGAGCCTTTGACAACCAGTAACTAACACAACAGACCAAGTGTCTTTCGACAAGTGCCTTTGGCAACTAGTAACTAACTAACATGCTGTAACTAGGACATTTTATTAATATCCTAGTTATTGCATGTGTCTATTTTACATATTTGTCAGTATTAATCGCCATTTGTAGCCTCAGTCAAGACTATGTGACGTCCCGAGTCGTAACATTTGGCAAACTCCCGTTTAACAGTATATTATGCACACTGAAACTGTTCGTAGAATTATATTGTAAGGATTATATAGACCGGAATCAGAAAGACCATCAGGATAGACGGCGCGAACAACAGAACCAAAGTTCACACAGTGCTGCTAGTCCCTCACAGCTCAGCTGATCTATAAAAGCTAAATATTTCATGCCTGGGAATGCATTAAAAATTGAAGATCACTGCGCTTGCTTGCCCTCCACCTTCCTTTTACCCTTCCCACCCTCCAAGGGAAGGGATACCTTGGTGCTGGGGAAGGACTCTTGATTCGAGGAATTGGAGTTACCCTGCTCGGATCAAGCCTCCCTTACCACAGGTGGAAGTTTAGCGATTCACAATTAATATAATTTAACCTTCCCTTATTCGAGACTTATTTACTAGGCTGGTTATTTAAAAGTGTACTAAGCCTTTCCTAAAAGTTACAACAAATTTATGACACGACTTGATCGCTGATGTGAAGTATGTATGTATATGTGGTCTCCCACCACCGCTTACGTTATCGGCAATAAAATTAACCCCAACACCCTTTGCATCATAAAAAAATGAAGCTAAGCGCATCAATCTGCGTCATCGTTAAATGAAGCCATTTTTCGTAATATCCATCCCAACAAGTGAAAGTGAGGTGGAAAGTGTATCCTTGAGAGACAACAGTTTCTTGTCAAGGTCACACCTAACCAAGTCAAGACTACATCTCACATAGTTGTCAAGACCACAGTCCACCTGGCCGTAAAGGCCCTACGTGATTTGGTCAAAGGCCCCACGAGATCTGGTCAAAAGTTTCATGAGATCTGGTCAAAGGCCCCACGAAATTTGGTCAAAGGCCCCACGAGATCTGGTCAAAGGCCCCACGAGATCTGGTCAAAGGCCCCACGAGATCTGGTCAAAGGCCCCACGAGATCTGGTCAAAGGCCCCACGAGATCTGGTTAAAGGCCCCACGAGATCTGGTCAAAGGCCCCACGAGATCTGGTCAAAGGCCCCACGAGATCTGGTCAAAGGCCCCACGAGATCTGGTCAAAGGCCCCACGAGATCTGGTCAAAGGCCCCACGAGATCTGGTCAAAGGCCCCACGAGATCTGGTCAAAGGCCCCGCGAGATCTGGTCAAAGGCCCCACGAGATCTAGTCAAGACAGGAGCTTATAAACACCACAATCAAGTTGGTCGTCAAGACCCAATCCGATCTGATCATGATGACACTGGAGGGCCAACTAAGCTAAACGCGCCGGCAGGATACTCTACCATTTAAGTGAAATACTATTATTACTACTACTACTACTAATAATAATAATAATAATAAATTGAAACCGTTGGCTCGTCAGCAATCGCAACCAACTCTATCTAGGAAATTTTCGTCACACACAAAACCGCATAGAAATGAAATTCTTTCCAGACATTCAAATATTTTCATCTGAAACTGCTTTGACTCCCCATAATTTGTGAAGGGTAAGTACATGCTTTGCACACTACCCATTTAGATGCTAGAGACTCGTAGTGTTACACTAGGTGTACAATTTTGGTAATAACATGATGTCTGACATGACATTAGGCTACCTTTATGTTAGTGCCCAGCCTACATACGTTGCTGCTACAGACAGTCGGAAGAGGAATTGGGTTGGACTGTGGGGTTGGTGAATGTTAAGTCGTAAGTAGAGGTTTTGACGAATAGTGCAGCCGTAAGTTGAGGTTTGATGAATGTTGCAGTCTTAGGTCGATGGGTTGGCAAATTCTGCACTGCTAGGTCGATGGGAGAATGTTTTTTTGCGAGTGTATAGTCGGATGTAAGTATGGGCTGGCGGAAAGAATTGTCAGCCGTGGCTGATGCATGCACGCACCGCCAGGCGTTTGCCAAAAAATTTGGTCAAAGGTGCTTGATATGTGTTTACCTTTTTTTTAGTGGGTCTTTTTTCACACAATAGTAGAAACCTGTTATACTACTACTACTAATTATTATTAGTACTTTATTATCAAGAGAGGAAACTAGTAAAATTGTTCACTGATTCCCCATAATAAGCGAGTCTCAGATGCCTACATTAAAACTTCTTGGAGGGTATATGCTAAATGAGCTCCCCATTTTCCTTGGATGCTGCAGGTGATCTTAAGCTGCAGCCCTTGATGAAGTTTATGTGAAACAATTGGATTTTCCCCTTTCGGTAGTGGACATTTCTTTTACACTGCTATGGGGACTATAACTGATTTTTTCTAGTATGTGTGCATATTTTAGCGAAAATTTTACATAAGTGCTGTTCTTTACAAGTTTTATAAACACAGTTTCATTACTACTAATACTGTCATTAATAATTATATTGCTAATATGGTTATTAATGTGGTTGGTTTTCCTTACATTTCTAGATCCGTTGCCGATGAAAATGAGAGCACTGCCGCAGAGCTTCTGGTTACAACCCAACAAGAATAACAACTTACCACCCTCTTCCACCCTTCCTCCACTCATCCTCGGCAAGGACTCCAGCGACGTAATTGGTCAGTTGAGTTTTAATATTTCTTTCACTGGCAGGCGAAGTAGTGCATTATTAATTAAGAAAGATTGTAATATTGAGGGAGTTAGTGACTGTAATGAGGGGTAAGCTGTTGCAAACCTTCCACGCTATCGACTCCATTATGGTGGCTTCAGTAAGGAAATTTCAGACTTGCGACAAACTGGACTTTATAATGGTTAGCAGGGGCTACCAGCTGCCACCCTAAGCTGCAAGTCTTTACAGAACACGAACCAGGGTAAAGCTCTTGTCCCATCTGCTCTTAAAATCATAAATGTTATGAACAGTTATAACTTTTTTTTACATGAGGGAGATATATATATATATATATATATATATATATATATATATATATATATATATATATATATATATATATATATATATATATATATATATATATATATGATATTTTAGTCACCTTTTACGACATGCATGGCTTACGGAGGAAAGATTTTTTCCACTTAACCATGGAGATGAAAGGAAATCAATAACAAGAACTATTAAGAAAATAGAAGAAAAATAATTTGGGTGCATATATATGCACGTGTACATGCATGTGTAGTGTGACCTAAATGTAAGTATAAGTAGCAAAATGTACCTGTTATCTTGAATGTTTATGAGACAGAAAGAAAAGACGCCAGCAATCCTACCATTGTGTAAAACAATTACAGGTTTCACACTCATTTGGCAGTGCGGTAGTACCTCCCTGGGTGGTTGCTGTCTACCAACCTACTACCTATATATATATATATATATATATATATATATATATATATATATATATAGTGTGTATGTATGGGTTGATTGTTGTTGAGAGGTTTGCATCAAGGAAATCTAGGGTATCTATTCTTAGGATGAAGAGCCCTTCACCAGCACCTCGCCCCACCTCGCCTTGTATCCATCAATTTATAATCGTGAATTTATCATAAAGTTATTTTTATTACGTGACTGACAGTGATTAACCTTTAACCTCGTGTCTTGACCCTGGGACCCCTCTGACCCCCGGCGACCTGCATCGTAACTTTGCAGGCCAAGGTCACTACAACGTGGAGAGGTCATTGCTCTTACCAGCTTCCATAATAACTTTACCATCTATAATCTGACCCCCTACAACCTAATTCCTCACGTCCTAACGTCCCCATAGTCTGATCTGTAAGACGCAAACACCTAACCACTCTTCACAATAACCCTACTCTCCTACATCCTAGATACCTCACAACCTAGTTTACCCCCGCAACCTGCCCCAGCCCAGTCATTGGGACTAGGTCTTGATTACCTTTCACAACCTTTTACCTTTAATTGAGTATCAACTTTCCCCTCACCTCGAAGTAATACCTATGAAACACCAGGAAGACCTAGGTGCAGGCAGGCAAGCAGGCAGCCACTCAGCTAGTCAGTCGACCTTGAACAACATTATCGTGGGTGGCTTGCTATATTCGCCGACTGCGTACTAAATTATTAACGAGAGCTCTGCCTGAAGCACTAGTGGATACAACAGAAGAGGTGGCAAGATGGCCGCCCTCTGTCGGTGGCCATCATTATGCAAACTCGGAAGTACTGCCTGCTAAAGAAAAATACTGCAATTTTAGCCCTGTTATAAAAGCAAATTTATTAAGTACCATCCTATCTCCTGTGCAGGAAGAGATTTTCTGAGAAGACATTTTGTCCACTACGTAAGCGAAATATTTCAACAGGCTATGAGTGCCTAAAATGAAGGTGTGAATTTTTTTTTACACTATCTGTGGCGTTAGTTTCACATACAGACTGAATATTTTACATAGATGTTAGGGGCAGTTTTACCTGACGGGTCAATAATACCACCATCTTACTATGTCTATATCAGTGGCAAAATCTAAAAAAAAAAAAAAAAAAAAAATATATAGTTGTGAAGATCGGGAATATCACGAACGCTTGAGGACCCCGATTGCAATGAGGACTTTATTTTAAGTCCTTTTTCCAGGATGCGACCCATAGGTTAATTAATCCTTAGGTTTCTGCTAAGTAAGATGTGTTACCAGACTTGCCCATGGATCTCTACTCATCCAGGATTCAACCTGATCCTTTAGGTTGTGAGCTGAATACTTTACCACTGAGAGGGTTGTCCCCGTGTTTACATTACGGTTAGAAGGGTCGTTTTTGTGGTCAGTGTTCCCTGTTACAGTTCTGGATCTTGATAACCGCATTAAAAAAAGAAGCGTAATTATTATATTCAAGGGGAAGCGCTAAACCCATAGGGGACACAGCGAATGAGGAAATGGAGGTAATCCGGTTTGATTCAAAGAAATAATAGCTCCAATTCTCTTCACTGGCGTAAAGGATCCCCCTTTCCCTTGTTTCTTGACTCCTGAACGTGCCGAAAAGGTAAATTTATTGGGATTATTAACCCAGGAGGGTTATATCAGTCTGTAACTTCATTCAGAGTACGTATATATATTTTTAAAATGCGTTCAACTACTGCCTCCACGTATAGTGGAGGCAGTAGTTTTTGTGAAAGGCAGTATTATGTGAAACTGGTTTCCGGATTATAAATACAATTCCTCTTGCATGATTTTTGTACGTGCTTCGTAAAATGATACGCATGCTTATTACGGATTTATTGTACTATGCAGATTTTGTAGACTAAGTTAATAAGTAAGCAAGTTAAGTTTATTTAGGCACAGGTCCACTTAAGTAAGCAAGTTATTTCTTTTGGGGTCCCTGGAGGATAATATACAAAACAGCTCTTCACTACAACAGAGCCGTCACCACTACAATAATGTTCACATCCATCAGTTGTTTCCTCCAAAGCAGCCGCTACTACAGTGAAAATGACCAAAAATAGTGTAAAGCAAATAGCGATAAAGACGACATTCCCAGACGGTCAGTGCCCCCCTTTACCCTTGATGACCCCCATCCCCCCACTCCCTCCAGCAATGCCAAGAAAATAAAGCGGGTGTCTGGCCGTAGTTTGTGTTTTTCACCAATATTCATTACGGTTATTTAAGGTCTGTCAGGAAACAAGACAAGTGTTTCTCGACGCGGGTCTTAGATTAATTTCGGTTCAAATGATATGTTTAATTTTGTGGGTTCCGGGGTGTAGGGAGGACAAGAGAAACGAAAGGATGGACAGAATGAGGGAAAGAAGGAAGCGGTAAGGAGAGAAGGGTAGGAAGCATGAACACAAAGGAATAATGGAGTGAGGTATAGAAGGGAAGCTGGGAAGGAAGGGAGTAAAAGAATGGGGCAATGATATAAAGAGGAAGGGAAAGACAGACAGTCAGATACCGACAGACACAGGTAAGGAGATGGGAAGAACATGGAAGCAAGAAAGCCGGGAGGAAGGCGAAAAAATACAATAACTGAATGAGACTAAGGAAAAAAAAATGATGTGGAAGGGAAATGTTGAAATAACATAAAAGAAATAGACAGAAATTAGAGACACGTATAATATATTGGATAATTTAGGCGTCATATGCAGCGTGTAAATCTCTCTCTGACCCCGTACCTGGGACAGAGTTATATAGTTTGTATACAATACCTACCACACTTGTGGCAGAGTTATCCTGTTCATGTCCACCTCACTGCGTGACTGTGTCCTATACGACACTCTATCTTGCAACATATCCAATTTGCCATTATCACAAAATTACCTGCCTCATTGCATTGCCAATTTTTCTTGGACTCCCTGCCACGATGAAGGTAACAGACGCGCATTGTATTGTCAAGGCTTAATTACCATCATTAGAACATAAGTATTGCAAAATGTGCTTCCTTTTATTTTTGTTAGCACGTAGATATTAACTTCAATAAAATTCGGTTTATAATATATACATGTCATTAATTTCTTTGTTTTGCTTGCTTATATTTTTGTTAGAACTCAGATATTAACTTTAATAAAACTAACTCAATTTATAATATATACATGTCATTAATTTTTGTTTTGCTTGCCTCTTTGTTAGCGTGTAGAAATTGACATTAATTAAATTTATAATGCATACATATGTTCTTTATTTCTTTGTTTATTGTAAAATAAACCTCATGCTTACTTACCTTTGTTTCTGGATTTTCCTTAAAAGTATACTGAAGTTTTTTATATGGTCTTTCCTGCCAGACGTACTACCAATGTTTACGTACCTTGCTTCCTTGCCAGACGTACGATTATCAGTTACCATTTTACCTGGCAGAAGCTCGGTCATTGTTAATATTTTTCCGTTTCCTTTGTTAGATTTATAGCTGTTGGTTATATTCCTTCCCTGCCAGACTTGCATTTCCTTTTTTATTTATTTAACCTTATTTTCTGCCAAACATACTCTTGTTTATTGTTGACATTTTGGTTTTCCCTGCCAAGTACGATAACTTTTCTGCTTTCCCTGCCAAAGTACGATAACTTTTCTGCTTTCCCTGACTTGGTTTTCCCTGCCAAAGTACGATAACTTTTCTGCTTTCCCTGACTTGGTTTCCCTGACAAAGTACGATAACTTTTCTGCTTTCCCTGACTTGGTTTTCCCTGCCAACCTACGATCATTTTTCTGCTTTCCCTGACTTGGTTTTCCCTGCCAAAGTACGATCACTTTTCTGCTTTCCCTGACTTGGTTTTCCCTGCCAAAGTACGACCACTTTTCTGATTTCCCTGACACTACGATCATTATTTATTTTCGTATTTGTTTTCTCCTGCCTGAAGTACATTGTTGTATATCATTGATTTCCTTGCAAAATCTACGGTAATTATTTATTTTCTTTCCCTGCCAGACGTACGCTCGTTTTTTTAATCTTTCCCTGTTCTCCTTGCCAGACGTTCGACCAGTGACGCCGCCGGCCGAGGAAAGTGATCACAAGGACACGAAAACTGAGAGGGAGGAGTTCAGGGCAGAGCGAATGATTAAGGTGGGAAACACCGATCTCCTCTCCAGACTGTTCGACTCCGTGGAACAGATCGACAAGAAGAAGATTACAGTAGTCAGGAGAGGAAGGTTTGTAAAGTGACTTTATTATGTTGTATTATTATTATAATCAAAAGAAGCGCTAAACCACAAGGGTTATACAGCGATTATTATGTTGTAATGTATGGGACTGAAGGATCTGGAAATAGTGACAGTTCCGTCACTATAAAAAATGTTCGGTAGTAATGGTTAAATCATAACCATAATTTTTGGTGTAAGCCAGTGGAAGACCTCGGTCAGATGACCAAAAGCTCCAGCTGCGGGGTCATTGTATGACTAAGTCAATAAACAATTGTCCTGTTTCCTGACAAACCTTAACCAGCCTAACCTTCCGTCACCAGTAAGGATAAAATAAAAGATGTCATCCTTGTAATGATTTCTTGTGTTATGTCGTAATCTGGCTATTAAATTGGCTGTGCTGATTCAGACTGCAGGTGGTTTTGCTGTACAACAAAATCACAATGTCTACCTGCAAGCTTATCGTTATCTCTCATCAGATATACTTTTTTTCCACTTTTGTTGACACGCGATATTTAAATATTCACTTGTTTTCATTCGTAAGCTGTTATCACACTGCATCTGTTGATGTAATCTAACAAAATAGAAGAGATTTTGCTCAGGTCTGGTTGAGATGTTTATTTTTCAGTGTCTGGCAATCCTACTCGATTGTCATGTATAGCTGACATTCTTTTAAATATGTGCCGGGAAGGTCATTCATTCAAACAACGGACCGCTTTCACACAGACAGAGAATCGGGGTCAGTGTCCCGCAGGTGCATGTAGACGCGCTCCCGAGCCTTGTGCGTCCCTGGGTGTTTGTTGGTGCTAGTGCAAGCAGCAGGGTTCCCGAGCCGCATGTGTCCCTGGGTGTTTGTTGGTGCTAGTGCAAGCAGCAGGGTTCCCGAGCCTTGTGCGTCCCTGGGTGTTTGTTGGTGCTAGTGCAAGCAGCAGGGTTCCCGAGCCGCATGTGTCCCTGGGTGTTGGTGCTAGTGCAAGTGCCCGAGCCGCGTGCGCCCTTAGGTGTTTGTTGGTGCTAGTGCAAGCAGCAGGGCGCCCGAGCTGCATGCATCCCTGGGTATTTGTTGGTGCTAATGCTTGCGTCCCATGCACGACCAGACGTATGGACGAGTGTCCTTGCACCAGCAGCTCGTGTTCACCTAGTAGTAGTTACATGGGTGTTAGTCGACTGTTCTGTGTTATCACAAAAAAAAAAAATCACTATAAGTATCCTCTTCGGGGGATAACTACAGTTATACTTTTATTATGAGGGATACCTAATAAAGATTTTTTTACTAGAAGCGTTAAAAAATTTAAGTACCTTGTAATGAAGTTAACTTAACGAGGCTTGTTTTGCATCCTGGGGAGGCGGTAGTATTCCCTAGGGCTGAGTTCATGTTAAGTACCTTGTGAGGATATTAACTTTAGAAATAATTGTTTTGTATCATGGGAAGGTGGTAGTATACCTTACGGTTGAGTTAAGCGAGCTATGATGACAACTTTTAACTTGTATATTCAACCGTGTAAACAAAAAACAATAAAAAAACGCCGGTCCCAGGACAAGAGTTTAGGGACGGGGGTAGCAACACCTTGACACTGTCGTCATGCGGGCCTCGTACTCAACAATAAAGACTAATTACTCAACTGCCAATCGATGCTTGTAAACACATGGAGGTCACTATCCGCCTAACGTGTTGGGAGAAAGTTCGTACTGCACACTCCTTTCTCCCTTCCCCACCATGCTGTTTTTAAATGTAACCCCTAAAATTAAAGCACATTGTATGCTATATAAATTTTAGGATAAAATTTTTTGTAGTATGATATCCTCGTAAATTTCACTACTCTTGTATGTGGCAGGGTATAAGATAAGATTTCTTCGGATTTTTAACCCCGGAAGGTTAGCCACCCAGGATAACCCAAGAAAGTCAGTACGTCATCAAGGACTGTCTGTCTTATTTCCATTGGGGTCCTTAATCTTGTCCCCCAGGATGCGACCCACACCAGTTGACTAACAACCCAGGTACCTATTTGCTGCTAGGTGAACATGACAACAGGTGTAAGGAAACGTCGAAATGTTTCCACCCGCCGGGAATCAAACCCGGGCCCTCCGTGTGTGAAGCGAGAGCTCTAGCCACCAGACCACCGGTGTTGATCTGTGTTTAATACCCACACGTAATAGTGACTCCAGACCCGCACCGTGCAAATACTCCGTGTTTTCTAACGTGATTACTTGCATCAATTTTTTTTAACTATTAATGTAAAGGAGTTAAAATATTATATATTTTGTCAGGTTAGATTACTTTGGTATCATCAACTTCTTATAATAAAAGTTAAGACGGGAGGGTAAGGTCTGCTGGGTTTAGCCCCGACTCTTTTTTTTTTCTTTTTTTTTTTCTCTCCTCCTTGAAGGTCCTTACCTGCGAGTTCTTCTAGTCTCGTCTAGGGTAAGGTCTGGTAGCGGAGGATACACCACACATTCTATATTTGTTGGAAACAGTACGCCTGTCATGTATGGTTTGAGAGCGCAACCAGTTCTACAATTAGAATTAAATAAAAAACTAATGGTTATAATTATAGCGTTAATTTTCAAAGGGGTGGAGGGGTAAGCCAGTGGAAGGCCTCGGTCACGACTAAAAGCTCCAGCGGCGGGTCATCATGACTAAGACCCGCGTCAGGAAACACTGGTCTTGTTTCCTGACAGATCTTACCTAACCTAACCAACAATTGGTACGTGCTTTATTGGACAAATTACGCTTCGTTCATTCTGCATTCTCAAAATTAAAAAAAAATAATTTGTTAGTCTCAGTTATGTTCGTCTAGGGGAACATATTAACTCGTATATAAATAAAAATGCCTGACAATAACGAAATAAAAAATAATGTGCTTCCCCATGAATGTATTTAGAATATTTATAATAAAAAAATAATAATCTCTGGGTCGACTCGCAAAATAGTAACAAGACGATTGTAAATGCCTCAAGGAACGGGCAGGATTCGAACCCATAGCAAACCAGTTGTAAAACTAATTTATTTCGGACACAGCGTGATCTGAGAAAGGTATCCCTGTATTCCAAAACCCAGCTCCCTCTACCTCGATGCACGCACAAGGAATAGTGGAGGGTGGTCATAACATTACATTGCAGCAAAATATGTATACGTGTGTGCATGTTTGTACGTATGACTTTCTGCATGTATGTCTACTTTCTTATGTAAACGTGTATATGTGTGCGTATGAACGGATATGAGTATTTGTGTATTTACATATGTAAACTCTTCCGTCGTAAGTCCAACGTCGTAAATGCCATGAGTCTAACGTTTAAGTTCGCCCTGAAAGTCAAGTCTACAGTCGTAGGTCTAGGGTCATAAGGTTAACGTAAATCTAAAGTCATAAGTTTAGCGTAATTTTTAATATCTCAAGTCTAACGTCGTAGGTGTCGTAAGTCTATAGTAGTAAATTTTCAATCATAAGTCTAGTATCGTAAGCATAACGTCGTAAGTATCGTATGCCTAACGTTGTATTGTAAATCTACTGTCGCAAGTTTAACGTTGTAAGTCTAACGTCTTTGTTGAAGATACTTTACACATCTACAGGAAGATCTGTGGTAGTATCCCAAAACTCAGAGGAGCCAAGAGTTAGATAACTACTAAATCAGACTTAATACTTTCATTTAAGTGAATCATTTCCCCACAAAGTGGTTCCTTGATATTGGTGAGGGGGATCGTGGTCAGTGGAATTGGACTTGTGTTCCAATTCCTTGAATCAAGACTGAATGCCTTCCCTTCCTCCCAAGCGCTGTATGACCTCCTTCTGGTCATACAACGCCTGGGGGACTGGTGTATTTGCATTGCATACAGTCTAGGTCCCACTGGGACTTGCACATTGTATACAATGTAAACATTTATAGATCTGCCATGAGCGCCTACTATTATGAGTGCCCAGGGAGAACAAAGACATTATAATCCTGATCACTAATCCAGTCATATTTTACTGTAAACAAAAGTATAAGGCAAACCATACCACTCATGACTCATAAGAATCAGGTTTACCAATGGAAAGAATGTGCTTAAATACTGGACACGTGCGGCCAATAATCTTAACACGTTAAGAAACAAAGAAATTCTTGGGTGACTATCATCGCATTGTTCTGAACAGAAGAACATTACTAAATATCGTCGTCTAAGGACTCATTGGCGCTATGGACCGAATGTGTAGGAAAACTGTTGAAAATGGGGAATAAATGATCAAAATGAGCTAAGGTAAACATTGGCACAAAGCAAGTTAAGTCGATGAGCGAGGCGATGACTCAAAATTGATGACGTAAGCCCGACTACCACCGCCCCTCCTGCTGCTGCTACTACTGTTTATTTTGTTGCAGCTTCTGCACTTGTTGGTTTGCTTTGGTTGTAGCTTCTGTTGGTTTGCTTTGGTTGTAGCTTCTGTTATGTTATGTCTGTTGTTGTTGCTGCTGCTGCTGCTTTTCGTGCTGTTACTACTATACTGTGATTGTTGTTGCTACTAGTACTTTTGTTGCTGTTGCTACTACTTATGTTTTTGCTGCTATTATTGCTGATGCTTCAATAGTTGGTGTTATTGTTACTGCTGCTGCTCTTGCCGCCATTGCTGTTGCAGCAGTGGTTGGTGCTGTTATCGTTGCTGTTACCAATATTGTTGCTTCTCCTGCTATGGTTTGCGCCGGTATTGTTGTTACTTCTGCTGTTGTTGCTAGAATTTGGGCTGCTGCTGTAATCACTGCTGTTTCTGATGTTACTGATGCTGTTGCTGGTGCTGCCCCGCCGCCACTGGAGGTGAGTCACAGGTGAGTCACAGGTGAAGTCAGATTACGGATCAGGGTAACGGGGGGATGGGGGTGCGCATTGTTGTACATAGTCTGAGGGCTAGACACCATCACTGCCACACACATTTATCACCAGTTCCTCTTATTATTATTATTATAATCAAATAGAAGCGCTAAACCACAGGGGTTATACAGCTCCAGTTCCTCTTAAGAGCGTGATTTTTAGAACCTGGCGAAGTGTAAATTTCACACAGTCCAGTGTATCTAATACCATATAGTGGTCCAATAGTTGCGAGATGCAGGAGCGACCTGCTCTGAAACCATGTTGCCCTGGACTGTGCAATTTTTGGGAGTTCAAGGTAGTAAAGTTTTTTTTTTCCATAGCCTAGCGAAGCTTTTACATAGTCTAGCCCATCAAAGGAGGTTCCTTGATACTGGCGAGGGGCTCTTGATCTAGGAAATTGGATCTGTGCTCCAGTTCCCTGAATTGAGCCTGAATGCCTTCCATCCTCCCCACAGGCGCTGTATAATCTATAAGGGTTTAGCGCCCCCATAATAATAATAGCCTGGCAAAGTGTCGATTTTACAGCCTAGCAAAACCTTTCACCAGCCTGCCTTGCTTAATAAAGATTTCACTCAGCCTAAGAAAGTAAATTTTACACAGCCTATCGAGGTTAAGATATTTTATTCAGTCGGCTTCGTTAACCCGAAAGGCTAGTGACCCAAGAAAGCCACTCTGGCCTATTTCCATTGGTGCCAGCCGATCTTCCCCCCGGATGCAACCCTTAAGAGTCTGCTTACTACACCCAGGTAAATAATTACTGCTAAGGTTAACTGGCGTATGGAAACGTGTCCAACGTTTCCACTAGACCTGAGTTCAAACCCGGTGCTTCAGTTGTGAGCTGAGGGTTCTTTCCCTTGAACCACGAAACACGGAGATAGGAGATTACGAGTGATTTATAGATACAAGTGTTGTATGTCTCTAAAGGGTTTAGCTCTTTCCCCATTAGTGTCAAAATTCCTATTTTAAAATTATTTTACATGAGAGCTAATTCTATGAGAGAGAGAGAGAGAGAGAGAGAGAGAGAGAGAGAGAGAGAGAGAGAGAAATTGTTTGACTTTCACAGGTACAATCCTGAATTAACATTTCACACATAATGGGACAAGAGTGGGTCACTGCACTGTCCCTCCTTGGATGCCCACCTTCTCAGCTCCCCAAACTCACACATCTGGACCTTAAATTTTGTGAATATATTATTATAATCAAAAGAAGAGCTAAACCTACGAGGGTCATGTGAACATATAGTTCTTAAAATTATTACATGAAATTTCTGGCCAGTAACACTGGCTGTATTAAATCTGGTTGTGGTCTATATATATTACTGAAAAATTATTTTGGACTGGACAACTTCGAGTAATTTGTTGGTCCACGGTTTAAAAGTGATTATACACCATTTTAATATTACATAAAATTGAGAGTACATAAATGCAGAATATAAGAATTACCAAGTTATTATCTTGGTAATATATCCTAACACCTCCCTAAGCAGGCAGTTATGTAAAATATTGGCTAATACTAGATATCTTACCTATTTGGTGGGTTGATACCATATATAAGGAGGCGAAATTAAATTACTGTAGGTACATTCGATGATCGACATGTCGCCCAATCACCATGTCCTGTATTATTTTCATTATCAGCCTTATAATGGCCAGATTACTTTGTATCTGAACCCTTCCAGATACCTATTATATACACTCATTTCACAGTCCACTATTATTGCCGATACATTCCTCATCGGCTTCGATTACCCACGATCAAATTCTGCAACACCCCAGTTAATGTATACGTTCCGCCATTTTCGTTGCTCCTCCAACGTTTTGTCTACCAATGCATTTTTTCAATTAATTTAATAACACTTCCAGGTGTGTACTACATTTTCATTATTGAAATATTAATTTCCTCTAAATTACAATAATTTTCACTTTTTCAACCCCTTACAGAATATAAAGAAATAATAGAGAATATTAGTTCTCCTGTGAGAGAACATCTTTTAAAAGTCACTGGAGATACACACCTACACGAAATTTTATAAACACTAGTCTTGACGACCAGGTCTAGTATGGTCCTGATGACTAGGTCCGGTATGGTCTTGATGACTAAGTCTGGTTGTGGTCTTGATAACTAGGTATGGATATTGATGACTAGGTCTAGTTGTGGTCTTTATGACCCGGTCTGGTTGTGGTCTTGATGACCCGGTTTGGCTGTGGTCTTGACGACCAGGTCTGGCTGTGGTCTTGATGACCCGGTCTGGCTGTGGTCTTGATGACCCGGTCTGGCTGTGGTCTTGATGACCCGGTCTGGCTGTGGTCTTGACGACCAGGTCCGAGTGTGGTCTTGACGACCAGCTCCGACTGTGGTCTTGACGACCAGCTCCGATTGTGGTCTTGACGACCAGCTCCGACTGTGGTCTTGACGACCAGGTCTAGCTGTGGTCTTGACGACCAGCTCCGACTGGTCTTGGCCAGGTCTAGCTGTGGTCTTGACGACCAGCTCCGACTGGTCTTGACCAGGTCTAGCTGTGGTCTTGCCAGCTGAAGAATGCATCATCCTCTCCACAAACGATATTTTTTTCGATTTTGCAATTTTCTCTAAGTTAAAAGAGAAAGGTATTGATTTGCACGTGCGAGGCTT
The DNA here is from genome assembly GCA_009830355.1 of Cherax destructor. NCBI lineage: Eukaryota > Metazoa > Arthropoda > Malacostraca > Decapoda > Parastacidae > Cherax > Cherax destructor. Next base: position 229,827 of record WNWK01000859.1, on the reverse strand, counting down.
GAGGTTTATGAGCATTTTATAGGCTACTCAGGTATGAAGAATGCTGTGGCATGGACTTCAAACCCGGACCAGCCCACGCACACGAGAGATAGAGAGAGAGAGTAAAACCAGGTACGAAAATGGCAATAGAATTGTAGATGAGTGGAACAAAATCCCAGGTAGCGTCATTGACTAAAGAACTTTGGGAATCTTTAAATATATATTGAACATGTACATCATGTGATTGTATTAATGTTTGGTGGAATTACCGACAATATGTTAGGTAAAAGGACACAAGTGCAACTAATGTTGCCATAATAAAATGTCACATTAATTGCACTTGTGTCCTTTTACCTAACATTATGTGAGTTAGAAGAGCCTAGTATGGGCCAGTAGATGAATTATGCATGTACAACACCTGGGGTTCTTTATTTTGTAGACTTGCCAACTTTATTAGTACAGTACAGAGACCAACATACAAGACTGAAGAAGTTGAGGTAGTCAGTCAGCCTTGCATCATTATATTCAGAAGACACTAAAAGGTGAGATAATCAGTCCTTCAGGCTAGGAGCAGGTGTTCAGGACCACAGTCTTGATGAATCTGAAGCACACATGGTTAGGTTAGGTAAGATTTGTCAAGAAACTGAACAAGTGGTTCCTTGCCGCGGGTTTTAGTCATATGATGACCCACCAAAGGAGGTTTGGCCATCTGACTGAGGCCTTCCGATGGTTATAATTATAACCATTTGATATTAGCAAGTAGTTTGTGGGGATATGAACAGTAGGCTTGCTGCAGTGTTCATTTTTATGTTCCTAAATTCCCAAACCGATGATCCCAGGTTTAATTCCACAACGCGTGAGTGACTAAGAGGGTTGAAAGCCTATCAGCAATAATCGGGTCACTAAGGTTACATATCACCTGTTCACTAGTCAGGAAAAATTTAATCCTTTAAAATAAGGAGTGGAGTAAAGTCAGTGTAAACACCACGAGACATACACCTCTCCGCATATCTCATATTAGGAAAAAAGTCTGATTAATCGTTCACCACAAGGATGTATTTTTTTCGTATAACATTGTACTGTAATTATATGAAGCAGCAAGGTTAGCATGGTGAAGCTTCAGTTACTAAATATAAAAAATGAAGTACGCTACAAATAGCTTCTTGGAAGTGTAATAGTGTTAAGTAATTAGGCTATAGTGAGTGAGGTGAAGACAAAGAAACAACAAATAACATTTTATTTGCCGGCGTTATAATTGTTTCAGGTGAAAACTGGCATATTGTGTATGTAAGCTTCTGTGCCTGCCTCTGTCTCTAGACGATATTATTAAAATTACCAACCACAGTCGTAATAACAACAATGTTAATAATAACAATGATAATAATAAAAATAATAAAGATAATTAATATAATAATAATAAGGATAATAAACTCCTGAGCTGGAAGAGTTCTGTAGGCACTAAGGATGGTGATCGCCTAAGCAGGGAGGTAGAGGGAAGGATGGAGAGTAAAGAAAGAGAATGGAGGTATTGAAAAAGGTGGAGGAAGAGAGGGGGAAGGGAAGTTGTAGTGGGGGAAGGAGGAGGAAAGTGAGGGTTGACCGTAGGGTGGGTAATAGGGAGGGAACGGGGAGAAGGTAAGGAATGGGAGAGGTGGAGGGGAGGGATTATATATATGATCAGTGTTACCGTGTTGGCAACGCACCCCCAAAAATCCCTCGCTCTAATGCTATTAATTAAGCATTACATGGAAGACGAGTGATTCATCACGTGTGTTTGTGTGTATTCACCTACTTGTACTCACCTATTTTGTGGTTGCAGGGGTCGATTCACAGCTGCTGCCCCCGCCTCTTCGCTGGCCGCTACTAGGTGTGTGGAGGGGGGAGAGGGGAAGAGAGCATATGGGGATAGTCAGAGTATTATATGAGGTGTAAGATAAAGTTAAGTTTTTCTTGTAATAAATAAAAAGGTTATTTTTCACTATAGGCATCGTACGTTATACATGAAATCAGGGGAGAGCTGCAGAGAGACAGACAGACAAAGGCAGAAAAATAAGTTTACTTGTCTGGGTCGTGTAACTAGAAGGGACTATGATTCATTAATAAGATAGAAAAGGCGTTGCCTATATACATACGCATATGTACGATCACGGAACATGAAGGTAAGTTACATCACCTCAGTCAAATTTCTTGGTTGAAGGAAGTCATAGTGTCGACGGTGTTTGGATGAATCGTCCTGGAGGAGAGGATGCTGGAAACTGGAGGTGATTCCATTCACAGGGACGGAGGAGAGGGCCACAAGGAAGGTCGAAGAGCGGGCAGGAGGTGAGGATTCTGCTTGCAAGGATGTGTACGAGGAAATTCCCTGGCGATGTAAGGTTGGAGTGTTTTTAAGATTGAAGCAGACTAACCTCCTCACGGCGATTAACATGATAGGGGGAAGGCCAGTCCGCGATAGTAAGTTTGAATTTGTGGAAAATAGTCAGGTTGGTCCATTGACTCATCTACAGAAGATATAGCGTTTTCTTCCTCAGAGAGCAGTGGCCTCGGCTCCCGTGGAAAATAAGAAATCCGCTTGAGCTCCTATGGCGACTTCGCTAGGGTTCGGCTTGGTCATTATCGAAGATGCTGCAGTGATCAGGTACTCATACCAAGGTGATGGACATGACACATGAGTAATTTATTAATAATGTTGCCCAGTATCTCATTAGAGTCTGTCATTCTAGCTTTTATAGCTTGCCAGTGCAGGCACTGAGTCAAAATAACGAAGCTGCCCAGTTTTACAAGTAATGCAAAATCTATGTCTTGGTCTGTGGTGAAGAGTTTGGCAGTGAAGACTCATGTGTGTGTGTGGCACACTTAACCTGAGGGAACATTCACCTGTATCAACAAATTCACTTATCTTGAAGCCATCATTATACAAGCTGAGGTGACTGAGGTAACAGGAGAGAATTTGTCGACAGAATCTTGTAGACCAACACTTTCGGCCCACAGTTACTTTTTGGGTGGGACCTACGACATACACACTTTGATTCTAGATTACTCACAAAGGCGCAAGCTTTTCTTTCACCAGCTTGTCTACCCCATTGCGATACCTATCGCTTAACAGAGGGACTGGTAGCTTACGGTTAGGGGCCTGTAGCAACCTAAAAGAAACCGCTGATGATGTTGAAGCAGGCACCAGGCAGGGTGGTTGATTGTTGACCTCCCGTGCGTCAGTGTAAGTTGATCTCGGCGTAATTGGAAGGAAGGCACATTTGTTTCTGCCTCCCTCCTCTTAATCCGGGTGCAGAACAACGCTTCAAAATACATGTGAACATGCATTCTGGACGATATCCAACCTCCTCAGGGCCTTATAAACCATTAATAAAGATTTTCTGTTGGCGCCCCAGCAGGTGCCAACAGATAACGTAGGATATTCAGAAGCGTGACAAGGATTTCAACGTGTTTTTCCAGCTGAGCCTTTGGTCGAAGTGCAGGCCCAAGGAACTTTGGATTGAGAGAGAAATCACTGAGGCAAGGCAGTAAAATCTCCCTGCCTCTGGAGGTAAGAGATAGGTTCATGATGTTTGGAGGTTGAATTAGTTTCATGATGTATGGCATCGCTGGCGGCCCGGGACCAAGGTGAGAGTTACGGGCGGACAACACGCCTTCCATATTCCTCCTGAAGTATCACCGACCACTTTTAAGTGTGGGGTCGTGTGTTAACCTGTTGCTCATTCCCATTCTCTATGCCTCCCTAAGATTTGTTTTTTTATATTTAATTTTCAGATGGTAAAACTGCAAACTATGGTCATGTTTGTTAAGGAAGGACTTTTATATTTATAACTAAACTTTTGACCGAGAACTTAATGGGACGTAGAGGTTGGTACATACTCTCTGGGTAATCAAATCCACCAGTCTTCTCCAAGGTGTCTAATAACCGTTAATATTTCAGCATGCTTTGTATTTTGCAAGGAGCTTTGACACCATTCATCCTTTGTAGTATTGAAGTTTGCCTGTGATAAAGGTCACGCGCGAGGCTCTTATTAACGCTGGAGTCCTTTAAGACATAGGAAGTCCAAGGATTTATATATATATATGTACGTCTAACTACTATAACCCTTTCCCATAACCCCGGAAGAAAATATATGGGGTTCGACAGGCTTTAATAATTAGATGTGGAGGCAAACACCCTACACACTTTGAAGAGTAGGTATGATTGAAGGTCAAAACTGTCAAGGAGGTCGATATTAGTTATGAGGGGGAGTGAGGACCTATGAATTAACTCTTGCAAATACAGCTAGGTAAGTACACGAAGTTAAATGATGCTTAAGCGGGGTCCAGGAGCTGAAGTTCAATTCTAACATGAGAAGGTAGGCGAGCAGGCTACACAGGCAACACGTTCACATACTATTCTCTCTCTCTCTTTGCTGCTCATTATTTACATTCATAAACTTAACTTCAGTGTCGCCTCGACCTCCTTTTATTAACACTTCAATCAAAATATACTGAAACAAATCTTAATTGTATATAATGAATGCCATTATTTTAGACGTCAATTAACACAATCATACTATGTACCTTTGATTAATTAGATCTGAAAACTGCGACGTTCATTTGAGTGCGATGGGCTCAAAACAGCGAATGACCGCGCGTGTTCTGGTAACATTTGTACGCGCCTTTCTGTGCAGTTCTAGGAACTCTTCGCTCTACGATATTTGGCGTCATCGATTGTGGCCTCCAAGGTCGTGTGGCGGAGTGCTGGCAGACTCTACTGCAAACATAAGACCACAAGACGCGTATTTTCATAAAGATTTGTCACGAACAATATCAGGTAGGGATGGTTTAAGGTGATTTTGTCAGTACGTTAGCAAAAGTGCTCCCGAGATTGGTGTTTCGACGGACAAAGATGGATGTTTTTGCCTGTACCCTTGGCAACACTTTGTTATTATTGACGACCTGTTGACTAGTGGTGGCGCTGGTGACATTGACCTGGGTAGCTGGTATGGACTTGACCTGCTGGCACTGACCTTGAATGGTGGCAGTGACCTACTATGGTGACATTGACCTGACTAGCGGGTATGGACTTGACCTGCTGGCACTGACCTTGAATGGTGGCAGTGACCTACTATGGTGACATTGACCTGACTAGCGGGTATGGACTTGACCTGCTGGCACTGACCTTGAATGGTGGCAGTGACCTGCCCCGAAGTCAGTGACCTGTCTTGGTGAGAGTCTCTTTCCCAGAAGAAATCGACCTGCACCAGTGTCATCAACCTTTCATGGTGATGGAGACCTGGCCACTGACATTGTATAATTATCTAATAAAGTTTACCGGGAGGGGGGTGAGGTAAGCTCTAGTGTTTGAGATCACACGTGGTACGCAAGAGGAGCACCATAGACTTGATCTGGGAATCCTTACCACCAAGAGGGAATAATTCTCGAGATGACTTAACACCTTTAACAGACGTATACCTTGGACATGCTCTTGTCGTCCACTTAAAATCAGTTCCTTTCTATTCCAACCCTCATTTTATATTTCCTTGTAGCTATCATGTCGTCTCTTATTCCCTTCGTTATTTCCTCCCTCTCTTCCTGTCGGGTCTCCACCACTCCTTGTGCTGGTTGCCCCAAACTACCCGTCGTATTCCACATAAATTATAATAATCACAACTGCCATAATTTCTAAGATATAACAGGACTTTTTTCGGTTAGCTTGTATGAGAAACTTGCGCACTTGGAGAAGAAACTTGAGACGAGGTGTGGCTCATGGTGGACCTTCAAGTTACAAGTGTGGATCCATGGTGGACCATCTGGTTACAAGTTCAGGTCCGTGGTGGATCAAGTCCCAGGTGTGGCTCAGCTGTGACAAGGGTCGCCCCAATGTATTGTGGCTTCGTCTTTCCAGAAATGCTAAATTTTGTTTACATTTAGCTAAAGACTTCCACGACCCTGTAGTTCAAGAAGGCCTTTGGCAACGCTCTAAATTGTATCATATTGTTTCTCGCTTTTAAATAATAAAAATAATAGTGGATATACAGGTCTGATGAGAAGCCGCTCACTTGGATACAAGAAGTGAACTGAGAGCGAGAATCGCCAAGAGTGAAGGGCAACTGGAGTCTCGCAAGAAAGTTTCTTGATGCTGGTGAAAGACTCTTGATTCAAGAGATTGGAGGTACCCCTTCCCTTGGCTGAAACCCGAGTGCCTCCTATTTCCTCAGATTTAGCGCTTCCCCATTAATACTGCAGTCCTAGGGCTCATTTTTTTCCCTGTCCTAGGGAACATTGTTTTCCCTGCCCTAGGGCACATTGTTTTCCCTGTCCTAGGGCGCACTGTTTTCCCTGTCCTAGGGAACATTGATGCCGGTGAAAGCCTCACTGGTAGAACCTGACTGCGTCCCATTCCACAGGTGCTGTACGGTCCTTATGGGTGTATCGCTACCCCATGAACAGATAAATACACGAGTAGAGGGGGTTGGATTTGAATGAGACTTGCACGTGAGTTAATAGGGTTATCAAAACTGATTTCTTGGGTAACATTGATAATCGGTTGGGCGAATATTTTTGTTAGTGGGTTTAGGTTTGACAAGAACCTGCCAATTACGAGCCAGTAGGCCTATTGCAGTATTCTTTATGTTCTTATATGTGATACCATTGACCATGCTGTCTAACGACGTCAATACGAGAATAGGTAATCGTTAGTCCCGTTACCCTTAATTAACCAATTATAGCATACAATAACATCAATAAATTCAATAATATTTAGTTGTGACACTGTGAAAAGGTGAATAGAAAATGGAGAGACACCTAGTAGACCGAAGAGCATCAAGTGTAAACTCCACGTTCCCGTTTGTGTCGTAGTTTACCGATGATCTTGACCCAAGGAACAACAAACAAATTTATAGGTATGAGCATAAAGGCACAATCTGCAGTACAAACTTTACTGGGACAACGTTTCGCTCTACGCAAAGCGAAACGTATTCCCAATACAGGCTTGTTCTCTGTTGTGTGTATACTCCATAGACATGAAAGAAGCTCAGTGGAAATAAGTCGCTTTGTCTGACTTTTTTTTTTTGGGGGGGAGGGGGTTATCCTAGGTAATTTACACTATGATAATTGTACTTGTGTATACCTGTGCCTAAATAAACTTACTTAAATACATAAAACCTGCGTTTTCTTAGGAGGAAGGGTTGTGGCCGCGGCCGCGGCAGCAGCTGGCTCACCCCGGTGCTGCACTCAGTGCTCTGTAGTGTACCAGTATGTCATGAGTACAATGTTATCGACGGCAACATTAAATTTGAAGGACGCCGGGACAATGGTGCTTTACAAACTATAACTAGCTTGAGTCACTGCCAAATTCTACTTTAGAAACCAGCAGAGGCGTGGACCAGCTGTAGACTTCGACTCTTTGTGGGAAACCGGCACGAATGCATTCACACAGGACCTTTGTTGAAGATATTTCGGTCTTTGGACCTTGGTAATTGAAGTGGTCCGTGTTCAAGGGCCGAAACGTCTTCAATAATCGTCTACAAAGTGAATGTATTCGTGTCCGTTTCTCTCAAGTTGTCGGCAGTTATTTGCCTTCTTACCCTACTCTTTGTGCTCAAATTTCGTAATAAACGAATGTAATAATTCAAATGACGTGACGGAGGCTCGAACTGGTGGTTGGGAAATCCCAGAATTTCCAGTCCGCCGAGTTAGCGTAGCACAGCTGGCTCAAGCGGCGGGCTAGTAATTCTCAGACCTCCAGATCACCAGTTCGAACCTCATCACTTCTTTTGTAAAGCTTCATCCTCTTCTAACCTGGCCAGCATATTTTCATGTCACTTTGGACACTCGAGTTAATGATTCCCTTTACGTAAACCTGAGTTAGATAAGTTACTTTTTCTCTTTCTTTTGTTTACTAAGCGTGAAGCCAATTTTGACTCTTGTATTTAATGCGGAAACCTGTATGATTGTTATATTACGAAGCACCGTATGACTCTTGTATGTATTATGAAGCACCGTATGGCTCTTATATGTATTACGAAGCACTGTATGGCTCTTATATGTATTACGAAGCACTGTATGGCTCTTATATGTATTATGAAGCCCTATTATGCATACTACGAAGCACCGTATGACTCATATTACGAAATACTGGTAGGTAAATAAAGTTCTACCCGAGGAAGGGAAGAGGTGTCTCCACTTCCTCGAATCAAGAACCCTTCACCAGCCTCAATTCGACAACCCTTCACCTCCTTCCCACTTCCTGAAGTCATCGCAAAGTAAATTTAGTAATTTGTTCAGTCCCGAGGTTATTGTTGGTCTTCCAAAAAGCTGGTGGATTTGTGCCAGTGTAACCTAATTTGTCACCTTTCAAGGGGGGGGGGTTGCCGTGATGCCGGCGAAGGGCTCTTGATACAAGGAATTGGAAATACTGGGACTGTCCTCTCCTTGTAATAAAGCTTCAACTCTTCCATATTCTTCTTCTTCTTATTATTATTATTATTATTATTATTATTATTGGATCAAACGTGATTACCTCTTACGTTGCATAACGTCTATGTGTTTAGCGAGTTTCCATGTACTATATTACAATAATATTATTATTATTATTATTGAGTATTAGTGAATTCGTACTTCAACGTTAGTGATAACAAACCATCTTTAAGTTACATTGGGCTTCCAGAAGCACTGGTGCCAACTGCTGTTGAAAGTTTGATATTCCTAGTACACTTGTATTATTCAAAGGCCCTACTGCGCCTTGGCATTCACATACTTCATATGCCAAGGTCGCTCCCAGACGGTTTCAAGGCCACTCCCAGACTGTTTCAAGGCCACTCCCAGAGTGTTTCAAGGCCACTCCCAGAGTGTTTCAAGGCCACTCCCAGAGTGTTTCAAGGCCACTCCCAGAGTGTTTCAAGGCCACTCCCAGAGTGTTTCAAGGCCACTCCCAGAGTGTTTCAAGGCCACTCCCAGACTGTTTCAAGGCCACTCCCAGACTGTTTCAAGGCCACTCCCAGACTGTTTCAAGGCCACTCCCAGACTGTTTCAAGGCCACTCCCAGACTGTTTCAAGGCCACTCCCAGACTGTTTCAAGGCCACTCCCAGAGTGTTTCAAGGCCACTCCCAGACTGTTTCAAGGCCACTCCCAGACTGTTTCAAGGCCACTCCCAGACTGTTTCAAGGCCACTCCCAGAGTGTTTCAAGGCCACTCCCAGAGTGTTTCAAGGCCACTCCCAGACTGTTTCAAGGCCACTCCCAGACTGTTTCAAGGCCACTCCCAGACTGTTTCAAGGCCACTCCCAGACGGTCTCTATAGGTCACTCCCTTTACACAAAATTCATAGGTGAAACTCTGAACCCGTACTGGTCATACAGCACCTGGGAGAATAGAAGGAATTCAGGCTTGATTCCAGGAATTAGAGCAGAGAGCCAGTGCCTTAGATCAAGAGCCCTTCACTACCTAGGTCACTTCCAAACGGTGCCAGGGGTCACTCCCAGAAGATGCCAAGGCCACCCATTCACTCTTCCACCGTCAGCAGCAGCACCACCACCAGTTGAAGGTAGTTAACTAGAATTATCACTGACATTCTGTTCATTCTGGGAAGACATGTGTTGTGTACACTGCAGATAACAAGGGGAAGGGACGAAGTTTGGGAACGAGGTGAGGGAACGAAGTATGGGAACGAGGTGAGGGAACGAGGAAAGGGAAAGAGGTGAAGATTCTGCTGCCTGCTGCTGCTGCTGCTTGCTGGTGGGGCTCAACACATGGAGGATCTGACAGTTGTGGCCATATAGCTAAGAACATTCTCATATTTTACTCATGGTTGGTCTTGGTAATTTCATTTAGGTGTTTGAGAGTATTCTCTCTCTCTCTCTCTCTCTCTCTCTCTCTCTCTCTCTCTCTCTCTCTCTCTCTCTCTCTCTCTCTCTCTCTCTCACTATTAGGGACGAAATTTAAAGAATATTTGACAAATTCACCGGAGTTGTTATGTATATATGCTAGAAATTGAATGTAAAGTTTCAGAATGTTTGTATAAAAATAATATACTTTAAATGTAAAGGCTTTAAATCCCAAATAAATAGCTGAAATGGGGGATATTAAGACTCACTAGCCGCGAGTTCAATCCCCACCCGTAAGTGGTTTATTTGCAATCGTGTCATTACGATTTTGTGAGTTATCCGCATATTATTTTCTGTATGAGCACCACAAGTGCTAGCCTTACATATGTTGTAAATAAATTTTTCGGTATTTCTTCACCCATATATTTGAAAGTTATTTTATAGGTTGGCAGTGTATCATACAAGCTTCTCACAATAACACTTACATTTTTGCAAAACTCACAGTGATATCCCATATTTCCGTATTACTTTTTCTTGTCCGTATCTAGAAATTATTTACTTCCTATTTAATAACATTAAAACTCCAGGCTGGTCCAGTGGCTTACGCGCTGGCTTGGAGTTTTAAAACTCACTCGCCGCGAGTTCAATCCCCACCCGTACCGTGGTTTACATGCGGATATGTTAGAAAAGGTCAGAATAAGAGCTACGAAATATCTACCAGAGGTGAAAAGTTGAGTTATGATGAAAAGTTGTTAACACTAAAGGTTAGAAAGCCGGAGACAAGACAGCCACATAAAGGGTGATACAAGGCCATGAAATAATACATAAACATTTCTTTTAGTAACTACAATGGGGACAACAAGAGGTCAGTTATTAAGAAAAACGTGGAGCCGAAGGTATTCAAGAGAGTTTCTTGACAGTGATAAACCAGTGGAGTTAATTGGAAGAGGAAGTAATAAATGCTACAAGAGTTGGAAATTAAAAAAAAATGATGAACTAAATATTGAACACGGGACACCACGAGCCTAATTGTGTTGCTGGTGTTGCAGGAGGGGCCCCGCACATACAGCACCTGTTTTCGGTGTTCTACGTTTTTGTTGGCTTTCACTTGAGCCATTGTTCATTATGTTCGGTGCTTTTTACCGCTGCTACGACGTTATCGCCATTTTCGTAGAATAGTTGCGTAAGAGGACGACCGGCGCCATATTTAGAGCTGTATGAGCGGGACCCCTCCTGTATAGGTAAGCGCACTATACGCACACGCGCGCGCACACGTTCATGAAGCCCAGGAGGCCAAGTAAATGTCGCCCAGGTCAACGCTAGAGGCGGAGTCGGGAGCGGTGTCTCGACCCCCACACACACACCAACCTGCGCACTTGCTTCTTACTCCATCGCCTGATATTAATCAATTATTCAGACCTCCAGCATATATATCATCTTTGCCCTTTTGCCTATTTATTGCTTCACTCACGTGTAATTTGCTTACTGCTCATAAAATTCGCAGCAATTTTGAATTAAGTTTTGCGCGTGTGTTCACATGTATATGTGGGTGTAAGGATAGAGTCTTAGCTCCTGGCCCCGCCTCTCACCGTGCGTATGTGTGTCCGTGTTTAGTCATGCGTTTAGTGTTCAGTATGTCATATTTTCTTTCAACTTTAGTGTGGGTGTAGCATACTCCATCTCTTGGACCCCAAGTCAGTATTTTAACAGTGTGTGAAGAAATAATTTCCGTTACCATCTCGGCCATATTTTTTATGTGACAATTATGTCATCTTGATTTCCCTTTTAATGCCAAGAATTCGTCTTTATTTTATTTCTCCTAATTTTTCATGGTCATATATGACGTTACAATATCTGACGTGTCGCTCTTCATTTTGTAATGGTTTCAATCGTTCTTTGTAATTATAATAATTATCATTATAATCATGGGTAATCGCTAAATCCGTATGTCATCAAACTGAACGTTTGATTTGAGGAAGGCTTCGGGTCCTTAAATCAAGAGCCCTTCACCAGCATGAAGAGAGGTAGAGGACGTGTATGTTCAGCAATATTCATTGTTCCGTGTGTGGTTATTTGGTGACTGTATTACGTTTATGGTGACTTTGGACGTCTTTCTTGTTCAGCATCTCGTAATATCAGGCTGTAGCACCTACAATTATCATATATATATATTTGCTGTTTGGAAGGACATCTAAACTGTCGTATCTGCGGGCCTCTTGCAAGACAATGATAGTGTGAATGATGGTGAAAGTGTTTCATTTTTGGGTCACCCTGTCTCGGTGGGAGACGGCCAGCGTGTGTGTATATATATATATATATATATATATATATATATATATATATATATATATATATATATATATATATATATATATATATATATATTTTTTTTTTTTTTTTTTTTCAACAAGTCGGCCGTCTCCCACCGAGGCAGGGTGACCCAAAAGAAAGAAAATCCCCAAAAGAAAAAACTTTCATCATCATTCAACACTTTCACCACACTCATACATAATCACTGTCTTTGCAGAGGAGCTCAGATACGACAGCTGAGAAAAGTCCCTCCCAGCTGTCACTATCTCAGACCCCTCCTTTAAAGTGCAGGCATTGTACTTCCCATTTCCAGGACTCAAGTCCAACTAAATCAATTAACTGGTTTCCTGAATCCCTTCACACAATGTTACCCTGCTCACACTCCAACAGATCGTCATGTCCCAAAACCATTCGTCTCCATTCACTCCTATCTAACACGCTCACACATGCTTGCTGGAAGTCCAAGCCCCTCGCCCACAAAACCTCCTTTACCCCTTCCTCCAACCTTTTCTAGGACGACCCTACCCCGCCTTCCTTCCCTACAGATTTATACGCTCTCCAAGTCATTCTACTTTGATCCATTCTCTCTAAATGACCAAACCACCTCAACAACCCCTCTTCAGCCCTCTGACAAATACTTTTAGTAACTCCACACCTTCTCCTAATTTCCACATTCCGAATTTTCTGCATAATATTTACACCACACATTGCCCTTAGACAGGACATCTCCACTGCCTCCAGCCTCCTCCTCGCTGCAGCATTTGCAACCCATGCTTCACACCCATATAAGAGTGTTGGTACCACTATACTTTCGTACATTCCCTTCTTTGCCTCCATGTATAACGTTTTTGTCTCCACAGATACCTCAATGCACCACTCACCTTTTTTCCTTCATCAATTCTATGGTTAACCTCATCCTTCATAAATCCATCCGCTGACACATCAACTCCCAAATATCTGAAAACATTTACTTCTTCCATAATCCCTCTCCAATGTGATATCCAATTTTTCTTTATTTAAATCGTTTGATACCCTCATCACCTTACTCTTATCTATGTTCACTTTCAACTTTCTACCTTTACACACTCTCCCAAACTCGTCCACTAACCTTTGCAACTTTTCTTTAGAATCTCCCATAAGCACAGTATCATCAGCAAAAAGTAACTGTGTCAACTCCCATTTTGCATTTAATTCTCCAAAATTTAATCCCACCCCTCTCCCCAACACCCTAGCATTTACTTCTTTTACAACCCCATCTATAAATATATTAAACAACCATGGTGACATCACACATCCCTGTCTAAGACCTACTTTTACCGGGAAGTAATCTCCTCTCTCCAACACACCCTAACCTGAGCCTCACTATCCTCATAAAAACTCTTTACAGCCTTCAGTAACTTACTACCTATTCCATACACTTGCAACATTTGCCACATTGCTCCCCTATCCACTCTATCATATGCCTTTTCTAAATCCATAAATGCAATAAAAACTTCTCTACCTTTATCTAAATACTGTTCACATATATGCTTCACTGTAAACACTTGATCTACACATCCCTACCCATTCTAAAGCCTCCTTGCTCATCTGCAATCCTACTCTCTGTCTTACCTCTAATTCTTTCAATAATAACCCTGCCATACACTTTACCTGGTATACTCAGTAAACTTATTCCCCTATAATTTTTACACTCTCTTTTATCCCCTTCCCTTTATATAAAGGAACTATACATGCTCGCTGCCAATCCCTAGGTATCTTCCCTCTTTCATACATTTATTAAACAAAAATACCAACCACTCCAGCACTATATCCCCCTGCTTTTAACATTTCTGTCATGATTCTGTCAATTCCAGCTGCTTTACCCCCTTTCATTCTACGTAATGCCTCACGCACCTCCCCACACTCACATCCTGCTCTTCTTCACTCCTAAACGATGTTGTACCTCCCTGGCCAGTACATGAAATTATCGCCTCCCTCTTTTCATCGACATTTAAAAGTTCCTCAAAATATTCCCGCCATCTACCCAATACCTCCAGCTCCCCATCTACTAACTCCCTACTCTGTTTTTAACTGACAAATCCATTCGTTCCCTAGGCTTTCTTACCTTGTTTATCTCACTCCAAAATTTTTCTTGTTTTCAGCAAAATTTCTTGACAGAGCCTCTCCGTTCTTTCATCCGCTCTTCTTTTGCACTCTCTCACCACTCTCTTCACCTTTCTTTTACTCTCCATATACTCTGCTCTTCTACTAACACTTCTGTTTTGTAAAAACCTCTCATAAGCTACCTTTTCTCTTTTATCACACCCTTTACTTCTTCATTCCACCACTCACTCCTCTTTCCTCCTGCACCCACCCTCCTATAACCACAAACTTCTGCCCCACATTCTAATACTGCATTTTTAAAACTATCCCAACTCTCTTCAACCCCCCCACTACTCCTACTTGCACTAGCCCACCTTTCTGCCAATAGTTGCTTATATCTCACCCTAACTTCCTCCTCCCTTAGTTTATACACTTTTACCTCTCTTACTTGCTGTTGCCATTTTCCTTTTGTCCCATCTACCTTTTTCTCTAACTGTAGCTACAACCAAATAATGATCTGATATATCCGTTGCCCCTCTATAAACATGTACATCCTGAAGCCTACTCATCAACCTTTTATCCACCAATACATAATCCAACAAACTACTTTCCTTACGTGCTATATCATACCTTGTATATTTATTTATCCTCTTTTTCATAAAATATGTATTACTTATTACCAAACCTCTTTCTACACATAGCTCAATTAATGGCTCCCCATTTACATTTACCCTGGCACCCAAATTTACCTACTACTCCATTCACAACATTTTTACCCACTTTAGCATTAAGATCCCCAACCACAATTACTCTCTCACTTGGTTGAAAACTCCCCACACACTCACTCAACATTTCCCAAAATCTCTCTCTCTCCTCTACACTTCTCTCTTCTCCAGGTGCATAAACACTTACTATAACCCACTTTTCACATCCAACCTTTATTTTACTCCACATAATCCTTGAATTTATACATTTATATTCCTTCTTTACCTGCCATAACTGATTATTCAACATTATTGCCACTCCTTCTTTAGCTCTAACTCTATTTGAAACCCCTGATCTAATCCCATTTATTTCTCCCCACTGAAACTCTCCTACCCCCTTCAGCTTTGTCTCACTTAAAGCCAGGACATCCAGCTTCTTTTCATTCATAACATCTACAATCATCTCTTTCTTATCATTCGCACAACATCCACGCACATTCAAACATCCCACTTTGACGATTTTCTTCTTCTCCTTTTTAGTAAGCTATACAGGAAAAGGGGTTACTAGCCCATTGTTCCCGGCATTTTAGTTGACTTTTACAACACGCATGGCTTACGGAGGAAAGATTCTTATTCCACTTCCCCATGGATAAAATAGATGGAAGGCTCGAATCTTGGTCTCGAAATTAACATGTCCATCACTCTACCACTTCGGATACGGGACTTCTAAAAATTATACTATTTCAACACCATTCGTGATTTTGACTGTAGGTCTTTGAAGCGACGGATATGCTTCATTTAAATAATATATATATATATATATATATATATATATATATATATATATATATTGTGTATGTGTGTGTACTCACCTATATGTGGTTGCAGGGGTCGATTTAAGAGCTCCTGGCCCCGCCTCTTCGCTAGTCGCTACTAGGTCACTCGCTTCTTACTCGAAGAGCATGGAGGAAGAGTGTGTGTATATATGTATATAATAGAGAAACAGAATTGGAGAGAGAGAGAGAGAGAGAAAGAGAGAATTGTATAGTCTATTTCTGGTGGACAGGATCGGCAATAAGAACTGTAGCCTTTTCTGTTTGTGTTGACCAGAGGGACACATCGGACTGAACATGATATATTACCCTGAAAATAACAGGCTGGACCCATGATGCATTACTTTTACCAGCAAGAACGTGGCGAGGGTTACTGACTTGCATATGACTTAATAGTTGCTATTCTTTTCACGTTGAATCTCTTTTATCACACTTTATCTGTCCGCTGGTGTGTCTGCTAGTGTTCGCTGTATTGGATAACCAGTTCCCGAGTTTATCCGTGTCTAGCTGTCTTCCAAGCCTTCCAGTTCCCTAGTTCATCCGTGTCTAGCTGTCTTCCAAGCCTTCCAGTTCCCTAGTTCATCCGTGTCTAGCTGTCTTCCAAGCCTTCCAGTTCCCTAGTTCATCCGTGTCTAGCTGTCTTCCAAGCCTTCCAGTTCCCTAGTTCATCCGTGTCTAGCTGTCTTCCAAGCCTTCCAGTTCCCTAGTTTATCCGTGTCTAGCTGTCTTCCAAGCCTTCCAGTTCCCT
Source organism: Cherax destructor (assembly GCA_009830355.1). Classification (NCBI taxonomy): domain Eukaryota; kingdom Metazoa; phylum Arthropoda; class Malacostraca; order Decapoda; family Parastacidae; genus Cherax; species Cherax destructor. Next base: position 213,365 of record WNWK01000859.1, on the reverse strand, counting down.
AGTTCATCCGTGTCTAGCTGTCTTCCAAGCCTTCCAGTTCCTTAGTTTATCCGTGTCTAGCTGTCTTCCAAGCCTTCCATCGATAGCTGATAGTGGGAATGATTTATGAAAATACTGTGTAACACTTTACTGGGAATCTAATCTTGTATGGTATACATACAAAACCACGGTACGGATGGGGATCGAACTCACGGCAAGTGAGTCGTAAAACTGCAGACCAGTGCGTAAGGCACTGGAGTTTTACGACTCACTTGCCGTGAGTTCGATCCCCACCCGTACCGTAGTTTGTTACAATCGTATTATTACGATTTCGTGGGACATACAAGAAATGGGACATCATGGGAATAATATCTATACTTGTAATTATAAATCAGCAATTAAACCTTTAGTACTCACCTAACTCTGGTTGCAGGAGTCGAGTCACAGCTCCTTCAGTGATGTATGGGAGATGTGCCACACTTGCCTCATCGTTGCGCACACCTGAGATACCACAAGTGGGATTAACCTTCTATCAATGCTAAAATATTAAATAAATACACTAATATAAAATAGTCTGTATACCTTCAGTTAAAGGGTCGAAGGAAGTGAATATTTGGAAACACACATGTGAGTGGTGGGAGTAACCCATACACAGTTACATGGGTAACTGATACCATACCTCACAAAAGAGCACTAATGATACAACTGGTCATGCACTTAATGTATACAGACCTTTATTGTTTGTGTCTGTGGGGATGAGAGGCCTTGAACTTATCTTGGAAGTCGCTTATAACTGATTCCCTAGTGTTGTGTCACTGTCTGGTCCTTGAACCAGACTGCTTCTCTGTGTAATGTAATTTACAGTGGTCCTATAAGATATAATTATTTCTATAAACTGCAGCAGCTATAAACCCTTTGACAGAACTGAGGTCTTCCCTGACAAGCTTGGAGATTCTCCCTTCACTCACTTAGCATACTATATCATTATTAGATTCCAATAAGGCTTCACATTTGTCTTGTTATATTGAATTCACATTAGAAGAGAAATTACCTCTGGATGTACAAGGCTGGTTGGTTACTGATGCCGAGGTTGAGCAGACATCTTTATTTTTTTCCACGGGACGTGTGTCATATACTCTCATTTGACCAGTTCATTCATCTCTCTTCAAACCGTTTATCGTCTATAAATGAATTATTCTATTTTTCCTGACATCTGACCGTTATATTATGCATTTAAACCTAAAAGTATTACATTTTATAAAAAAAAAAATCTCTCAGAATATTAGTGAAGGAGGTTGGCAGTTCGATGTTGTCATTAATTAAGGTTTCGTCAGGATTTCCAGCTAATGTCTGTGTTATTTGGTTATTAACAATATCAGTATTATATTTATGGGGAAGATGTCATACAACGTTTGGGAAATGGAAGGTAGTCATACTTTCTCCAATTTCTTGGACCCAGAGCCCTTTAGAATCGAGCCCCTCCCCCTTCATGGGGCTGCAAGAAAAATTAAATGAAACGTAGGTAACACTTAGAGTTTATTTCAATGTTACATCGCTGAATGGCCCACGAGGGGATAGCGCTTGTTTATTATTATTGGGCTATTAAATGTGTTTTCTTGTATAATTTCTACAGTACAGATAGATGCTGTGTGACCTTCCTTACTGGTTTAGTAATTCTCTATGAATATAGTTCTTTAGTAAAGAGTTTATTCTTGTATACATTTCCTATGCCCAAAGGTATTTTTTTTAATCATGTCAGGTAAGGCCACCACAAATGCTGACTATTTTTTTTTTTTTTTCCTCAAGTTTCTGTACTTTTCGAGGTGAGGGTTTCACACCACCAGTGTATTTTGCTATTAGTCATATGTGTGATTGTTTTCAATAAGTCACTTGTGTTTCTTGTGTGCTAACTACATACGAACTACTGTAATTTTGTTCAAGAGTGCTTCAGATTGGTTTTGTGTAATGGCTAATCTTAGGTCTTCATATATGTTCCTACTGATTGTTAGACTTTGTTTCCCTATCTTTCCTTCTCTTGCTCTGGGACCCAGAAGAAAGTGTAAAATAAATTACTGGGTACTTGAAATTTGAATAAATTTATAACAGAAAAATCCTATTCCTGCAATTAAACACACACACAGTTGAGGCGTGACCAGGAGCTAGAACTCGATCCCCTGTAACCACATATAGGTGAGTAAACACTGGTTACTGAAGGTCCTTTCTCAAAATTTCCAACCAGGTGAATGTCAGTTGTTTACTGCTGAGAGTAAATGAAATAAGGGCCGACTTTACCTTAGAGTTTTAGTTGATTTGAAGATCCAGTATTTTTTTTACCACGATTAAATTCATGTCATAAATCGCCTAGGGAATGGAAGGCAATCAGGGTTATTACAAGGTAGTGAATCGCAGTTCCATTTCCTTGGATCAAGAGCCATTTACCAGCATCAGGTTTCTCCTCCACAGAGGTTCATTGTTCCAGTACTTATTATAATGGGAGATAATTATTATTACTATAATCAAAACGAAGCACTAAACCCACAAGGGTCATACAGCACTGCAATGGGAGCTAATACCCATAAACCATTTTTAACGGATAAAGTAAACAAAGAGTAATGTTATGTAAAATTCCTTGAAAATACAAACTAAACCAAATCTTACTATGTATTATACAAGCATACAAGATTTTAGCGAAAAAATTACTGTTCTATGTATATGTAAAGGTTTCTCTGAACATTTTCGTTATTGGCATGTCCTTTCCTCCTATGACAATCCACTGATGTCTTTCCTCCCATTACAGTCCACTAATGTCTTTCCTCCCATGACAGTCCACTAATGTCTTTCCTCCCATGACAATCCACTGATGTCTTTCCTCCCATGACAATCCACTGATGTCTTTCCTCCCATGACAATCCACTGATGTCTTTCCTCTCATGACAGTCCACTGTCTTTCCTCCCATGACAATCCACTGATGTCTTTCCTCTCATGACAGTCCACTAATGTCTTTAATCCCATGACAGTCCACTAATGTCTTTCCTCCCATGACAATCCACTGATGTCTTTCCTCCCATGACAATCCACTGATGTCTTTCCTCTCATGACAGTCCACTGTCTTTCCTCCCATGACAATCCACTGATGTCTTTCCTCCCATGACAGTCCACTAATGTCTTTAATCCCATGACAGTCCACTAATGTCTTTCCTCCCATGACAATCCACTGATGTCTTTCCTCCCATGACAATCCACTGATGTCTTTCCTCTCATGACAGTCCACTGTCTTTCCTCCCATGACAATCCACTGATGTCTTTCCTCCCATGACAGTCCACTAATGTCTTTAATCCCATGACAGTCCACTAATGTCTTTCCTCCCATGACAATCCACTGATGTCTTTCCTCCCATGACAATCCACTGATGTCTTTCCTCTCATGACAGTCCACTGTCTTTCCTCCCATGACAATCCACTGATGTCTTTCCTCTCATGACAGTCCACTGTCTTTCCTCCCATGACAATCCACTGATGTCTTTCCTCCCATGACAATCCACTGATGTCTTTCCTCTCATGACAGTCCACTGTCTTTCCTCCCATGACAATCCACTGATGTCTTTCCTCCCATGACAGTCCACTAATGTCTTTCCTTCCATGACAGTCCACTAATGTCTTTCCTCCCATGACAATCCACTGATGTCTTTCCTCCCATGAAAGTCCACTAATGTCTTTCCTTCCATGACAGTCCACTGTTGTCCTTCCTCCCATGACAGTTCCACTAATGTCTTATACTGTTTACTGTCTGGACAGACCGCGGAAACCACCATCAACTGTGTTACCACGAGTGCTGCGTGATGAGGACCCTTGCTTGGTAAGCACCGTGACGGAGTCTATCCTACCTCTCCTACCAGACAAGACACCAGCCTCCTCCGGCTCCTCCACGCCCCTTGGAATCCGTCAAGGACCCCAGGTCAGCTGCTCACGGATTGTGGGTGCCAACATTCCTTGTGACTATTCTAATTTTGTATTTTAATTAGCTCTTCTTCTTGATCTACCTGTCTTTATAGTTATCAGAAGGGATATAAAGATATATAATACCAACATGTAGTGGAAAAGAGAGAGAAAATGGATAACAATGATCACTCCATCAACATAGAGTGACCAAGGCCCCAGGACCGAAATGTTTCCATTAAACTTGTCCTGAAAGTTATTGCAGGATGATGATGGGAGGTTGTAAGATATTTGGTCAAGTTTTAGGGAGGATTAAGAGATACATTGAGGATTATGGATAAGGTGAGGAAGTGGATAGTATCAAGATCATGAATGATTTGGGATAGTGTGTGGATGGGGATAGGTTCAGGATTGGAGATAAGGGGAGTATGGGAAATATGATGAGGATTGGGTGAGTGATAGGTTGATGGGGAATAGGATAAAGATGAGAAATAGGGTTAGGATGAAAGGGTTTGGGTTAAGTTGAAAGCTTGGCATGGTTAAGGTAATGGTTTGGAAGATATAGTAAAGGTGAGAGGGACTGAGAAGATAAAGTTAATAATAGTGCATGAAGGATTGTGTATCATGAGGGTGCATATAGTGTGGGGAAGGGGTGGAGGGAAGAGAAATGGAACATACATTGGCTTTTACAGAGGATTACCTCACTGGGAGACCGCTGGTGTGTTAAAAAGAAAATTGATCTTGTGTCAATTTATGCAATTCCTTATTAGTGATTATGTGTAATTGCCTACTTGACTTAGCAGGGGGCAGAAGGGACGAGCATTTATTCATAGTCTAGTGCAGCTGTGCATATACAGTGGTACCTCGACTTACGATGGTCCCCAAACTCACCCTTTTATGTAAGTTTATTTTTTTAAATGCTTTTGTAAGTGTAATTTTGGGGGTCTAAAAGGACTAGTCTATTTTACAACATTTCTTAAGGAGATAAATTCGTTTGGTAATGGCACTTGAACAGCATTCTGGAATGAAAAAATATCGTAAGTCGAGGTACCACTGTATATATATATATATACAGTACATAGTAACAGATAAGGGCATTAGGATACAGTACCTGGTACCCACAGTCAAATAACTCTCCACATTGCCAAAAGATGACTTTCCTCTTGTCTTGCAGGTGCTGGAGATGGTGAACCTTCGTGATGGTGACCGCACCATCTCCCTTCCCTCACTCAATGTTGAACACAATTATAACCAGATTCTCTCAGAGCTGGTCCTCAAACTGTAGCCCTCTAGGATAGATGACCTTGGCCTCCACTGCTCAATGCTGAAGTGTTTACTAGTGGGAATAATCAGCTACCTAGAATTTTTTATATCATCAGACAGCATTAGTGCATTTGTCAGTTTAACACTGATGCCACAGATTAGCTAAAGAACAATACTATACAGGTACTGGAAATTAGGCATGTTTTTTTCTACAAGCATCATCTATATTTTCATTAATTTCTAATTGTTGTATCATTCAGTATTCCTCAATCAGGGTTTACATTCCAACCACTGCCAGTTACTTTGCTATAATAGCGAGAAACAAGAATGTTTTGCTCAATATGTATCAATGGCAGCTTTTAATTACATAACAGTGTTGTAAGTTTATTCACTCAAAAGCAATAAATACAATTCCTGTGATGTTATACGTATTAAGGAATGGTGAAATTAATGGAGTGTGGTATCAGTTATCAAGTGTACTGGGTTTCTGCATATCATTAGCTGGATTTTCAAACTTTCATAAAATAAGTTTGAGCATGTCTGATAGTTTAAAAATACCAGGGTAGTTACTTGAGCTTCATGCAGTACCTTCTCAAGCTCCCACATTTATTGTAAACACTGAAAATTTATGATATATGGAGGCTACAAGTGATTTTATGTTATGGTCACAAGTTATCATGTGATAACCCCACAAACTGAGTCAACATCGAAAAACTGATCTCCGTCCTACCTTGGACTATGGTAAATGTCCTTGTAAGTCAGAAAATAAATATTGTTAGCTGTGGCTCCCCATCCTTCCTGCGTCACATTTATGTGAAATTATCCCATATCTCAGGGAAGGATGAAGAGGGCTTGCGTGGGAAACTGTAATTCCACTAAGTTGTGATACAGGGTGACCAGGAGATGCTGGAGCCACAGTTGTTACTGCCTTATAGATGGCAGTTGGTTGTAGTCAATAAGGTTAATTGTCTCTAAGGGTGTGATGTCTAAAGGCATTCGAAACAAAGCAAAAGTGTGTGCCATATTTTTGTAAGAATTCCGATGATTATTTTAATTTTGTACTTGCCTTTTTTGGAGTTTACGTCCCTCAGGAGAGGCTAAAAAAAAAAAGAGGAGTATTTAGGGGTGAGCATTTTCTGATAGAACGAGGGCAGCTTTGAGACGCAGAATGACCACTGGTCAATATGGATTAGGCAAAGATGCACCAAAACTTGGAGAGTTCCTAGCTGTTTTCAAATAGCTTGTTTTTAAAGCTTTAATTAACTTTTGTGTAGGTTTAGAACAGAATAGAGAATATCTATACATGAACTTTTCTTTTTTGAAAGCTTGCTAATACTGTAATATATTTTGAACAACAAACTTCACTTACAAAGATAATTTTTTTATGGTATTTTAATTTATATATCTGAATTATGGGCAGGATATAAAAACTGAGAGGTGCTCTTTGGGGTGCATTAACAGTAATCTGAATTCTGCTAATTATTAATACAGTGGTACCCCGACTTACGATGGTCCCCAAACACACCCTTTTATGTAAGTTTATTTTTTTAAATTCTTTTGTAAGTGTAATTTTGGGGGTCTAAACAGACTAGTCTATTTTACATCATTTCTTAAGGAGATAAATTCGTTTGGTAATGGCACTTGAACAGCATTCTGGAATGAAAAAATATCGTAAGTCGGGGTACCACTGTATATACAATAAAAATTAAGGCTGCATTTTAGTGTTTAAGATAGTTCACAGGCCTTCAGTTTTAACACACTCTAATGCAAAGTAAAACAGTCTGTGGTACTTCCGTGCAAACTATACTTGGAAATCCTAATGTGGGATGAGTCAGTTTTAATTTATTTGATAACATATTCAGACTGTATAGAAATCTCTACTCTGTTGTTGTGCAATACCAAGTGACTTCACAATACCAAGCAGTGTCAGAAGCAATGCAGAAACTCTTACAGAAAAATGTACAAGGAAGATATTCTAAATATAGGTTAACAAGTTTATTTGTACTGTCTAGGATAAGAAATTACTGAAAGGAAACTAATCCCTCCAAAATTATAATAAGTATAAATTTCACTTTAGAGTTAATTTTCTTGAGTCTAGCCTTGCTTCTGACTGGCTGTGACATATGGACTGTGATATTAGTCCTGCACTCTTTGTGATAACACTCACCATCTGCAAGATGTGTCGGCCCTTGTAGGTACTTGCTTGCCCTGCTACTGTCTGGTCAGGATAACAAAACTGTGTTTTGGTCATATTACAGTTTTGCAAAAAAAGTAACATCATCCATGCCAAATTCACACACACACATACTTTTCTAGCTTACAAATATCATTTTATTGTAGCCTCATAAGATTATTATTATAATCAAATAGAAGCGCTAAACCACACTAGCCTCATAAGAACATGAGAGGCTACTCTTATTACTTCCAGGCGTCGTAAGAACCGCATCATTTTATTGTTGGAGTTTTGTAACTGAAATTTCTTGCAAAAGTACTTTGCTATGAGTTATTGTAACTTCTGGTGAAGCATTATTATGCATACTTCTATTTGATCTTATCTTACAGATATTTACTAATAACATGTATAAACAAGGTATGTAGTGACATATCAACTTAACTTTGGCTTGAAATACTACAATAAAGCAGCACTTGTAAATAAAACCTTACCAAAGAAAGCTACCATAGCCATGATATAACATATTTTATACTTTGATACTGTGGTTATAATATAAATAAGATTTACATTGTTTTAGTTGCTGCATTGATTTAAGTTTCTCTCTCATTCTTATGCCTTCAACAGGCTTTCACTGGCACAGAGAACAATGCAGAAATCCAATTTAAATAAAGTGTAATCATCTCAGCTCACAGTAGACTGTTCTTATAGTCTTCCTGATGCTATATCTGCAGTATACTCTAAGTACACTTAGAGATTTAGATCTTTCAGTGTACATTTTATACAAAGAGTGGTGCATAGGTGATAGTCTTAATAACCCTCATGCAGTCGATTGGCTTTAAAACAAACTGATCTATAGCATATCAAAATTGTATTTTCTTATAGCTATTGAATCTAGCTGAGAAGTGTATTTGGGGTTGAATTCAAGGTAGTTGTTGAAAGGTGTAGCAGGGCTCTTTTTCTTTTAACTTCCTTGTTATATGTATGAACATAAGTGAATATGGAGGTGGATGTTTCTTGTATGAGTACTCATGTACCTGATGAGCAGTCATGTGTACCTGATGAGCAGTTGTGTAATTGTATGATTAGCCATGTGTACCTGATGAGCAGTCATGTGTACCTGTATGATTAGCCTTGTGTATCTGATGAGCAGTCATGTGTACCTGTATTAATGCCCATGTATACCTATATGAATACCTGAGTACCTGTATGAGCAGCCGTGTACACAAAATTATCCATTAAAAATGCAGTATGTAAATGCTTGTATGTGAATGTGCTTATTTAAGCGTGTATCTAGTAGTATAACTTTTGTGTATATACAAATGCATTCACACATGACCCCCAGCAAACACCCACGCACAAGGACACTAATGCACAAAGATATGCAAACTGGAAAGCACATGTAAACACTTAAGTAGTCACACAGAGATGTACTGAGTAAAAACTTGCTTACAAATCCATGCATACAAGCATTCCCATCAACACTGTCATTTACAGGATATATATGCTTACACAGGTACACAGAAACAATGAGGATGTTAAAAAGAAAAGCTACACTGATGTCTCTTGTACTCCCTCCACCTATCATCCTCCTATAAATACAGTAACCAATCCTAGCTATTGTTTCAATAAATTCAATCATATATAGAGTGGAGATATTGTATTAGTTATAAATTAATCAGTACATTCTAAATATAAAAATTCTGAGGAATTAAGGGAGGCAGTGAACAAAAGTATTATACTGTACCTTACTTTTGGGAAACTAGTCACTGTCACCTACTTAGACCTTTCATAGCAGTGGGAAAATTAATAACCATAGGGTAGAATGATGAACAGCTTGAGTAAATCCACTCTGGGGATGAAGTTTGGGACTATAGATCAGCACCTTAGACACACGACAGACATTCGTATGAAAACACCAGATCTGGTTAAGCCCATACTAGAGGGCTAATGATGGGTTTCAAGGCTCGTGTAGGATTAAAACAACTTTATGGGACTCTTAGGTAGGTAGGATATATATGTCAAGAGATATATTTCTCAGTGTGTGTGTTAAACTGTTAGGGATAAAAGTACACTAAAAGGTTAGAAACTTAACAGCTGATAGGGCTTAAAACTTAATCTAGGAAGGTACTGAATTATAATATATCACTCTTAATGTAAGTGAGGCCTGTTTTCACACTGATGTTGGCTAATAGTTTGTATGTGTGCTTTTGGAAACCTTTGAAGGCATTTGAATTCATGACAAAACAATATAAAATAAATTATGAAGTTAATTGAACACCTCTTCAGTCAATATTTACAAATCCTAAGATCAATAGACAGTATATATATTAGTAAATTTAATATTAGCAATTTAAGATTTAAATTAAAGGAGAATGCTTCATATAATGTTTCCTTGAAATTTTAAACCATATCAGTTAATAGGAAATAGAAATGAATGGAACTTTAATTAAGTAAGGTCTTACTGTGTGGTAGACTGACACAATGTGGCATTAAAAATTAAAAACATTACTATTTTTTAACATTTAAATTCTAAAACAAGATTGTGATATGACCAAAACCAGTGTGTGACTCATCAGAAAACCAGACAGAATCTATATGAAGTTTTAGTTGCTGTAGGCTTGCATGTACCAACAATGGGACCATATATTATTGAAATGATACTTAATGGGGTGTGGCATACAAGTTTATTGGAAATATTTCATTTGAGGAAATATCTGACATGTCAAAGAGCTATGTATTTGCTTCATTAAAAAAAAGTCAAAATACTAAAATGTCCAATAAGATTCTGGTGCAGCCACACCTCACTCTGGTACAAACACAGGAAGTTGTGCCTTGTGGCTTAGGAAATACTGGGAAGCCTATAAGGACATTATAGAATATGCTATGACCCATCATCATTGTTTAACCTGTAATAAACTCAGCTGACCTTTACATTAAATTGGCTGAGTGAATTTTGTGTTTATGGAGGGCAGTGTGACTACCCCAGCTACTCTGATTACTAGTAATATAATATATTGTAGTAAGCAATGATGATGGTTCACTTAAAGATTCACTCTTCCCAAGGATAACAGTTAACTAAAGTTATACAGTTTTTGAATGTGCTCATTTTTAATTTTGCACCAAAACCTTACCATACTAAAATTTATATATGTATGTAATACAGCTTCATTTAGCTGTATAATTTAGTTAACTGCTTTTCCTGGGAAAGGGAATAAATAACCAGTCTTGAAGTGGGGCCCTTATGACCCCTGGATACTTGCCTGTACTATGATGACCTTGCCCGTCAGTGACACTGGCTTTCCCTCTCACTGTCCAGTAAGACCATAGAAATATTCCTATGTTAACAAAGTCACTAAGTATCATCCCACTAGTTATGTTGAACCTCATACAAAACAAATTTGAATATAATCTTTGTATTTTCCAAGGAAAATACACAAGATAGTAAGTATATTTTATAAGTGCTACAAGCCCAAGAAATAGATACCAAAATGACCTTGATAATACACATCAATAAACAATACTATGAATAGATAATGTGTGCACGTGTGTGCAAACACACATATAACCCATCACTTAAAACTGTACATGGAATAGAGAACAACTTGATAAACTGAATTAATAAAGGAATTGAAGATTTTATTATTAAAACTGATAAAAGATTTACTTGTATAAATCAAGGGGAAGGGCTAAACCAGTAGTGTCATATGGTGCTGTGGGGAAGGGAGGGGAATGGTAGGCATTCAGGTTCAATCCACAGAAAGGAAGGCTAGGGCCAGTTTCTTGGATCAAGAGTCCCTCACTGGCATAATGCATTTCTTTTGAGGGGAAAAAAGATAAGGTAAAAATCAAATTAATAAGGGACTTTAATTAAAAAATATCTATATATCAGACTAGTTTCTAAAACAGTGATCTGCAGCTCCCTGTGAGCAGTGTGAAACCTTAAAACAACCAGACTTTCTAAACAGTGGTCTGCATCTTCCTTGTGAACAGTGCTATACCTTAAAATAACTTGACGATCAGAGTTTCTAAAGCAGTGGTCTGCAACCTCCTGTGAGCAATGCTAAACCTTAAAATTTGTGTTTCATCAGATAGTGGCTGAAAAACACTGTATTAAACTGGTTATGGCCAACTAAATATTCTAATATGTTAATGAGTTTTATATCTACATATTAATTAAGTACTACAGTAAGAGAAGATAACTATTTGTATTGAGTTTGATGTTTGCCACAAGAAGACATTTTCCATTTCCCCTACTTCCAAGTAGGAAATAGGTACCTGCGCATGAGCCATCTATTGTTAGTCTCATCATGGGAGAGGGGAAGGAGAGGTAGTAGCATATATGCAATAGGGCTGAGCTGAGATAGGATAACAGTTCATAGCGTGTAAATTAAACTGTGTAAACAAAATTAAAACAAAAATTAAATCTGAAACAAACCTACAATGAAAATTTTTGATAAGTAAACTAAATGGGCTAAAATTAGATCATGCAGCTGTGGAATGATGTACACTCATAAACATAAATATATAAAAGAAACTTAAAAAAAATAGATGAGATTTCGTGGTGCCAGCAAAAGGGGGATAAAGAGGCCATAATGTTAAACTATAAGACAAAATGTTGAAGGAATACTGAAAAATATTCTCAAAAGGAGTGGTAGGCAGATGGAATAAGAGATTAGTATTTGCCAAAACCATTGGAATTTTAAAAAATTACACAATTTATAACAGAAGACAGCTTCCACAAGCATAAGGTCAGTTCGTATAGCTACAAATACGTAGAATTTTTGTTATAACACTGGCTGTCTCCCAAAAAAGAAGAAACACTTTCATCATCATTCACACTGTCATTGTCTTGTCAGAGGCACACTGATGCTACAGTTTAGATGCCTCTTCAAACTGTAAATATCCCCACCCATCCTTCAGAGACAGGCACTGTACTTCTCACCTCTGGGACTCAGTCTGGCTTATCAGTTTCCCTGAATCCCTTCACAAATGTTACCTTGCTCACACTCCAGCAGCTCGTCAAGTCCCAAAAACCATTTACCTCCGCTCCTATCTAACATGCTCACACACACCCTGCTGGATGTTCAAGCTTTTCGCACACAAAACCTCCTTTACCCCCTCGCTCCAACCTTTCCTAGGGCGCTCTCTACCCCGCCTTCCCTCCGTTGCAAATTTATAAACTCTCAAAGTCATCCTATTTTGCTCCATCCTCTCAAAATGTCCGAACCATCTCAACAAACCTTCCTTCTAATCTCCAAGCTACAAATTTTCTGTATAAGATTTACACCACACACTGCCCTTGGACATGATATCTCCACTGCCTCCAGCATCCTCCTTGCTGCAACATTCACAATAAATACAGTAATTACACTCACCTACACATAATTACATATAAAAAATTACACATTTTAGTCATACAAAAGTCATATACATTTTACCGTATGAAATGTTTTTAAAAGTTCTTTAGGGTCTATTTCTTGGGTTTGTTGCACTACCTGTTTTCTACGTAACATAGATTGGCTGACTGCTAACTACCTTGTATCCTGTTCTAGCTCTTTAATATGAACCTTTAATAAATTCTGAATCTAAAACATTGTAATATGTCTTTTCAGTCTTTCTACTGATAAGAAAATCTAAGCTGTAGTCAGCCTTGCTTAAATGAATTATTGGTAACAAAAATGACTATTGTCAGCAGTCAGACATATCTCATCACAATACCACCATTGTAACTACAACAGACTCGGTTAATTAAATTTTAGTACCGATTTCATGATAGTAAATATTTTTATTCATGAACTTGAATTGAAAATATATTATGTTCACTTTTCTAGTACCTAAGTTTAACTTTTGAGTCCAGAACCATTAGATTATGTCTGTCGTTGTATCAAATAAAGATACAAATGTCTAATACACAACTCGTTGTTACCATGGTGGTACAAGTATTATGATCATTTTGGTGATGTGGCAGTTACAACTTGGCTGCAGCCACTAAACCCAAGGTTGTCCAAGCTATACTTACACTGTGTAAAGCACTGTAGTCATACCTGGTAGTGTTTGTGACTGTATGGGTAATCTGAGAGTTATGCGGACTGCCAGGAACTTCATGTCTTGAGTTTTACAAAAAAGAATTCATAAATATTTTTGATTACTAAATATTATTTAAGAATCTCTTAACATTTGATTTTTTAAATTGTTAAAGAAAAACTTTCTTAAAACAAAAATACATTAATAAAATAATAGAAAATAAAAATGCACTACAAAAGAGTATGGGTATGACATTTTAAATTATATTGATTACATTACAACTTATACTTTGGCATCACACTGAGGCCTTATTCAGCAAACTAAAAAGTATACAAGAGATCAAGTTTATATACAAAGACAGGTCACATGACACACATCAAAGGCAGGAATCAAATGACTTCAAGGCAATGGTAGTTACAGTACCATGTTTTCAATGGCCCTGTGAAATGTTGAAGTGACATCAAAATCCAGTCACTGGCAACTCAGTATTTTGTGATTTATGTACAGTTTGTTCTGTACATAATTGAAGAAGCTTCCCAGTTAATATTATGGCTGATTCTTAACAGCTTGGAAAACTGTCTTGTGCATATCTTACGTTTTGTTACTCTCACAAATAAATTTGTAACTGTCATAGGTTTGATTGTTTACAGTCTTTGCAAGGGATTTCATATACACTGGGCACATCAAGGGTAAAGTATGCACAATACAGTTCAGCATGTTATGAATCGTAACCATTGTATTAAGTGCAAAATCCTCAAGCCTGTTAAGATTGCATTACCACCCAGTTTCTACATCTTACAAGGCCAGTGAAAACCTGATGCTCTACCTACTCTTGCCCATAAATCACTTGTTCATGCCCCTGACTTAGGTCATGTGTCCTGCGTTTGTTTGTAGCCTTCATCTCTTGTAGACTTTTTAGTTTGTTAAAAAAGAGCCTCAGAATGAGGCCAAAATATGCGGCATTAATCTCATTTTCTGTTTTATTGGCTTGGTGTGTATTTCTTTGTTACTGAGTTTACACACATGCACGTGCACATGCATGCACACATGCATACACACAATGCACACATACATACAGTGCACACATACACACACACACATGTACCACATGTACACACACACACACATGTACCACATGTACACACACACACACATGTACCACATGTACACACACACACACATGTACCACATGTACACACACACACATGTACCACATGTACACACACACATGTACCACATGTACACACACACACATGTACCACATGTACACACACACATGTACCACATGTACACACACACATGCACACACACACACAATGCACCACATACACACACATGCACCACATGCACACACACACACATGCATCACATGCACACTGACATGCATCACATGCACACACACATGCCATGTGTTCACACACACATTCACACGTGCCATGCGCTCACACATTCACACAGTGCCATGCATGCACACATGCACCATATATACATATATTTCTTTATTTAATTCCAGACATAGGCAATAGTGATAAGATAAAGAATTTGTAATATTTCCACCAGGTTCATGATGTGTCCCTAAGTCCGCATGCTCTTACGAACCCCGTGTGTGGTTGTAGCTGGCACATCACTGTTCACCTTAAGTACTAATGCTGTAATGGCTAATCTTCTCTGCATATTTCTCAGTGCAAATATGCCAGAAGTGAATAATTGGGAATTTATAATATTTTATGAATATTAAGTTTTAATTTGTGTTCTTGTTCAATATTGTACTGTATATACTGTAAATACAAATAAATACTATCTTTAAGTGATAAGGCATAAAATCTATGATACTATCAGAGCTTCTAAGTGTTAAAATACTAACATCCTTGGCTTGTTTTCAAGACAAGTGTTCAAATTATACTTGAACTTTAAACCTTCCTGAGGGGGAAAATGTGTAGTTTTATTCACAAATATATTCCTATTTAACCTTAGAAGCCTGGTGTATGTTTTTATAATATTGTCATCAATTAAAAAAGTTCTTCTTTCAGTTAATGTGTTTCTATAAAATACCTTCCACTGTACAATAGACTATAGTTCTGAATGTCAGAATAACACTTTTTCTGTGAATAATAATAAACTGTAGAATCTGAGTGCCTCTGCAAAGACAGTGATTATGTATGAGTGAGGTGAAAGTGTTGAATGATGATGAAAGTATTTTCTTTTTGGGAATTTTCTTTATTTTTGGGTCACCCTGCCTCAGTGGGAGATGACTTGTTGAAAAAAAAAATTACTGAAGTTAAAAAAGAGAAACTTTCATTTTTCTTTTAGGGCCACCCTGCTTCAGTGGGATACGGCCAGTTTGTTGAAAGAAGAATAATAACATGGCAAGAGAAGGCATTAGCTGCTCCATGTGATATGAGCACTGGTGGAAAATTCTCAGTTCTGTTCAAAGTGTGGCCATGGAGAATAGGAGGGGTCACCTGCACAATTAAAGCAGCAATGAGTGCAGAATTGTCAAGAGGGATCATTGTAGACTCACTTGCAGGTTGATGATTAACTGGTAAAGTGGCAGTAGTGGCTTTATTGCAATGTAAGAACAAAAAGGCGCAATACCGTGACTGGAATAATACGCAAATAATACGCACATAGGAGAGAGGAACTTACCACAATTTTTCAGTCCGACTTTGTAAATGGTCCAAGTCGGACCAAAACGTCATCATGAGCTCCTCTCTCCTGTGTATATATTATTTGTGTTTTATTGCAATGTGTTTTTATCATTTTATTATTTTCACTAAAAAACAATTAACTCTTAACTATTGTGACAGTAAAATTTCTAGGTTTACATTTATACCAGGGTCAAAGTCAGTGTGACAGTAGTGTGTTTAAACACATTCGTCTAGCTTCCTCTCTCCCAGCCCTCAATCATAATAAATGAGAATTGGACAGTCAATTCAAATGTGTGGTTGTGTAGTAGTGTTGAGTGGAAAGGTACCCTCCCATCGGTCTTCTTCATAACAAATTCAGTTCTCACAGACAATTCGTCTAGCTTCCTCTCTCCCAGCCCTCAATCATAATAAATGAGAATTGGACAGTCAATTCAAATGTGTGGTTGTGTAGTAGTGTTGAGTGGAAAGGTACCCTCCCATCGGTCTTCTTCATAACAAATTCAGTTCTCACAGACAATTCAGATGCATCTCCGTGGGTAAACGGAAAAGAATTCTTCCTCCATAAGCTCTGAGTGTTGTAAGAGGAGACTTAAATGTCGAGAGCAAGGGTCTGGTAACCCCTTCTCTTTTTATAAGTCACCAAATTTAAAAAGAAAAATTTTCATTTTTCTTTTTAAGTCACCCTTTTCATTTTTCTTTTTAGGTCACCCTGCCTCGTTAGAATATGGCCAGTTCGTTGGGGAAAAAAATCAGTTGTGTAGAAGAGCATTTTGTTATTATTTTTATAAATAAAAAAGGCTAAACTTTTCAACAGACTGTTAGTGAGTTAAATTGTTTTAGCCCACAACTATGCTGTGACTGAAGTCATCGACACTACGTAGTGGCTGAACGTTTGAGTCGAGGCTGCAAACAACAATCACAATGTGGAGTAATTTTGTTGTTACCTATTTGGTTTTTGTGTTTCATTAACATCTGTTACATTATGAATGATATCTACAACTGTTTTTGATAAGTATTGTAATTAGAAAGAAAAGACAGTACAGCCTCTCCTCACTTAGTGACGTACTCGTTTACCAAACAACTTGGACTTACGATGGACTCTCTGACCAGTATGCATACCTAAATAATGTACAGTGGACCCCCGGATTTCGTACTGCTCCCAACTCGAACAATTATGTAAGTGTATTTTTGTAAGTATAATTTTGGGGGTTTAAACGGACTAATCTAATTTACATTTGTCCTTGTGGGAACAAATTCGTTCGGTAACGGCACTCGAACAGCATTCTGGAACGAATTATGGCCGATAATCGGGGGTCCACTGTATATTAGAGCTGATTTCCTCTATTTTGTTTATTACAATATACAGTACACTACTGTATAAACATTTATAAATATACCAGAAATGTTATAAATGGTGCAAAAGTGACATTAAAACAATATCAAAGATGGTTGACACAAACCCACTACTATTATAGTATGCTCCTCACTTAGCGACAAAATTGTTTACTGACGTGGTATTAGGAACGGAACTCCGTCATTAAGTGAGGAGAGGCTGTATTAATTAAAAGAAATTACCAGTAGTGACTCAATTTTTACCTGGAAGAGACATTCAGGTGGGAGATGAAGGGAATGAGAGAGATTGCAGGCTTTCTCGATTCAAAGTAGGATGAGCATCAGTTGAGGATGATGAATGCTCTGGTCATCCATCAACGTCAAAAACAGATGGCAACATTTATAGAGTGAGGAAGGCCAGTGTTAAAAAATGTATATATATGCAAATACTCCATGGGGAAGTGGAATAGAATTCTTCCTCCGTAAGCCATGCGTGTCGTAAGAGGCGACTAAAATGCTGGGAGCAAGGGGCTAGTAACCCCTTCTCCTGTATATATTACTAAATGTAAAAGGAGAAACTTTCGTTTTTCCTTTTGGGCCACCCTGCCTCGGTGGGAAACGGCCGACGTGTTGAAAGAAAGAAAGATATGCAAATACGTACTAATAACACCCCAATAATCAATGGACTTAATAGTGAATAAACCCACTACTACCTGGGTAAATACTTAAACCAAAGTAGGCAACTGATCAACATATCCTAGATGATCTTTAATGGTTGATTTGAAATGCAGAGAAATTTTAAAATTTATTATATTTAGAGTTGAGTCAAAACATTTAAAAAGACATGACCTTTTCTCAAATATTTGATACACGTACACATATTAAAGTTTTGATTTGATACTATATATTAGATAGTTATTAATGACACCATATAATACAAAACAATATACAGTGGACCCCCGAGTTACGAGCACCTCGGAAATCGTACAATTATGTAAGTGTAATTTTGTAAGTGCTTTTGTAAGTGTATTTTTGGGGGTCTGAAATGGACTAACCTACTTGACATTATTCCTTAAGGGAGAAAATTCGTTCTTTAATGGCACTTGAGCAGCCTTCTGGAATGAATTATGCTCGTAACTCGGGGGTCCACTGTATTATGTATTCTTAATAAAAACATACAGTTATGGAAAAGTATACATAACCAATGCATGATACCAAAAATTTAAAACAATGGGGAATTACTTCCTTTCTTATTATTACAAATATGGAATAACATACATTAAAACAATGCGAGATTACTGTATCTTTGACTATCAAACATAATTTAAAAGCTTTTTATAGTGATATAATGTGGAACAAAAAAATTGTGAGGGATTATCCTCATAACATTGTTAACAACTTTCAGCGCTTTTCCTGCGATGTGCTGTTGATGCTGATCACAATTATGGATGGATTTTGCTCGGAGAACGCCTTACTTCACAAATCAATGTGCTGCTGATGCTGATCACGGTTATGGATGGATTTTGCTCGGAGAACAGCTTACTTCACAAATCGAAGTTGGACACGGTGAGGTGTTGGATATTGTTACGAGCTGAAAGTTTTATACGAGAACGTTATCCATGGAGGCAAAGAAGGGAATGTACGAGAGTATAGTAGTACCAACACTCTTATATGGGTGTGAAGCATGGGTTGTAAATGCTGCAGTGAGGAGGCGGCTAGAGGCAGTGGAGATGTCATGTCTAAGGGCAATGTGTAGTGTAAATATTATGCAGAGAATTCGTAGTGTGGAAATTAGGAGGTGTGGAGTTACTAAAAGTATTAGTCAGAGGGCTGAAGAGGGGCTCTTGAGGTGGTTTGGTCATTTAGAGAGGATGGAACAAAGTAGAATGACTTGGAGAACGTATAAATCTATTTGGGAAGGAAGGAGGGGTAGGGGTCGTCCTAGAAAAGGTTGGAGGAAGGGGGTAAAGCAGGTTTTGTGGGCGAGGGGCTTGGACTTCCAGCAAGCATGTGTGAGCGTGTTAGATAGGAGTGAATGGAGACGAATGGTTTTTGGGACCTGACGAGCTGTTAGTGTGTGAGCAGGGTAATATTTTGTGAAGGGATTCAGGGAAACCAGTTAGCTGGACTTGAGTCCTGGAAATGGGAAATACAATGCCTGCACTTTAAAGGAGGGGTTTAGGATATTGGCAGTTTGGAGGGACATCTAAACTGTCGTATGTGAGCGCCTCTGCAAACAGTGATTAAGTATGAGTGATGGTGAAAGTGATGAATGATGAAAGATTTTCTTTCTTTTGGGGTTTTTCTTTCGTTTTGGATCATCCTGACTTGCTCCATCACTGTCAAGCCAGAGGAATGCCTACACTACAGTTAAAAACTGCAATATATTATTACAGACACTCCTCACTTAACAATCTACCTGTTTAACGACTGCGCGGATGTACAACCAGCCCTCCGACTAGTCAGTTGAAGCGGTAGATATCTTAGCCAGTCAGTTGAAGCGGTAGATATCGAAAAATTAGTGAAATATGTCGAGGGAGAGCTAACTAACGAAGATTTAATAAAGTTGGAAGCTCAGCAACACTTGGAAGACGAAAGAATGGAAGAAGTATGGAACAGAACTCAGTTGTTAAGTGAGGAGTGCCTGTAATTTACTCTTACTTATTTATGTACTGACACACACTCTTCTCATATACCACCTTCCACTGTGTGTACTCTAGGTACCAATAAGTAACAATAAAGACATTAGTTGCTCTTCTAAAAGCATGTACAGTACAGTATATGCAAAGGCTTACCCCTTAACCTCGACCAATAGCAAAAATAAAGTGTCAGCACATGAAAGATAAAATAATCATTGCAATAACAGGTAAATGCCTTATCAACTATGATAAACTTACCTTCAAAATAGGTTGTATCCATGGCATCGTCTGGTTGAGGGACAAATGGGGCCGGCATATCCCTCAAGTTGGGCAAATTGATGCACCGAAATAAAGAGCTTGATTTGATCGATTCAAAGTCTGCCCGTACTTTTGGATCAAAGGCCAAGAGCTTGTCTATTACCTTGACAGCAGCTTCAGATAATGCCTCATCACCCTCTGGCCAGGGAATATCTAAAATGATACACCAGGAATATCAAAGTTACTGCAAATAGGGAAACTTTGTAAATAAAAATCTTTTATTTTATAAGAACAGAAGTATACTTCAATTTTAAATAATGTATTCCCACAAACATGTACCATATGGAACACTGTACTATGAAGAATTATCAAATATATGGCATTTTTAAAATGTTTAAAAAAAACGACTTAATTTTATATTTTCAAAATGCAAAACTATGACAATCAGCAGAAACCTATAAGGAACAAAAAATGTTATTAGTTTAGAAGACATTCCAGTTACATGTACAAAAAAAAAAAAACCTTTGTTAGACTTAAATCCATTTTATTTTAGAGATAATATTTTGTGAAGGGATTCAGGGAAACAGGTTAGCCGGACTTGAGTTCTGGAGGTGAGAAATACGCCTACACTCTAAAGGAGGGGTTTGAGATATTTGCTGTTTAAACTATCGTATGTGTGTGCCTCTGGCAAGACAGTGATAGCATAAATGATGGTGAAAGTGTTTCTTAAAAAAAAAAAAAAAAAAAAAAAAAAAAATAACACCTGAGTGGCATACAGAACCAATATCTAAATGTACATAAATTAATCTTGTAAATGTTATTTACACTGCTGCACTATTTGTTTAATTAATAAATTCAGTAAAAAAATAAATATAGTAAACAATATCTCAAGGTGATGTTACCTCGGTGAAGGATGTTATGAAACACAGCCTCAGGAGTTTCATCATTAAATGGTGGAACACCAGTCATAAACTCAAAAAGACATACTCCCAGAGCCCACCAGTCTACCGCTGGCCCTGAAAATGAGCAAAAAATAAGAAACAAATTAAAGAAAAGCTAATAAGTCTAACAACTGATGCACAAAAAATATTACAGAAATTGACACAAGATAAAATACACAAAATGTATTTCCAAGGATTAGAAAATTTATAGCCCAGTAAGCTATCACTTATTACTTATCTGATGCTATTAGGCAATAATCACTACTTCCTATTTTGTTTTTTTAACACATTGGCTGTCTCCCACCAAGGCAGGGTGACCCTAAAAAGAAACACTTTCATCATCATTTAACACTTTCACCATCTGGGTGCAGAGGCACCCAGATGTGACAGTTTAGACGTCACTCCAAACATCTTCCTATTTTGTTTTTTCATCAAACCGGCTGTATCCCACCGAGGTAGGGCGACCCAAAAAGAAACATGAAAGTTTCTCTTTTTAATCCTTTCAGGGTCCGTCCCATAGATCTACAGCTTTGAAGCCAGGGTCCAAGCCGTAGATCTACGCCATGAGCTCAGCTCGCTCAGATAAGTTGTGAGCAGTAAATTTGGGCCTAGATATGAGAAAATACATCTATGTGGTAAGTGTGCACCACATAAAACAAATCCTGCAGCACACAGTGCATAATGAGAAAAAAACTGAGACCGTAATTTTGGATTAAAACAGCGACTTTACAGTGTTTTTTGTATGTTTTTTATAGTTGTACGTATTTGCGATTTCTTGGTCTCATTTAATAGAATGGAAGATATATTACAGAAATAGAGATGATTTTGATTGGTTTTAGTACTGAAAATGGCTTGAAACTGAGCTCAATGTAGCAGAAATGTTAAATTTTTGCCAATGTTCAAGAGTAAACAAATGATGTCACGCGTCTAATACGCATCAGCTGGTGGGTCTAATATACGTTCACGAATGTGGTGATATTATTTATACAATTATTACAATATTGCATAACAGTATATCTTCCATTTTTTGGTGTGAATAAAAATTCATTATGTGAATAAAAAATCAAAATGGAATTCATTTGTAAAGCCTGAAAACGTAACTAATGAACAGAGGAAATGTTAGTTTAGTGCCAGGAATGCCTGCATTATTTATTCTGGACCCTATTTTGAAATTGGAATATTTTGAACTTTGTGTTAAATTGCCCAAATTATCAATTTCCCATCACTTTATTGGGTAGCTGAAACAGTTGACTGAGCGATTTCTTGTGCTCAAGCGATAAAATAGAAGTAATACTAGCGAAACTACTAAGAATTTGGTCAACTGGAATAATGTAATTGGCCTAAAATGGGAGTGAAATTCGGCAAAATCGCCGATGCATAAATATCACTAATGCATCAAAATTCGCAAGTGCATAATTTCGTCAATTTTCCATCAAATTTCATAGTTTTTGTTTTATTACCTTCAGAAAAAGATTCTCTATCATTTCATTTAGAAAAAATAATTTTGTTTTTTTTAAATTCTTGGACCCTGGCTGTCACTCTGAGATTTTGCCTCTGGACCCTCAAAGGGTTAAATTTAGTAATGTATACAGGAGAAGGGGTTACTAGCTCCTTGCTCCTGGCATTTTAGTCACCTCTTACGACACGCATGGCTTACAGAGGAAGAATTCTGTTCCACTTTCCCATGAAGCATCTTCCTATTTTTTTTTTAACACGTCGGCTGTTTCCCACCAAGGCAATGTGACCCAAAAAGAAAGAAAAAACTTTCATCATCATTCAACACTTTCACCATCACTCATACATAATCACTGTCTTTGCAGAGGTGCCCAGATACGACAGTTCAGATGTTCCTCCAAACTGCCAATATCCCAAACCAGTCCTTTAAAGTATAGGCATTGTACTTCCCATTTCCAGGACTCAAGTCCAGCTAACCAGTTTTCCTGAATCCCTTCACAAAATATTACCCTGCTCACACTCTAACAGCTTGTCAGGTCCAAAAAAACCATTCGTCTCCATTCACTCCTATCTAACACGCTCACGCACGCTTACTGGAAGTCCAAGCCCCTCGCCCACAAAACCTCCTTTACCCCCTCCCTCCAACCTTTTCGAGGACGACCCCTACCCCGCCTTTCTTCCCCAATAGATTTATACATTCTCCAAGTCATTCTACTTTGTTCCATTCTCTCTAAATGACGAAACCACCTCAAGAGCCCCTCTTCAGCCCTCTGACTAATACTTTTAGTAACTCCACACCTCCTAATTTCCACACTATGAATTCTCTGCATAATATTTACACCACACATTGCCTTTAGACTGGAATACGTATAATTATTAATACCCATAGCAAATAGGGTGTCATAATTTCAAGGTGTTAATATTAAAAATTAAATGTTCATAACAGATTGGTTAGTCAATGAAAACAGGGAGTGATGATTTCCTATATGTGAGACACTAAATCTGTGTGTCAGTCAGTGGAAGTGTTGGAAGCTCTATCCTCCATCTGTTATTATTTGGTTTCACTCACGTTGCAGCAATATTGATGGTGAAGATTAGACATGTGTGCGATATCTGGGTATCTATATTTGTAGACGTTTCCCCATTCAGTTGCTTTATCAATACAAGGGCATAATGCTTAGAGCTATATACAAAAGATGAGGTAATCAGTCCTTCACCAACTCCAAGGCTGAGGGACTGATTACCTCATCTTTCGTATACAGTTCTACAGTCTTCACATTATGTCCTTGTATTGTATTGTACTAATAAAGCCACTTGATGGCAAAAAGTCTACAAATAAAGATACCCAGATGTTGCACATGTGTCTAATTTATCTGGTCGGTACTGTATACCAGTCATGCACAATACTGATGGTCTTTTATTACTACACAAGTAAAAATCAATTTGTGATAAAACACAATACAGGTGTTTACTCTCAGTGTGTTCTGTGCTGTACTGTACCATCAATTTGATATTAGTATCAGGTAGGTAGTAGGTTGGTAGACAGCAACCGCCCAGGGAGGTACTACCGTCCTGCCAAGTGAGTGTAAAACGAAAGCCTGTAATTGTTTTACATGCTGGTAGGATTGCTGGTGTCTTTTTTCTGTCTCATAAACATGCAAGATTTCAGGTACATCTTGCTACTTCTACTTACACTTAGGTCACACTACACATTCATGTACAAGCATATATATACACACCCCTCTGGGTTTTCTTCTACGTATTTTCTTACTAGTTCTTGTTCTTATTTCCTCTTATCTCCATGGGGAAGTGGAACAGAATTCTTCCTCCGTAAGCCATGCGTGTCGTAAGAGTCGACTAAAATGCCGGGAGCAAGGGGCTAGTAACCCCTTCTCCTGTATATATTACTAAAGTTAAAAAGAGAAACTTTTGTTTTTCTCTTTGGGCCACCCCACCTTGGTGGGAAACGGCCGACTTGTTGAAAGAAGAAGAAAGAAAAGGAGAAACTTTCGTTTTTTCTTTTGGGTCACCCTGCCTCGGTGGGAAACGGCCGACGTGTTGAAAGAAGAAGATCAGCTGTAAATAACTAACTAATTAGCTTTTAGTTTTCTAATCACTGAAGGAAAGATATTTGACAATTCAATTCCCTGACCTTATTTCTAATTTTGTGTTATCAGTCTTTCACTGTGAAGCTGTACTTTTTCTATTCTACCACTTCTTTCTTTTATTTCTGTGAACAGTAATGTACTATCTAAATTTGACATTATATGAGAATATCAAGGAGGGGTCTGGGATAGTGACAGCTGGGAGGGACTATTCTCAGCTGTCGTATATGAGCGCCTCTGCAAAGACAGTGATTATGTATGAGTGTGGTGAAAGTGTTGAATGATGATGAAAGTGTTTTCTTTTTTGGGATTTTCTTTCTTTTTCGGTCACCCTGCCTTGGTGGGAGACGGCCGACTTGAAGAAAAAAAAAAAAAAAATCAAGGAGCAAACTATCCTTCAATGTCTTTCCTGATATCTTTAATCTACAATACATCAAGAAATGTCTGTAGAGATAGATTGTAACGGAAGCTGATATTTATTTCTTTCATCTGACACTATTTTAATGAATTTGTAATGTCTGTAAATTTGCAACAACAAAAAAAGTATTTGTTACATATTTAATGACTGATAAACCAACCATGGCCAAGATGTAACAGAAGCTCTGGTGCTAAATAATCTGGAGTACCCAGGATGCGAGATTCAGAGCGAGATGGTTGTGCTCCTCTCCTGACACTTTTTGGGGCTCGTAGCGGTGTCTGGCCAAACTCTTGCAGGGGTGTGCTAGGCACACTCTGTAAATATAATTTTTATTATAAAAATTCCCAGCTTGAACAAATACATGTATAAATCAGGGACTCTTGGCTGCTATAAAAACTGCATGGGTGCTCAGAAAGCTAGTCACCAACAAGATAAACAGAACTTGTCATAAAAATGATCTATACCATTTATCTTTATTTTTGAGTGACCCATAGCATATTCAAACTTATATTTCTTAATGAGTGGTAAACAAAGGACAACATAGGGTCAAGAGAAGCCCTGGAATGCACTACATATTTTTTTAAATACTAAAAAGAAATCCATGTATACTATGGTTGTAACCAAAATTTACTAACTAATGGAAGCTGCCTAATGGTAAATAGATTTTTATTTTATAAAAAAAATGTCAGTTAAAAATAAAAAGTAATATTTAAAAACATTAAGATCATTACTTGCATTATATCTATAAAAATAATACAATTAAATAATCAAAGGAGTAATTTGCAAGTACCACTGCAAACAATACACAAAGCAGGTTAGCTGTTTGCACAACTGACATACAAATACTTAAACTCACAGGTATTCTAGCTGGGGTATGGTAACTGAAGAAGAGCTGTGAATGTTGGCTGTGCAATGACACACTAACAGGAGTGCCAGGGCAATCCTTACATCCAATCTCCCTCTCCGAAACATCACTGCTCATGTCACTTTCACTGTACCATCTGACTGGCTGCAACATCAAATTTGATTACTATATTAAAAAAGCACATCAAAATGAGTAGAAATATTCACACCTAATAAACTGTAGATGAAACCAGATGATGAAAGCTAGATCAACCAGGCAGTGATGGATATGTGGGTCAGTGGGCCACCAGCAGCAACAGCCTGGTTAATCAGGCAGGCACCAGCCTGGCCAAAGGCCGGACTCTGGGAGTAGAAAAACTCTTGGAATTCATTAAAGGTATATCAATGGTACATGTTTTGGTTCATTCTAGACCATTATTAAGTCACAATTTTGTAATGATCCAGGATGAACCAATTCCTTCAATTCCTTATATAAAGAGCTTTTCATCTTAAAGAGAGTACGTATATCTAAAAATTCCACACACTGCAAAATGTAAGCTGAATATTTACAGTAAAGCCTCAATTTAGTGGGTCAATAGGGAAAAATGGTAGCCGATAATGTCAAACATCCAGTAATTTTGAATGTTAAAAAATAGAGAAAAAAAGCAACACTAGTAGTCTACTGTATACTTATATACTGGAGTATAGACTAAGAATAAAAAGGCACAATACAGTGTCCAGAACAATACACAAATAACCCACACATAGGAGAATGAAACTTATGACAATGTTTTGGTCCAACTTGGACCATTAATTAGATATTTGTGTATAGATCAAGGTTTTAAGACAATATTTTTAAGCAGAAAAAGAAAGGGGGTTGACCTATTCATGAGTAAAAAGTATCTCGTAATACGGAATAAATAAATATTGAGAGAGTAGAGGGAATTCAGATCATATTTTTTAAGTTACAAAGAAAGCTTATAAGGCAACATTTTATGGTGCATTGATGGAAAACATGATGAAGTAACAGGAATGAGTTTTGGAATACAATGGAGCCTCGGCACTTGAACTTAATTGGTTTCAGAAGGCTGTTGGAGTGCCGATCTGTTCGAGTACAGAACAAATTTTTCCCAACCAATTTTCTTTTTGGTTGGCTGTTATCACTAATCTTCGTAGGCCCCATGGGGACTTATTTATACAAATAATGTAAAATCACCAAAAAATACTAAGAAACAAGAAATAGTTTACAGCGAAGTTCTGGCAAGTCGTGTTTGTTTGGTCGAGTGCCGAGCAAACGGTTGACTACTAAGCGATTTGTTTACCAAACAAAGCGTTTGAATACCAAATTGTTAAGAGTACGGAGCTGTTCGAGTACCGAGGTTCCACTGTATTTCAAGTCTATATTGTTTATTGAGATGACTACTGATTATGTATTAGTATAACACTAAGGTTGTAAATAAATAGGGAAGGAAACATTATTCTCGTACTTTATTTGCTGTATCATTAACTTGAATGTCCTTGAAGTGGTGAAAAGCTTCTCCAATCCCATCCTCAGCACTTCTGGCATCATTTGAATATACACATTGTCTTTTATTTTCTCTGGAAACAAACAGGTAATAGTAATGAGTGTTACATCTCTAATACTTCATTTACTTTTATACACTACCTGTATTCACCAAGAACTCTTTCGATCTTTCTCATGAATACTGTACAGTGTCTCATTAATTTAATCAATCAACTCTGTCCTTTAAATCTCCTTACTTTCAACTACACTCTCTTTACTAAATCTCGTTACTCAAATGTTCAATATGTTCATGTCCACACTAACCTAATATTCTTGTACCACTTTTCTATGGGTTGCATATCATTTTTTTAACACATCGGACGTTTCCCACCAAGGCAGGGTGACCCCAAAAAAGAAGAAACACTTTCATCATCATTCATTCCATCACTGTTTTGCCAGACGCATGCCAATACTACAGTTCAAAAACTGCAACAATACAGAACAGTATGGTCATCATTAAAACTATACTCAGAGATCCATAACCTCTCATGTTTCTAGTTTACCTCTCTAGAATTTGTAACTGCCATAATGCATATTTAGAGCTGCCTATATCACTCTGTTTAAACACCCAGTAGCCCTGTGATCTCACAGTACTGCTGGGAGGTAAAGCCAGAGACAGCAGCTCTTTTCACATCTCCCAGACACAGCCTTGAACAACATTTTATATAAGGTATCACAGTATTTCCTTATACTTCTATATATATGCATTCCTCTTTAGTATATGTTTTTGTGGTTTAGTTGTGGCAAGTTGATATATATTTGGTAAAATATGACAAAGAAATATGGCTTTCATTATACTGACATGTAACAAGTGTCAGCTGATAAACCTCACTACATACAGCTTAGCTCATTAAGCACATTAACTCTTCCCACATTCTTCAAATGCTTCAAGTAACAGCTAAAATAATGTGAGGTAAGCAAAGAGCAGTTATTGTGAAATAAGTGCTAGAATAAAAAAAAAATATTAATAGAAACAGCTAATACGTACTCTCCATACAGTTAATTCATCCTTATAAAAAATATCCCAAATCAACATACCTGCTTTCCCTATCAACAGCAGGAGCACCATGTATATAATTGGTGTCTTGAATATAACTCAATTCTGCCAAGGGACACGGACTCCTCCTAGTGTCTCGTTTTTTAGGGTTTTGACCAGCAACCTGCAGGACTCTGAAACTTCTTGTAAGGCTAGAAGACTGACTGTCTCTTGCAATATTTGTGGGCGGGCTTGCATTACTAGAGCCTATAGAGCGTTTAATACCTCTTGTTTGTAATGGCATTTTGAAATTTTTACACTCCTGATAGGTATGGTTAGTGGAATAATTTCTTTCACTTACGTTAATGCA
The DNA here is from genome assembly GCA_009830355.1 of Cherax destructor. Taxonomy (NCBI): domain Eukaryota; kingdom Metazoa; phylum Arthropoda; class Malacostraca; order Decapoda; family Parastacidae; genus Cherax; species Cherax destructor. Next base: position 184,440 of record WNWK01000859.1, on the reverse strand, counting down.
TTCCTCTAATCTAGTGCTTTCCCTCTGTTCAAGGGAAACATTATCTGCTTGCACCGATAAAGGAAAATTTGACACCTGACCAGAGACAGTTGCAGTCTTACTTGATGAATCAGAACTGCTTTCTGAGGACCTTTGAGGTTCATTATTTGATAGTCTGCAATCAAGCAATGCTGAACATCCTTCAATAGTTGAATGAGACAAGTCTGCACCTTCACTTTTTCCAACATTTGGAGGAATTGGTGAACTTGTGGCTATATCTCTGGAGAATACAACCCTAGAAATAGAAGGCAAATCAGAAGTGGGGCATCCTACAGGTGACATGTGATGTGTAAGTTGAGATAAAGCTCGTAATCTTGTATGACACTTATTGGTAACATTCAAGTCAGCATTTTTCAGCTCTGTGGCTGAGACAGGATCTTTTGAGACAAAAGGTTTGAAGACATCTGAGGTGCAAGATTCATTTGGAACTATATCGTCTAGGAACACATCACTATATTCACTGGATGCATGAATCCGTTTTCTAATAACAGACCCCAGCATATTTTCACTATCATCTATAGAACAGCACAATTTTAATTCTGCAGATCTCCCTTCATAACTAGCCAATGACTTGCAAACTTCCTTATTATTTTTGTCAGAAACTAGCACTGTATCATGCATCATATCAGTCTCTCTCTTGGAGTTAATTAAGTGTGTTGATGCTGCTATTGGTGAATGAGGCACTGGTATAGTGTTAATGCTGTTACAGTTTATATGACATTTCTTTGGTGAACTGGTACTGATATTTGATGTACATGTATCTGAAGACTGCAGATCACCAGAGAGCTCCTCCTTGATTTCATCAAGACTGTTGTCTCTTGATGGATATATAGGCAAAGGGTGAATTCCACTCTCATGCCCATCACTGGACAAAGAGACATCGAAGTCACTGGATATATCTCCCTCTTTTGGAGAGCGGCATGGTAAATGAAATCTGACTGGAGACCTACCTGGGGACTGAATACCTTGAGAAGGATAACCCGATTTACAAACATTACTTTTCTTAACATCACTTTCTTCTTCCTTTCTAGGAGTCATGTCACTGCTAAAATCAAATTTCTTTTTCAAATCTATGAGATTTGCAGAAAACTGAATGGACGGAGTTCCTGAAATAGAAAGGTGTCTACATTAGTATTATTTGAAACAAAGGGTAAAGATATTGGGAAGGGGTGGAATGATACGGGTAAGACACAACTTGAAATTATATATCGTGTATATGTTCAATACATATTTATGAGTTAGTGCTAAAACCACTGGGGGTCATACTCGAGGAATGGGAGGTAATCAGGTTTGATTCATGGAGGGGGAGAGTAATTCCAATTCTTGGGATCAAGAGCCATCCACCAGCTTCAAGGCAACCACCTTGAATGAACCAGCCATTTCAAGACTTTCATAAATTGCACAAATGCAAAAAACCTTTCCAGCAGCCATTTTACAGAAACTCCAGGTGACAGTAACCCCAGGTGATGGTAACCTAAGTTGGCAGTAACCCCAGGTGATGGTAACCCTAGTTGACAGTAACCCCAGGTGATGGTAACCCCAACTGACAAAGGTGAAAAACCCTCTGACATAAATAATTACGTACACACCCATTAACAAACCTGTCTAGTCAAAAATACTCAAAAATGTGTCATCATAAGTTTCATTTTAGCAAGGGACTAGTAACCTCTTCTATATAAATTACTAAATGTAAAAAGCAGAAAAGCTTTATAAGGTTTTCTTCTTTATTGAGTCACCCTGCCTCGGTGGGAGATGACAGGTATGTTGAAATAAAAATCCTTCTCCCATGTGCTGGTTATTTGTGTAGTGTCAAAAATTCTTATAAGAACATAACTCATCAAAATACTTAATCTATGAAAGTATGCATTCAGACCAAAATATTTAATCTCTGAAAGTATGTATTCAGACCCTAACAAGAGCATTAAATGATGCCATAATAAAAATAATGAATTTAAGCTACATAGCACATAAGAATGAATGAAGGTCTCACTTAAATGTCCAAACACTTCTATTTTATAACAACTCTATCGTTATTCTAAGAATTACCATGAGAACAGTCTGATGACATCTTATACGGCATTATCAGCCTCGTTTAGTGACGCATTTTCCTCTTATCCCTGCCACTGGACAGGGAGATACAGAAGTAATTAGAGATATCTACTTTTTTGGTATAAGGATATAGTATATAAAGTTTAAATTGAGACATACCTGGGGACTGAACATTTTTAGAGAGATGGTCAGATTTAAAAAAAATATTTTTCTTAATTTCAGCTTCATTTTCCTTTCTCGGAGTACAGTCACTGCTAAAGTGGAACTGCCTTTTCAAATCAACAAGATCTGCAGGAGAGTGAATGCCCACTGAAAGATTTAACATTCTAAATTAATATAATACAGCTATAATAATAACAAAAATAATAATACGTAATAGTAATCTGAATATTTTGAGGAACTGTTAAATGCTGATGAATATGAGAAATTTATTTATATAAATTTAGCCAGCAGTATTTGACCTGCAGGGTAATTACCCTCTCCCTATGGGTTAATTCACATGCAATACATTAAAAAACTAATTTGGGGGGAGGGGAGTAAACTGTTACTAACTCTTTTTTTAATAAACTATCCATCTCCTGCCAAGGTTGAGTGACCCAAAAAAAAGAGGAAACACTTTCATCATCACTCATTCAATCAGTCTTACCAGAAGCAATTATATTACTATTTATTATCATAAAGAGGAGTGGCAATTAAAGTGTCATTAATTGGTTCAAGGTTAAATACTGCTGAGTCATGCAATAAGGATAACTAAGTGGAAATTGGTCACACCTTTGGTGTTGATAGGAGTTACTGAAGTGGCAGGATTGGTAACATTTTTTCTTTCACGAGTGGATGGACTGACGTAAGAGCCATGTGACACATTTACTGGAGTATGTGGTGTCCCGCCGGCAAGCCTGAAAATTATATAAAACATACATAAACCATTATAATACAGTATACAGGGTATGGGTGGTAGGTTGGTAGGCAGCAACCACCCAGGGAGATACTGTCGTCCTGTCAGATGAGCGTGAAAAGGAAACCTGTAATTGTTCTACACAATGGAACGATTGCTGGTATCTTTTCTTTCTGTCTCATAAACATTCAAGATAACAGGTTCAACTTGCTACTTCTACTTACACTTAGGTCACACTACACATGCATCTGAGTTTTCTTCTATTTTTCTTAACAGTTCTTCTTCTTATTTGTTCCCTTTCATCTCCATGGAAAATTGGCAAAGAATCCTTCCTCAACAAGCCATGTGTCATTGTTTGTAACGGCTTTGTCAAGCCATTACCAACAATGCAAGGACACAGAGGGTGTATAATATAAAGTATTGAAGGATTGTGAAAGTGTTTCTTTCTTTTTTAGGTCACCCTGCCTCAGTGGCAGACAGCCAATATGTTAAAAAAAAAATATGTGTTCTTGTATTTTTTGTAAGGGCTTGACAAAGCTCCTGAAAAGCGAAACGTTGCCACAGTAAAATGTCGCATTAGTTGCACTTGTGTAATTCTACCAACATTATTACAGTAGTTTTCCATAAGCTACAGTAAAAATTAACCAAGGATTTTAATTATAAAATATCCATGTAGAGGTAGAGGCTAGGACAATAAGCAATTATACATAGGTGTGTTATTGAACTCGAGTAAGTGGAGGTAAGTGGTTTAGTGGGATTTGACATGCAGTTGGAATATGAGCTAGATAATGTCTAGAAACTGGGAAACACTTGAGTTACCTGAGAACAAAGCGACTAACAGAGCGGTTTTTGAGCGATGCTTGTCGTATGCTCACCACACTGGAGGTACTTTGATCACTTACAGAGTGGCTGTTGAAAGTGCTGTTGCTATCTTCTGATTTCTAGAAAGTAAGATAATGAAGGTAATTTTTGTGACGTTGAAAATGGTAAAAAATATTGACAAGTTGATGATTAAGACGTGTGCAACAGTTGGGTGTCTTTATTGATGAAACTACTACATCTGCTGTCTCTATATTTGACTGAAGAAGCTTACTGTGCCGGCAAAACATTTCAACAATAAAGATACCCAACTGTTGTACACGTGTCTTAATCATCAATTTTTGTGACCTTTTAAAATATTATTGTACCAAAACATCGACAAATAACACCCAATTTTCCTACTTCTTTAAGGATTTTCACTTTTGCAAATATTTTCATTTGTTTTAAAAGCATATAAAAAATTATTCTCATGCAAGATAAGTTTTTAAGTTAATGTATCTTTCTACAACCCTAAACAATTTGATAAAAATTTTATTAACAATCTAAATTCTAAGATTCATTACCAAAAATTTAATTTAATTCTATGAAATGACTTCAAGGGAAATAATTGAATACCTAATATCATACACTGCAGGCAAATTATTGTACAGAGGACCCCTGGCTAATGAACAAAATTCATTCCAGAAGCCTGCTCAAGTGCCATTACCAAATGAATTTACTTCCTTAAGAAATAATGTCACGTAGGTTAGTCTATTTCAGATCCCCAAAAATACACTTCCACAAGCACTTACAATATTATACTTACATAATTGTACGATTTCCGGGGTATCGTTAGCCGAGGGTCCACTGTACATGTATAAACAAGAAGTGGCTAGTTTATCCACCTAATGATTAAAACTGGTTAGCCAGACATGTGTCCTGGAGGTGGGAAGTACAGTGCCTGCACTTTAAAGGAGCCAGACATGTGTCTTGGAGGTGGGAAGTACAGTGCCTGCACTTTAAAGGAGCCAGACATGTGTCTTGAAGGTCGGAAGTACAGTGCCTGCACTTTAAAGGAAGAGTTTAGGATATTTCCCGTTTAGAGGGACATCTGAACTGTCGTATCTGTGTGCCTCTGGCAAGAGTGATAGTGTGAATGATGGTGAAAGTGTTTTATTTTCAGGTCACCCTGCCTCGGTGGGAGATGGCCAGCATGTTTAAAAAAAAATTCCCATTAATTACATTATTTCAAAGGGAAGAGTAATTTTCTCTTAAAAAAAAAAATCACATAACTTACAAACGAAAGATGTGAAGTGAGGGAGAGAATCTGACCAGGAGTTCGTATGTAATTCAATCCTGACCTAGAGGCTGTCGGTGTTCCAGATGAAATATCTGAAAATTTTTAGCCGAAATTATTTACAGTTCTTAAAATTTGACACCTACCACATCAAGTAGCCTCAATGGGTACAGGATACCTTGTCTTCATGAAGGTTCTCCCACTTTTGTCCCTTGAGGTTACCAAGTAGCATTTAAAAATTGAACACTGGTTTGGCTTCAATGGAATTAGCTGGCAAACTGTTCCCTAGGATAATTGTTCTCTGAAAGGTGAAGTATTGTACCATACAATGCCTGAGAAATGAGTGATAATCAGGTTTGATACAGCCCTTCACCAGCACGAAGGCATCCTTCCTTTGAAAGAAGAGACTGAATGAAGGAGGAGAGTTTGGAAGTAAAGAATTGTGCCTAAAGAATTATGCCACACAATTAAACAGTGAGGTGAGAGAACACCAATAGACCAGGCCTTATAGGACCTTGGCTGATGATTTGATTGTCAAATTCCAATAATCAAACATTTATTAATCATATCAGGCAAAAATGTAATGCTGAGAAAATATAATCTGCTGACACAGGAAAGCTTATTCATATTGGACTGGCATATATGATAGTGTAGTGGTCTTAGTTCACTGGAAAAAAAAAAAAGACATGAAAAAATGGGTGTTTGTACACTCTCAGAACCACGTGCACATTAACTGGCTACAAAATGGTAATATCATACTGTATGTATAAGCATTTTTGAGCATGAGTACTCTTCTCTATGAAGAGAAAACAATACAAACTTATCTAACATTGTAAAATTGAGTATTTAACCAAATGTTTCTTGATAGAAATATATATATTAATACTGGTATGCTGATGAAACTATGTATCTTATTTTCATGTACACAGTACCATACCTCAAAACAAACATGTTAATTTTGGAAGGCAATAAACTGCAAATAAGTAGCATTCATTCACCTTTGTGAAGAGTAATTTTGCTTAGTCCAAAATCTGTGAGTTTCAGATGTCCCTTGTTGTCTAGGAGGAGGTTGTCTGGCTTTACATCTCTATGAACTATGCCATGGCTGAAAAATTAAGAACTAATTAATATACTGTGTAGTCTAAGACCTCTTGATCAACCGCTCAAAGTAAAAACAGAGAAAAATAAACGTATAGGAAATAGTATGGGAGGTCACTGTGTTCTCTTGCTGACTGAATGAGGCAAACATAATGAAAAATGAAAGCCGAAACTCATTTTTCTTTTCTCTCAACATACGGCTAAGCAATCAACTAATAAAAAAGTCATACGACTACCTCATCTTAGTTATGGTTCAAAGATACAGTGGACCCTCGCTATTCGGACACTCCAAAACTCGCCCTTTTATGTAAGTTTATTATTGTAAGTGCTTTTATAAGTGTATTTTTGGGGGTCTGAAATGGACTAATCTAATTTACATCATTCCTTATGGGAATAAATTCATTTGGTAACAGCACTTGAACAGCATTCTGGAATGAGGGTGAGTTTTGGAGTGTTCGAATAGCGAGGGTCCACTGTATTGTGTAAGAAGTAAAAAATTTCTTGTGATTTATTCCACTGTGAAGTGCAACCCAGTTAAATTGTTCCTAAAAATTACCATGGTCTTCCTTTTTTTATTTCAACATTAAAATATCCTCTTCTTTACTTACACTATGTATTTCTGTATCCTTTCAGCCTAGCATTCTGAGACTGTGACTAGGCTGGATTTTAGAAAGTGTCTGCACTCTGAAGGAGGGGTGTTAATGTTGCAGTTTTATAACTGTAGTGTAAAGCACCCCTCTGGCAAGACAGTGATGGAGTGAATGATGATGAAAGTTTTTCTTTTTCGGGCCACCCTGCCTTGGTGGGAATCGGCCGATGTGTTAATAAAAAAATAAAAATGTAATACTTTGACAAACCACAGCAAGATTCAACATCCAGCCACTCCACACCTGAGTGGTGCAGCACTAATACAACCACTAAACTCCCTCTTTCTAATTGGTTAGGCTACCCCATTCCTTTGCATTATTTTCTTATATCTTAGTGCTTCAGTTACTGCAGCTTTGCATGTTATGGCCAACAGAAATCTTAAGTAAATATTTTGTTAATATTCTGTGAATACATTTAGAAATAACTCTACACCAACTTACTCTGAATAAGTTTACATGAGTTTCAATTTTTTCTCATATTTTGCATGTTTCACTGTATTTCTAATACATACATAACTTATTATGGTTGTATGATGTTATATCATGTTTCAGAAATGAATCCTGATGATTGTAATTGATTTGGCACCAAAGCATTTATTATACACCTCGGTAAATGTAATTACAGTGGTACCCCGAGTTTCGTACTTTATTTGTTCCAGAAGGCTGTTCGAGTGCCATTACCGAACGAATTTGTTCCCATAAGGAATAATGTAAATTAGATTAGTCCATTTCAGACCCCCAAAAATACACTTACAAAAGCACTTACAATAATACACTTACAAAAGCACTTACAATAATACACTTACATAATTGTTCGAGCTGGGAGCAGTACGAAACTCAGGTTACCACTGTACCTGATTTTAAGTCTTTCTCACCAAAGCAGATACTGTACATAAATACAAGAACTAGGTATTAAATTAATCGCACATATGGGATGAAGGGAGGTATGTGAGTCTTCAAATTAGAGTATGAGAATCATATTTTCTTTATGCTGCCAAATCAAATTACACAAACTCATTACCTATGCAAGTAGTCAAGGGCTAAAGCTAACTCTGCAGCATAAAAAGTAGCCATCGGCTCATCAAAATAGCCATATATGGTCAGGAGGGACTTTAAGTCTCCACCAATAAGATACTCCATCACCTGGAAATGAAAAAAAAAAAAAAATTATATGTGCATTAAAGTATAGTACAATGTACAGTACTGTACATACATATTACTATTAGTCATATTTTTATGATGCATAGTATTAAATGGGTATTGGAAACATAAATTATATTAAATTCATAGGCAAAATAATTTAATATGAAAAGCTTTTACAATTAATATTATTATTAATATACAGTGGTCCCTCGGTTTTCGTGCATCTCCAAACTCGAACATTTATGTAAGTGTATTTTCGTAAGTGCTGTTGGAAGTGTATTTTTTGGGGTCTGAAACAGACTAACCTACGTGACATTATTTCTTAAGGAAGTAAATTCGTTCGGTAATGGCACTTGAGCAGCATTCTGGAACGAATTTTCGGCGAAAACCAAGGGACCACTGTACATGAACTGTATTAAAATTCTGGACTTAATTTAATATACAGTAGTACCCCGGATTTTGTACAGCTCCCAACTCAAACAATTATGTAAGTGTATTTTTGTAAGTGCTTTTGTAAGTGTATTTTTGGGGGTCTGAAACGGACTAATCTAATTTACATTCATCCTTATGGGAACAAATTCGCTCGGAAACGGAACTCGAACAGCCTTGTAGAATGAATTATTGACGAAATCCGGGGTACAACTGTACGGCATTTTTTAACACTCCAGCTGTCTCCCACCAAAGTAGAGTGATCCAAAAAAGAAGAAGACACTTTCACTGTCATTCACTCAATCACTGTCTTTACAGAAGGGAGCCAACATCACAGTTCAGATGACCCTCCAAACTACAACGTCCCCACTCATCTTACAGAGTACAAGCACTGTACTTCCCACCTCCTGGACTCAAGTCCAGCCAACTGGTTTCCCTGAATCCCTTCATAAATGCTACCTTGCTCACACTCCAACAACAAATTAAATCATAAAAAATCTCCCTCTCACTGTTGCTCCTCTAAAAACATGCACATCCAGAAGTCAACCCATCAACCTTTTATCTACTAATCCATAGTCCAACAAATTGTTGCCATCATGCCCTATATTGAATCTTGCATAATTATTTATCCTTATTCTTAAAATACAACCTCTTTTGATACATAGCTCAATTAGAAGCCCTGTATCATCATTTACCCCTGGCACTCCAAACCTATTACACCCTCCACAACAGTTTCTCCCACTTTAGCATTAAGGTATCTCATAACAGTTTTCTTACTTGGTTCAAAACTCCCTAAACACTCATTTAACATCTCCCAAAATTCCCCCCCTTCTCTACACTCCTCTCTTTCCTGGGTGCATAAATAAACACTTACTATAACTACTTTTCATATTCCACCCTTATTTTAAGCTGCATAAGTCTTGAATTTATATACTTATATTCGATCTTTTTCTTTCCATAACTGATCATTTAATATTACCGCTATTCCTTCTTTAGCTCTAATTCTCTCAGATACACCTGACCTAATCTCATTTACACCTCCTCACTAAAATTCTTCTTACCCCCTTTATCTCTGTTTTGATTAGAGTTAGGACATCCATCCTCTTTTCATTCAAAACATTCACCATCAATTCTTTCTTCACGTCCATGCAACACCAACACACATTCAAACAGCCAACATTTAAAATGTTCTCCTTTGTCTTTAAGTAATACTTTGGTCGACCATGGTCACTAACTTGGAGCGACCATCCCAGGATCAAAATGTTCCCATTAAACATGTCTTAAAGTGGTTGCATTTTGTGTCATTTTCCACAGTTTATCAGTATGATATACCTTCATATCAAGAGATTATTACATTTCAATTTATATACAACAAAATTAGGGGATGTGTAGATCAAGTGTTTACATTGAAGCATATATGTGAACAGTTTAGATAAAGGTAGGGAAGTTTTCACTGCATTTATGGATTTAGAAAACGCATATAATAGAGTGGATAGGGGAGAAATGTGACAAATGTTGCAAGTGTATGGAATAAGTAGTAAGTTACTGAATGCTGTAAAGAGTTTTTATGAGGATAGTGAGGCTCAGGTTAGGGTGTGTAGGAGAGAGGGCGATTACTTCCCGGTAAAAGTAGGTCTTAGACAGGGATGTGTAATGTCACCATGGTTGTTTAATATATTTATAGATGGGGTTGTAAAAGAAGTAAATGCTAGGCTGTTGGGGAGAGGGGTGGGATTAAATTATGGGGAATCAAATGCAAAATGGGAGTTGACACAGTTACTTTTTGCTGATGATACTGTGCTAATGGGAGATTCTAAAGAAAAGTTACAAAGGTTAGTGGATGAGTTTGGGAGGGTGTGTAATGGTAGAAAGTTGAAAGTGAACATAGATAAGAGTAAGGTGATGAGGGTATCAAACGATTTAAATAAAGAAAAATTGGTTATCACATTTGGGAGAGACAAAGGGGACAAAAGAGAGTGCAAAAATTATAGGGGAATAAGTCTGTTGAGTCTCCATGGGGAAGTGGAACAGAATTCTTCCTCCGTAAGCCATGCGTGTCGTAAGAGGCGACTAAAATGCCGGGTGCAAGGGGCTAGTAACCCCTTCTCCTGTATATATTACTAAATGTAAAAGGAGAAACTTTCGTTTTTTCTTTTGGGCCACATTGCTTCGGTGGGAAACGGCCGACGTGTTGAAAGAAGAAGTCTGTTGAGTGTACCTGGTAAAGTGTATGGTAGAGTTATTATTGAAAGAATTAAGAGTAAGACAGAAAGCGGGATAGCAGATGAACAAGGGGGCTTTAGGAAAGGTAGGGGGTGTGTAGACCAAGTGTTTACAGCGAAACATATAGGTGAACAGTATTTGGATAAGGGTAAAGAGGTTTTTGTGGCATTTATGGATTTGGAAAAGGCGTATGATAGGGTGGATAGGGGGGCAATGTGGCAGATGTTGCAGGTGTATGGAATAGGAGGTAGGTTACTGAAAGCAGTGAAGAGTTTTTATGAGGACAGTGAGGCTCAAGTTAGAGTGTGTAGGAGGGAGGGGACTATTTCCCAGTAAAAGTGGGCCTTAGACAAAGATGTGTGATGTCACCGTGGTTGTTCAATATATTTATAGATGGGGTTGTAAGAGAAGTGAATGCGAGGGTCTTGGCAAGAGGTGTGGGGTTAAAAGATAAAGAATCAAATACGAAGTGGGAGTTGTCACAGTTGCTTTTTGCTGATGACACTGTGCTTTTGGGAGATTCTGAAGAGAAGTTGCAGAGGTTGGTGGATGAATTTGGTAGGGTGTGTAAAAGAAGAAAATTGAAAGTGAATATAGGAAAGAGTAAGGTGATGAGGATAACAAAAAGATTAGGTGATGAAAGATTGGATATCAGATTGGAGGGAGAGAGTATGGAGGAGGTGAATGTATTCAGATATTTGGGAGTGGACATGTCAGCAGATGGGTCTATGAAGGATGAGGTGAATCATAGAATTGATGAGGGAAAAAGGGTGAGTGGAGCACTTCGAGTCTGTGGAGACAAAGAACTTTGTCCATGGAAGTAAAGAAGGGAATGTATGAGAGTATAGTTATACCAACACTCTTATATGGGTGTGAAGCATGGGTGATGAATGTTGCAACGAGGAGAAGGCTGGAGGCAGTGGAGATGTCATGTCTGAGGTCAATGTGTGGTGTGAATATAATGCAGAGAATTCGGAGTTTGGAAATTAGGAGGAGGTGCGGGATTACCAAAACTATTATCCAGAGAGCTGAGGAGGGGTTGTTGAGGTGGTTCGGACATGTAGAGAGAAAGGAACGAGACAGAATAACTCGAGTGTATAAATCTGTAGTGGAGGGAAGGCGGGGTAGGGGTCGGCCTAGGAAAGGTTGGAGGGAGGGGTAAAGGAAGTTTTGTGTGCGAGGGCTTGGACTTCCAGCAAGCATGTGTGAGCGTATTTGATAGGAGTGAATGGAGACAAATGGTTTTAATACTTGACGTGCTGTTGGAGTGTGAGCAAAGTAACATTTATGAAGGGATTCAGGGAAACCGGCAGGCCGGACTTGAGTCCTGGAGATGGGAAGTACAGTGTCTGCACTCTGAAGGAGGGGTGTTAATGTTGCAGTTTTATAACTGTAGTGTAAAGCACCCCTCTGGCAAGACAGTGATGGAATGAATGATGATGAAAGTTTTTCTTTTTCGGGCCACCCTGCCTTGGTGGGAATCGGCCGATGTGTTAATAAAAAAAATTTGGGAGAGGGATTATGGAAGAAGTGAATGTTTTCAGATATTTGGGAGTTGACTTGTCAGCAGATGGGTTTATGAAGGATGAGGTTAACCATAGAATTGATGAAGGAAAAAAGGTGAGTGGTGCGTTGAGGTATCTGTGGAGACAAAAAACGTTATCCATGGAGGCAAAGAAGGGAATGTATGAAAGTATAGTGGTACAAACACTCTTATATGTGTGTGAAGCATGGGTTGCAAATGCTGCAGCAAGGAAGCAGCTGGAGGCAGTGGAGATGTCCTGCCTAAGGGCAATGTGTGGTGTAAATATTATGCAGAAAATTCGGAGTGTGGAAATTAGGAGGAGGTATGGAGTTACTAAAAGTATTTGTCAGAGGGCTGAAGAGGGGTTGTTGAGATGGTTTGGTCATTTAGAGAGAATGGATCAAAGTAGAATGATTTGGAGAGCATATAAATCTGTAGGGGAAGGAAGGCGGGGTAGGGGTCGTCCTCGAAAAGGTTGGAGGAAGGGGGTAAAGGAGGTTTTATGGGCGAGGGGCTTGGACTTCCAGCAAGCATGTGTGAGCGTGTTAGATAGGAGTGAATGGAGACAAATGGTTTTGGGGACCTGACGAGCTGTTGGAGTGTGAGCAGGGTAATATTTTGTGAAGGGATTAAGGGAAACCAGTTAATTGATTTAGTTGGACTTGAGTCCTGGAAATGGGAAGTACAATGCCTGCACTTTAAAGGAGGGGTCTGGGATAGTGACAGTTGGGAGGGACTATTCTCAACTGTCGTATCTGAGCGCCTCTGCAAAGACAGTGATTATGTATGAGTGAAGTGAAAGTGTTGAATTATGATGAAAGTATTTTCTTTTGGGGATTTTCTTTCTTTTTGGGTCACCCTGCCTCGGTGGGAGACGGCTGACATGTTGAAAAAAAAAAAAAAAAAATCTTTTACATCAGCCATTTCCCAAGCTATTACATGAGCTACTGAAATAAGCCAATGCTTCAATACCAACACTTTAGCTACTGACCAGATACACATTGGAGGCTGTCTGAAGAGAATAATAAAGCTGAACACAATATGGGCTCTTTGTTCTTGCCAAGGCATCTCTCTCTGTAATCACTGATGAAAAAAACTCATTTAAAACAATAAAAAAAATACAGCAAGATTTTTAGTAGTACTAGTCATTGTAGTAGTAGTAGTGACATTTGTGGGGTACTTTCACAGCATAGGTAACTCTACGCTCACAGGTATAAAAAGTATATACCAACAATAAAAACATGAAAAAATCAACAAACAATAAAAGCAATAAACATAAATACTCAACACAAAGAAGCACTATTATGCCAAGTTAAAATAGCCAGAATCAAATAAAAACTTGTACAAGATTTTGACACATAGTGTATGTGTAAATGATTTTAACAGTACGTAGTAAACCTTCAATTTAATGGAACCTTGATTTAATGGACTTTGGAAATATGGGACAAAATCCACTCGATCATATAATTCAGAAATGACTGACAGACTCCCTTAGTTACTGAATTGCCTATTACTGTTGTAATCATGGTAAAAATCTCATTATTCATTATAGTCCCTATTACCAGCCACCCACTCCCAGCTATTAGTACGTTAAATCAAGGGTTTATCATACATATACACTTTCATACCCTGGCCTGAAATTTAGCTTCTCTAGTGACTGCTTAATCACCCCACCTACTTTACAGTCTGCAAGTAAATATTGCCCTCACAACCTGACTGACCAGGCACTTAATGAAGAAACTATGTTGACTTTTGATGTTAATGACTGACATATTTATATTTCTCTAATATGGGTACTCCCACTTTTCTTTACATATACAGTGGTACCTCGACTTACGATGGTCCCCAAACTCACCCTTTTATGTAAGTTTATTTTTTTAAATGCTTTTGTAAGTGTAATTTTGGGGGTCTAAAAGGACTAGTCTATTTTACAACATTTCTTAAGGAGATAAATTCGTTTGGTAATGGCACTTGAACAGCATTCTGGAATGAAAAAATATCGTAAGTCGAGGTACCACTGTATTTGGAACCTATTTACATTTTTCTACAGTTGTGTTTTTAACACTCCTTCCTCTATATCTCTTCATATATCTCTCACTTCAGTATATTGTTACTTAAATTTTTAGCTTAATTTTATGACCTTCAAATATTTTTCATGCACAGTATAGATAGTAATAGGTTATTGTCTCCATTACTGAGAGCTCAAGCCAAGTGCTCTGAAACTCTCTCAGTAATTCTGACACTCTTCTCATTCTGTTGATTAGTAAAAAATCTCTCTTCTTTATGTGATGATCATTTTTTGCAGTTTTGTAAAAAGCATTACTAGGTGCAAAATGTCTCACTCCATTACCAAACAAGTGCTTTCCTATATCCTTCCTGAATCAGAATTTTTCCAACTTAAAGCCATTGCTGAGAGTCCTGTCTAGGCTATATATTTTTAGCACGCTATTTACATCCCCTTTATTTATTCCTGTTTTCCATTTTATACACCTCAATCATATCCCCCCTAATTCTACGCCTTTCTAGAGAGTGCAGATTCAGGGCCCTCAGTCTATCCTCATAGGGAAGATTTCTGATACATGGGATCAACTTTGTCATCCTCCTTTGTATGTTTTCCAGTGCATTTATATCTATTCACTAATATGGTGACCAGAACTGTGCAGCATAATCTAAATGAGGTCTAACCAAAGATACATATAGAGTTGAAGAACAACCTGAGGACTTCTATTATTTGTACTTCTTGATATGAAGCCAAGGATTCTGTTAGCTTTATTGCGAACACTTATGCACTGTTGTCTTGGTTTCAGGTTACTGCTAACCAGAACTCCTAAATCCTTTTCTCAATCAGTAATATTAAGATCTACATTATTTAGTTTATATGTGGCATGGTTATTTTCCTGTCCAACATTTAGAGCTTTGCATTTGTCTATATTAAACTGCATCTGCCACTTCTCCGAACACTAAATCAGTCTATTCAAATCATCCTGGAGTGCTCTAATGTCCTCATTAGAATGAATTGGACGACCTATTTAGGTGTCATCAGCAAATTTGCTTATGTCGCTATTTATTCCCTCATCTATGTCGTTTATGTAAATTGTGAACAAGGGGCCCAACACTGACCCCTGTGGAATACCGCTTGTGACGTGCCCCCATTCTGATTTCTCCCCATTTATGCAAACTCTCTGCTGCCTATTTGTCAACCATGCCTCTACCCAGGAAAAAATTACTCCTCCTATTCCGTGTGCCTTAAGTTTCTTCAATAGCCTCTGATGTGGAACTCTATCAAAAGCCTTACTGAAGTCCATATACACAATATATTCAATACCATGATCTACCTCCTCAAATACCTTAGTGAAAAAAGTTAGTAAATTCATAAGACAGGAATGCCCCTTTGTAAAACCATGCTGAGATTCATTAATCAATTTATGCCTTTCAAGATGGCTACAAATTGCCTTGGCAATTACTGATTCCATAAATTTTCCCACTATGGTAAGGCTTATTGGTCTATAGTTCGAAGCTAAGGACCTGTCACCTGTCAAGTAAATAGTACAATATTAAAAATTACAGTCTTGTTGGACAGTGGCAGAATTCTTCAAGAGGGAACTAGACAAGTTCATGAAGGAGATGCATAACCAGCCAAGCTGCAATGTTTACGTAGCTCTGCAAGCCACAAACCCCTGTGATCTGACTGATCAGGCAAGCACCATAGATTCCTGACTTCAGACAGAGCTGCAAATGTACTTCCACATCTTATTACAACAGTAAGTCCAATATTACACATACTTTATGTAAATGCTTTTTTAAAACTGACAAGTTAATGAATGAAACTTCTGTGCAACGTCTGCGTATATTTAATGTGGAAATGTTGTGCCAGCTAGTGGCTTCATCAGGCTAATATAGAGAAGAACAGTGGAAGATAAGGAATTTGAAGTGATCAGTCCCTCATGTCCAGGCTGAGGGACTAATTACCTTAAACTCCTTCTCATCCTCCACCATTCTTCTCTGTATTAGACTGATGAAGCCACTGGCTGGCAAAACATTTCTATGACAAAGATACCCAAATGTCTCATTCATTATTATATACCTGTATATCTTACAAACAAAATATACATACCCTGTTCAACCATGTTCTTGTGTACAATGTCTGATTTCTTAACTACTTTGATAGCATATAGCTGAGTCAAATTGTCCTTCTTGCATCCCAGAAACACTTTTCTGTTAACATTAAAGCATATGAATAAGATGACAATGATTATGTAGCACAGTATAAGATAACAATGATTATGTAGCACAGTATAAGAAGTAATTTAAAAATACTGTAATTACATTCCTACTTTTAGATAGGTGAAATTTTAGTGTAGCTACCCCTTATACCATGTTTACAAACAAAAGAATACACATCATGTCTTAAATTCATCATAACTGCACTAAATATATTCAAATAGTTTTCAAAATACAAATCAATAAAACTGAAAAAAGCACATAACACTTCTTTATCAGGTATGAGACAAAAAATATATGCAATAAGAACTTACCCAAAGGCTCCACGGCTGATTGGCTTCAAGAACTGGAAGTCTTCAATTTCAGGCATCTAAAAGATATATGGCACATAAAGGGAAATATATAACACATTAAATAAACAAGATAATGTATAAAAATGTAAAGAAATAAAATGAATGAGATTGAATTACCCAATCAATCACCCACCAAGGTAAATTACGAAATATCTTATTCACAGGGATAGTCAACTGGAGTGTAAATTTGATATGCATTGATATGTGTGTATAAATCACCCAAAAAAGTGGTCGAAATCCGAATTGTACGATATCCGCACCAGACGAAATCCGGGGTTCCACTGTATTTTAGCTAATCTTTCTTCAAAATACAATTTGCACAAGAAATGCTTATTTTGTGTTGTACATAAATGTAAACTACATTGCCCAAGTTCCATCAAGTAGTAGTCAGAAACTATAGCCAGATAAAGTGCACACTATGGATGTGTATTACTCAACCAGTTTGGCCATTAATTGGGTGTGTGATGATGACAGCCTCAGACCATGACTTGTTAGTTTATATTTAGGACAATCTGCAAATGATTCGACAAACAATTTAAGTCTTTGCATATACGTACATACGTGTATAACATACAATTTTTTACAATGGTCTTGAGGACAGACACATGATATGGTGCCTGAAGTACATTATGTACATATAACCTGGTAAGTAAGTTTATTAAGGCACAGGTACACATAAGTACAATTATCATACATACATATGTGTAAATTACCTAGGATGACCCAGAAAAGTCAAAGTGACTTATTTCCATTGGGGTCCTTGGATAATCCAATAGTCAAATAATGTGTTTTGAGAGCACATAATCGTTATGGTCATACATATGCAGTACACCATGTAAATTTAACCACGGATAATTATTATTATAATCAAGGGGAAGCGCTAAACCCGTAGGATTATACAGCACCTGTGGGGGATGATGTGGAAGGTATTTAGGCTCAATTCAGGGAACCAGAGCACAGATCCAATTCCCTAGATCAAGAGCCCCTCACCAGCATCGAGGAACCTCCCTTGAAGGGAACCACAGATAAACCAATTATTATATTCATGGGGGAAGTGCTAAACCTGTTAGGTGCATGCACCATATAATGCAACTAGAACGTGTCCCGTAGCTCGATTGGTAGCGCACTCAGCTCACACATTGAGGTCTGTGGTTCGATCCCTGGTACGGGTGGAAACATTAGGGTGTGTTTCCTTAGGACATCTGCTCTCCCTGTTCACCTAGCAGTAAGTAGGTACCTGAGTGCTAGTCGACTGGTGTGGGTCGCATCCTGGGGACTAAACCTAATTTGCCTGAAATGCTCTGCATAACAATGGGCTTTCTATGTCATTGATGCCAGCAATAGTCTGTATAAGTTGTATCATGTACTTGTAGAAATATTATTAGTATTATTATTATTATCATCATGTGACTTACTACCCTGGGGACCACGATGTTATTTCTCACCTTTTTTCCATCTTTCTTTGCTATTCTCTCTGCCTTATTAGTGTTCAGGGTTAAGATATTTTCCTTATTTTCTTCCTGGTCCATGTTTTACGTAGCCTGCGCCAAGACTCCAGCTTAAATAAGATAATTTTTCTTAAGGGTGTTGAAAAATTCCGTTTAAATATCTTGATGATACTTGTTTGTTTACATCGTCAGTGGCAGCACATTTTTTGGAAAAAAAATATTTAGTGTTTATTGTTTCATTCTTATTAAACAATTAGGTTAATAAAAGCATTAAATTAAAGTTACTTTTGATTACAACAATTTTGTAAAGAAAGATAGTCTGTTTATAGTCATATTTTTAATTTTATGGATCTTAAAGATGACACAGTGGCAGCATTTTTTTGTCTTTTTAAATATTTAGTGTTTCATTTTAGTAAGTAAGTAAGGTTAATAAAACAATTCAAGTAATTTTTAATAACAACAATTTCCTAATAAAAAAAAGTCTGTTTATTGTTAAATTTAAAATTTAATGGACCGATGTTACAGATTTTGTAAACAATATATATATGTCGTGCCGAATAGGTAAAACTTGCGATTTTGGTTTAAATAGCAACGCTCTTCTTGCCGAATAAGGCAAGCGAAAATTTGTGTATGCAATAATTTCGCAAAAATCATTCTGAACCTAATGAAAAAAATATATTTTATTGTGTTTGTTTATTATTAAATTATTGTAAACTTATCTAAAATATATTTAGTTGGATTAGGCTAAATTAAATTGCGCTTGTTATAATAAGGTTAGGTAAGTTTCCTAAGGTTCCTTTGGTAAAAAATTATTAATTTCTACATTAACATAAATGAAAAAATATATATTTTTAAACGTATAAGAGAAAATTTTAGAAAGGACTTAATTTTAAATGAGTTCGGTTCACCTCTGGTACAAATTGTGGGACCCATAGCCTCGGAGAAGTGGATAAAAAGGCTTCAAGGAAAAATATTGGGATTTCTTCCTGAAGCCATTTGAATATTCCACTTCTCCTACCACCCCATCTTTTCATTCTTTTTTTACCAATAGGTATGTTTTATTACATAATATGGTACAAAAGATTTAAGAGATACATTGTTGATATAAAGATGGCATATACAGTACACGAGGTGAGAGATACATGTCTAGTACATATTGTTACGTGTTTGTCACTGATTATAATGCGAAAATTTCATCCAACTTCTCAGAGCTGGGTTGCATGCGCAAAATACAGCAGGCATTACCCCTCTGAACAGCAGGGCTGAGTCTCTGGAACAGAAAACTAGCTGCCCTGGGATCCCTAGTTACCCTGTTGAGTCTTTTGCCTAGCTCCTTGAGGAACTTAGATGCACTCTTTCCCCTGAGCCAAGGGTCTCTAAGTCTATGCGAACAAACATATAATTATGGGCAAGTTCATATTTTCTTGACTTTTAGGACTCCCTGAAGGTGGCAGCTGCCCCTCCTTCCTCCCTGGTGTATTGGAGATAGGTATCAGCCAAGGTAGATGCACATGTGTAGTCCCACACCACCTGCTTGCCGTCTGTCCAGGCTTGAAGGGTAATACCATCTGGACGCTTTTGGCTGCCATCAGATCTGCATAGTTGGGGTGGCTCCCTTACTGCTGGGCATCCGGCTGTTGTGAGGCTCGTCTTGATAATGTTATTAACCTCTTAATGTCTTGCAATCTTTCCCTCGGATTTACGACACACAATACCACAAATACACCTGTGTTCATCAAAAATAGGGGTGGCAAGTCGAAGGGCAACACCAATGCGGATGGTCTGTGGGTCGAGGCGTGTGCCAAGGCTGGAGTTGGGAACAGCCAACAGAAAGTTCCCTGCATGAGGAACTCTCACTGCCAGGAGGCGGGTTTTATCTTTACCTGACACGCTCTGAAGCATCTGTAGGTGCAATTTCCTGAACTTTCTAACCTAGTTAATAAACCTAAAATTGTTGGGTCATGTGCAATAGCAGAATCATACATCTTGTTGTCAGCTTAATTAAAGTTTATCCTAGGTTAATTCTGACACAATGTAACTTTTATGTAGCGGTGACCTCTCCCTGCCCTCAATGACACTGTAACAGATTTGTAAGTTATGTATCCAGAGCCTAAATATTACATACTTAATTTTAGTCGCTGGTCAGTCTTACTTAGAGAAAAAGGTTAGACTTGAATTTTTCCAGTGCAGGGCCAAGTTTGTTATTTTTATTGATGAAATTGGGAAAAATTGGATATGTTGAGATCATTTTTTAGTTCCTCATCAGATTGACTTTAAACCTTCAACCCAATAACTTGATAATGCAACTACCAATTAGGTTAGGTTAGGTAAGGCTTGTCAGGAAACAGGACAAGTGTTTCCTGACGCGGGTCTTAGTTATATGATGACCCATAGCCGGAGCTTTTGGTCATCTGACCGAGGCCTTCCACTGGCTTATCAGTCCACCCCTTTTAAAATTATAGTTACAATAATAATATAACAATAATATATTTATTTACTACAAGTACATATACAAGGTATACAGGCCTAGCTGACATCAATGACATACTACTATATAGAAAGCCACTTGTTATGCAGAGCATTTCGGGCAAATTAGGTTAGTTTTGTCCCAGGATGCGACCCACACCAGTCCACTAACTCCCAGGTACCCATTTTACTGATGGGTGAACATAGACAACCGGTGAAAAGAAACACGCCCAATGTTTCTACCCTGGCTGGGAATCGAGCCCAGACACTCGCCGTGTGAAACGAGAGCTTTAGCCACCAGGCCACCCATAATTTTTAAAGGGGATGGAAGGCCTCGGTCAGATGACCAAAACCTCAAGCTGTGGGTCATCATATAACTAAGACCCGCGTCAGGAAACACTGTGGATAATATAAACGTTTGAGAGGCATACAAAAATATGGCGTAATGTGAGGTGTTGATGGTGAGTTTGCGAGTCTAATTGTGTGTCATCGTAGCTGATAGACATAGTATCGATATAAATATGGAACTACAGAATAAGTGAAGATATAAGACATCTGGAGGTGTCCAGATATATAAATTATCGTCATAATAAGACTGATAAAGAAGATAATACTGGACGCGGTGATTGGACATGTTGCCCATCGCGTGTGCACCAATAATTAATGTTCGCCACCTTATATATATAATATTATACCACAAAACAGGTAAGGTAGCTAGTATGGGCCAGTATCTAGTATGCCTTCCCGTTAGGAGGTGTTAGGATATATCGGTAAGATAATACCTTGGTCCCGGTGTGTGAGTTGGGGAGCTGAGACGGTGGACATTGAAAGAGGGACATTATCAGTGACCTGTTGTTCCTAAATTCCCACTTGTCTCTGAGGTACATCAATATCAGTGAGTATAATTTGTTTTAGATGTGCCAGAGTTCTCCCAGTTATGTGTGTGGAAGGTTAATTCAAGATCGTACTTATGAAACTTCATCCACAATTTCTCACATGAATAATAATCTTTATTTCTACAAGTACATGATACAACTTATACAGACCATAGCTGACATCAATGACATACTATATAGAAAGTCCCTGGTTATGCAGAGTATTTCTGGTAACTTAGGTTAATTTTGGCCCCAGGATGCGACCCACACCAGTCGACTAACACCCAGGTACCTATTTACTGCTAGGTGAACATAGACAGCAGGTGTCTTAAGGAAACACGCCCCAATGTTTACCGATACCGGGGATCGAACCCCGGGTAACATCCCGAGCAAAGAATATAAATTACCCCTAATGGAAACAAATCCCACTGGTTTTCCCGGGTTATTCTGAGTTACTAACCCACTAGGGGTTAATAATCCGAGTAAAATAATCTTCTACCGTCAATATTGGCTGCACCGCCCTGTAAATACTTCAGTCTCCTCTACACAATAATTCTTCAAACCCACAACTTAGCACAGAAAATGCATTTACCTTGATGTGTGTGTCTGTAGTGCAGTGATTGATCAAGTTATTCCCTGTGGTACAAACAATCCATCTCTCAGGAGCAAACAGTCAGACCAACACACAACCACTCATTACTTGCCAATCACTTGTGAGCAAATACACTCAACAAATACCACAATTATAGTCTTCTCCATTCTTATTCTTTTCTGTTCTTGCCTTTATATGTCGTGCCGAATAGGTAATACTGGACAGTTATCAAGAACTCCTTTAAAATTAAGTCCTTTCTAAAAATTCCTCTTATACGTTTAAAGATATATTTTTTTAATTAATGTTAATGTAAAAATTAATAATTTTGTGCCAAAAGAACCTTAGAAAACTTACCTAACCTTATTATAACAAGCACAATTTTATTTAGCCTAATCCAACTAAATATAATTTAGACAAGTTTACAGTAATTTAATAATAAACAAACACAATGAAATATATTTTTTTCGTTAGGTTCAGAATGATTTTTGCAAAATTATTGCATACACAAATTTTCACTTGCCTTATTCGGCAAGAAGAACGTTGCTATTTAAGACAAAATAGCAAGTTCTACCTATTCGGCACGATATATATATATATATATATATATATATATATATATATATATATATATATTTATTATTATATGAGATATATGTAGATAGACAATATTTTAAGAGTTTGATGAAAGAAATAGAGACTAAGAGAGAGAGAGAGAGAGACAGTCAGCCAGACAGTAAAATACTAACGCTAGCGGCCAGCAAAATGAGACTTGGGAGAGTAGAATAAACCAAACAACATTAACATAAAAGATAAAATTGCAAGGAAAGCCTCAGGTGTGCTGGAGTATATACGAATAAATTGAAGACTCAAGAGAGTAGAATAAACCAAGCAACATTAACATAAAAGATAAAATTGCAAGGAAAGCCTCAGGTGTGCTGGAGTATATACGAATAAATTGAAGGCACGATGGCGCAGAAAATGAGAATAATACAAGTGGCTGGATATATGCCCCAGCCTCCCACATCCCTCGTCTCACAACGCATCGTTCATCTCCCGACGCGCTGTGACGTACGTCGGTTTCTGAACGACCTAACCAACGTACACGCAATAATAACTAGTTGTTTTCGGGTTGTGAGTTAAACTAGGTTATCGTGCGTCGGTTTAGTGTAAATTATGTTACGGAAACGTCAATAGATGCAGGAGTATGAACGGGAATAGATGAAGAAATGGGGTCAAGATTGCTTTTAGGAAGAGGCATGGGAATGCATGTAGCAGTAAGGATAGGCAGTAATGTAGGGATGGATACAGGGAGGGAAAATGCATAAACGAGTACACATGACACATGTACTCCGACGCACACAAAGGGAGTCATGACTTGACGAAGCTCAGGACAGAGCTCAGAGCTTGATAAAACTCTACATAGAGAGTAGAGCTTGATAACTCTGCACAGAGTAGAGCATGACAAAGCTCTAGACAGCTTAACGTTGTCACAATTAATGCTTGTTCTGCAACCTATGTATTTTCCTCACCAACATCAGCTGTACCCCACTACGATCCACTCAGAGAGTACTAGCAATCACTCATAAATATACGAATATCGACCTGTGGTAAACTTAGGTATATACACCGAGAGATGTATGTCTCTGCGTATACATACAGTTTAATCTCCCTATCTTATGGATTAGAATATTCTTGACTGATAATGAACTGATTACATGCAGCCTTAATGACCCTCGTGTAGTCCAGGACTACATTTTGTCCAGGACTACATCAAATAATGGACCAGAGTAGTCTTGTCTGATAATGAATAGATTACGAACAGCCTTAACAACACTCGTGTAGTGGATAGGTAACAGTATTTCGTAGATAGGCTACAACATTTCGTCCAGGACTACGTCAAATGATTTTAGAAAGCCTCGCTAGGGAGACGCGAAACGTAGTAGAAGTGCGCTTGACTTGACAGCGTGGAAGTTTTATTCAGTACTGTTTGAAGAGTCCAGAAATATTGGGGAACTCTGCAGTTGCAAGCCATGTTGAATTTGCTCTGAGGATTTCCTAGCACTGACAGATTACCAAATTACTCTTTGACGACTCAACAAAAGACGAGGAACAGGCAAAGCTCTTTTATTTCGTCTTAGTTGTGTATTTCATGTCTGAAAGACATTTATTGTACTAGGCTAAATCTAAACCTAGATGAAACTTACTTATTACTGTAGGATTATATATATATATATATATATATATATATATATATATATATATATATATATATATATATATATATATATAGTGTGTGTATATATAATTTGCAGGGGTTAACAGAACAGCAACAGACAGAAAATTGACAATCGTAAACCAGGGTTGAGAGAGAAAGAGAGAGGAACTGTGATGAGGCATGTTGTCAGTGCCTCTAATGAGATAAGTGACGTTCCTTGATGCTGTCTCTTGAAGCCAAGAGCGAGACAGTCGCCAGATACATAATGTAGTCTCACACGAGCTTTAGAGACATTCTTCACCCTTTTTTTTTTTCCCCATGCCTCTCTCTAGTCGGAGAGGAGGGAGAGATAAAGAGAGAAACAGAGCGTTTATTATCTCCCTAATGTCTCTCATTATCTCTTGTTGCTTTCATTGATATCGTGAATTATTGCCACAGCTCGTGGTCTCTCTATCTCTCTCCACCTCACTGCAGAATTCCCATTCCAGAATTGACGTCACATTCCAGGACTGAGCTACCATACCAGGCATGAGGTATCATACCAGTCGTGAGGTATCATACCAGGCGTGAGGTATCATACCAGTCGTGAGGTATCATACCAGGCGTGAGGTATCATACCAGGCGTGAGGTATCATACCAGGCGTGAGGTATCATACCAGGCGTGAGGTATCATACCAGGCGTGAGGTATCATACCAGGCGTGAGGTATCATACCAGGCGTGAGGTATACCAGGCGTTAGGTATCATACCAGGCGTGAGGTATACCAGGCGTGAGGTATCATACCAGGCGTGAGGTATCATACCAGGCGTGAGGTATCATACCAGGCGTGAGGTATCATTCCAGGCGTGAGGTATCATACCAGGCGTGAGGTATCATACCAGGCGTGAGGTATCATACCAGGCATGAGGCATCATTCCAGGCGTGAGGTATCATACCAGGCGTGAGGTATCATACCAGGCGTGAGGTATCATACCAGGCGTGAGGTATCATACCAGGCATGAGGTATCATACCAGGCGTGAGGTATCATACCAGGCGTGAGGTATACCAGGCGTGAGGTATACCAGGCGTGAGGTATCATACCAGGCGTGAGGTATCATACCAGGCGTGAGGTATCATACCAGGCGTGAGGTATCATACCAGGCGTGAGGTATCATACCAGGCGTGAGGTATCATACCAGGCGTGAGGTATCATACCAGGCGTGAGGTATCATACCAGGCGTGAGGTATCATTCCAGGCGTGAGGTATCATTCCAGGCGTGAGGTATCATACCAGGCATGAGGTATCATACCAGGCATGAGGTATCATACCAGGCGTGTGGAGAAAATTCTCCAAA
This sequence comes from Cherax destructor, assembly GCA_009830355.1. Taxonomy (NCBI): domain Eukaryota; kingdom Metazoa; phylum Arthropoda; class Malacostraca; order Decapoda; family Parastacidae; genus Cherax; species Cherax destructor. Next base: position 158,792 of record WNWK01000859.1, on the reverse strand, counting down.
GGAGGGGGGTATGCGCCCTTACTACCCTTGGTAAGGGCCCTCACCCTTTCCACCCTTAGGAAAGGGCCAGAGGAGGCGTCTGGCTGCAAAAACAATTTAATTCAAGCCAGATGTACTGTCAACAGTGTGTCACGAATTGTGCTGACCACAGCACCACGAGGCACCTCGTGGCACCACATGGCTGCACGAGACTGCAAAAGGCAGCACGAGCGGGCAGATTGAATTTGGCCACCGCAAGAACGGGTCATACGACTCTAGTGGTCATGCGGCGCAAGGCGACGTAAATCAACATAGACATTACTCGTTCGCGTCCGTTATATCATTTAATCTCCACTAACGTCGGGAAATAAGATAAGAACTCTGTTCCAGCGCGTTTAGTGAATAATATCAACATTGCAGTATATTCAGAAGTGTGCGCAGCTTCTTACTGCAAAAGGACGAACGTAGAGACAATCGCAAGTGAACTCCATCGAAACAAGACGGTGACTTCAGCGGCATTCTACAATCAAGACAGCATTTCCGCCGTATATGGTGGAGCCAACACCATCGCTCAAAGTTACACGAGCAAGGTAAGAATTTGATGTTCTGGTCAAAACAGGGGACTGCGCAGTTCTTGTATTCAAGAAAATTCAAATTTTTACCTAGGGACGGCGGTTATGCGTGGACTTTTTAGTCCAAACACGTGAGTGTAAATTCAGTCTGAAGTCAAAGACTGAAATATGGACATACGCTCCTTTGGGGCAATATATTATAATAAACCACGTGTATGTTTACCTAACAGCCCTGTGGAGATTGAGGCCATAGATGGATCCCCTGAGAAGGTGTTGGTGGCGGCTGCGACATCTTGGATTCATCAATAAGTTAAGTAACATACAGTCCACGTTATCGTTGGTACCCATCCTCCACAAGGCGTGAACTACCATCCATACACTGTCAAACTAACATATTCGCACCGACATTGTAAGGCTCAAAATACTATAAAAAAAAAAAAAAAAATTTAGCCTCTACTGACTAGACTATGGGCGTCGGTACAAGTATTACTACTATTTCTACTACTGCTACTCTTACTAACACTATTACTACTGACTATGCTGCTGCTGCTGCTGCTGCATTATTATTATTATTATTATTATTTTTATTATTATTATTATTATTATTATTATTATTATTATTATTATTATTATTATTATTATTATTATTATTATTATTATTATTATCCATCTTGCCTGGCGTTCACTAGGCGCCTCAGAGCTGCTGTTCTAATACATTATTATGACATTTTATTTGTCAAGCATTACCATGCAAATTGGTTAAAAGATTTATTGGGGCCCTTGGCTGCAGCCCAGTAAAGATGACTCCTCTGCCTCACAACACGTAATAAAGAAGACCGTGGGAGATTTATGCAGGGAGGGAGATGGGGAGGGTGTGAGGGAGAGTGGAAGGAATAGGGAGGGAGTAATGATGATAGGGAAAAAGAGGAAGCATTTGAAGAGGACGAAGTGGGAAAAATAGTGGAGGACATTTAAGAAGACAAGGGTGGAAAGGAAGATGTAGAAAAAAGAAGAGGAGGAGAAAAAGAAGGGCAGACTGAAGATCATCCGTGTATGAATTCTTGTATGTATGATAGGTTAAGAGAAGTGTTCTGTTTCTCTCTTCCTACATAAGAGAAGTGTTCCAGCTTCTCTCAACTGGGAGTGTTGCCGCTCCACAACACTGGTTGTGTTTCATCAATGCTTGTCTCTAACATAGTATTGTCATATGTTCTAATTTACAAAACATTTGCTGTTTGACCTCACCATCCACTTGCGTCACGTTACCAGCCTCCTCACCTGACCTCACCATCCACTAGCGTCACGTTACCAGCCTCATCTGACCTCACCTGACCTCACCTGACCTCACTGGGTCATTCAAAACAGTAACTTTACACATGCATATCACAAAAATTCTTTCTGTAAAGCAGAAGTATATAAGACCACCACACAAAAAAATCATTAAACGTCAAACCTCAAAAAAAATATAAAAATAGTCTAGGTCACAAAATATACAAAAGAAAAACTGAAAAAAAAATATACAAAAAATGAAAACTTAGCTGGAAAAAAAAAACTCAAAGTCAACCCCAAAAAAATGAAAGGAAATCTCAGGTTCCGAAAAAAATATATATAACATAAAAGTATATTCAGATTTAAAAAATGACTAATTAAAACACAGTTATAAGTGGAAAAAAAAGAGAATATGTTAACGAGACGAGAAATTCGTCCAAGTTTCTCTTGACGTCGAAAAAAATATATGTATTTAAAAATGATGGCATCATAATGCAGGTGAAAAAATGTATGTGATCCTTAATGAGACGCAACACTGGTGAGTTTTATGCTATTGTAGTGTTGCTGTGTTGATGACGTTAGTGTTGCTGTGTTGATGACGTTAGTGTTGCTGTGTTGATGACGCTAGTGTTGCTGTGTTGATGACGCTAGTGTTGCTGTGTTGATGACGCTAGTGTTGCTGTGTTGATGACCCTAGTGTTGCTGTGTTGATGACCCTAGTGTTGCTGTGTTGATGACGCTAGTATTGCTGTGTTGATGACGCTAGTGTTGCTGTGTTGATGACGCTAGTGTTGCTGTGTTGATGACGCTAGTGTTGCTGTGTTGATGACGCTAGTGTTGCTGTGTTGATGACCCTAGTGTTGCTGTGTTGCTGACGCTAGTGTTGCTGTGTTGATGACCCTAGTGTTGCTGTGTTGATGACGCTAGTGTTGCTATGTTGATGACCCTAGTGTTGCTGTGTTGATGACGCTAGTGTTGCTGTGTTGATGACCCTAGTGTTGCTGTGTTGATGACCCTAGTGTTGCTGTGTTGATGACCCTAGTGTTGCTGTGTTGATGACCCTAGTGTTGCTGTGTTGATGACGCTAGTGTTGCTATGTTGATGACGCTAGTGTTGCTGTGTTGATGACGCTAGTGTTGCTGTGTTGATGACGTTAGTGTTGCTGTGTTGATGACCCTACTGTTGCTGTGTTGATGACCCTAGTGTTGCTGTGTTGATGACGCTAGTGTTGCTGTGTTGATGACGCTAGTGTTGCTGTGTTGATGACCCTAGTGTTGCTGTGTTATGACCCTAGTGTTGCTGTGTTGATGACGCTAGTGTTGCTGTGGTGATGACGCTAGTGTTGCTGTGTTGATGACGCTAGTGTTGCTGTGTTGATGACGCTAGTGTTGCTGTGTTGATGACGCTAGGGTTGCTGTGTTGATGACCCTAGTGTTGCTGTGTTGCTGACGCTAGTGTTGCTGTGTTGATGACCCTAGTGTTGCTGTGTTGATGACGCTAGTGTTGCTATGTTGATGACCCTAGTGTTGCTGTGTTGATGACGCTAGTGTTGCTGTGTTGATGACCCTAGTGTTGCTGTGTTGATGACCCTAGTGTTGCTGTGTTGATGACCCTAGTGTTGCTGTGTTGATGACCCTAGTGTTGCTGTGTTGATGACGCTAGTGTTGCTATGTTGATGACGCTAGTGTTGCTGTGTTGATGACGCTAGTGTTGCTGTGTTGATGACGTTAGTGTTGCTGTGTTGATGACCCTACTGTTGCTGTGTTGATGACCCTAGTGTTGCTGTGTTGATGACGCTAGTGTTGCTGTGTTGATGACGCTAGTGTTGCTGTGTTGATGACCCTAGTGTTGCTGTGTTGATGACCCTAGTGTTGCTGTGTTGATGACGCTAGTGTTGCTATGTTGATGACGCTAGTGTTGCTGTGTTGATGACGCTAGTGTTGCTGTGTTGATGACGCTAGTGTTGCTGTGTTGATGACGCTAGTGTTGCTGTGTTGATGACCCTAGTGTTGCTGTGTTGCTGACGCTAGTGTTGCTGTGTTGATGACCCTAGTGTTGCTGTGTTGATGACGCTAGTGTTGCTATGTTGATGACCCTAGTGTTGCTGTGTTGATGACGCTAGTGTTGCTGTGTTGATGACGCTAGTGTTGCTATGTTGATGACCCTAGTGTTGCTGTGTTGATGACGCTAGTGTTGCTGTGTTGATGAGCCTAGTGTTGCTGTGTTGATGACCCTAGTGTTGCTGTGTTGATGACGCTAGTGTTGCTGTGGTGATGAAGGCTAGTGTTACTGTGGTGATGACGCTAGTGTTGATGTGTTTATGACGTCAGTGTTGCTGTGGTGATGACGCTAGTGTTACTGTGGTGATGACGCTAGTGTTGATGTGGTGATGACGTCAGTGTTACTGTGGTGATGACGCTAGTGTTGCTGTGGTGATGACGCTAGTGTTGATGTGTTGATGACGCTAGTGTTGCTGTGGTGATGACGCTAGTGTTGATGTGTTGATGACGCTAGTGTTGCTGTGGTGATGAAGGCTAGTGTTACTGTGGTGATGACACTAGTGTTGCTGTGTTTATGACGTCAGTGTTACTGTGGTAATGACGCTAGTGTTGCTGTGGGGATGACGCTAGTGTTGCTGTGGTGATGACGCTAGTGTTACTGTGGTGATGACGCTAGTGTTGCTGTGGTGATGACGCTAGTGTTGCTGTGGTGATGACGCTAGTGTTGCTGTGGTGATGACGCTAGTGTTGCTGTGGTGATGAAGGCTAGTGTTACTGTGGTGATGACGCTAGTTTTGCTGTGTTTATGACGTCAGTGTTGCTGTGGTATTGACGCTAGTGTTACTGTGGTGATGACGCTAGTGTTGCTGTGTTGAGAGGCTCCAGTGTTGACTAATGAAACACACACACACATACACACCCAGTAGCGGCCAGTGAAGAGGCGGGGCCAGGAGCTATGAATCGACCCCTGCACTCACATAATTAACAAACACGAGTCATAGAGAAAAACTAAAACACTTAAACTTGTTTTTGATGTAAATACAAATATGACAATTACTTCTTAGTATATAAAAATAAATTATTATACATACAAAAAAAAACTTTTTTTTTTGGAACGAATGAATTATAAATTAATTTCCCTGTAGTTCATATTGTTTCAGACAATTTTCCTCTAGTTCTCAATATTCCAGATTATTTTTCAACTGACTTATTAAAGCTGACAGTTAGGTTTAATATACTTTTTTTTTTTTAAATATAAAAGTATTCTTGTCTGGTGATGCCAAGGGGGACAGACTCATAGCCAACCTCGTGTAGTAGGTAGACTTTAAACCTGGTTAACCACTCTAGGTCGTCTGTGTATTGCTGGTTGTCTCTGTGTGTTGCTGGTTGTCTGTGTGTTGCTGGTCGTCTGTGTGTTGCTGGTCGTCTGTGTGTTGTTGGTTGTCTGTGTGTTGCTGGTCGTCTGTGTTGTTGGTCGTCTGTGTGTTGTTGGTTGTCTGTGTGTTGCTGGTCGTCTGTGTGTTGCTGGTCGTCTGTGTGTTGCTGGTCGTCTGTGTGTTGCTGGTCGTCTGTGTGTTGCTGGTTATCTGTGTGTTGCTGGTCGTCTGTGTTGTTGGTCGTCTGTGTGTTGCTGGTTGTCTGTATGTTGCTGGTCGTCTGTGTGTTGCTGGTCGTCTGTGTTGTTGGTCGTCTGTGTGTTGTTGGTTGTCTGTGTGTTGCTGGTCGTCTGTGTGTTGCTGGTCGTCTGTGTGTTGCTGGTCGTCTGTGTGTTGCTGGTCGTCTGTGTGTTGCTGGTTGTCTGTGTGTTGCTGGTCGTCTGTGTTGTTGGTCGTCTGTGTGTTGCTGGTTGTCTGTGTGTTGCTGGTCGTCTGTGTTGTTGGTCGTCTGTGTGTTGCTGGTTGTCTGTGTGTTGCTGGTTGTCTGTGTGTTGCTGGTCGTCTGTGTGTTGCTGGTTGTCTGTGTGTTGCTGGTTGTCTGTGTGTTGCTGGTTGTCTGTGTGTTGTTGGTTGTCTGTGTGTTGCTGGTTGTCTGTGTGTTGCTGGTCGTCTGTGTGTTGCTGGTTGTCTGTGTGTTGCTGGTTGTCTGTGTGTTGCTGGTTGTCTGTGTGTTGCTGGTTGTCTGTGTGTTGATGGTTGTCTGTGTGTTGCTGGTCGTCTGTGTGTTGCTGGTCGTCTGTGTGTTGCTGGTCGTCTGTGTGTTGTTGGTTGTCTGTGTGTTGTTGGTTGTCTGTGTGTTGCTGGTTGTCTGTGTGTTGCTGGTTGTCTGTGTGTTGCTGGTCGTCTGTGTGTTGTTGGTTGTCTGTGTGTTGCTGGTTGTCTGTGTGTTGCTGGTCGTCTGTGTGTTGCTGGTTGTCTGTGTGTTGCTGGTCGTCTGTGTCTTGCTGGTCGTCTGTGTGTTGCTGGTTGTCTGTGTGTTGCTGGTCGTCTGAGTTGTTGGTCGTCTGTGTGTTGCTGGTCGTCTGTGTGTTGCTGGTTGTCTGTGTGTTGCTGGTTGTCTGTGTGTTGCTGGTTGTCTGTGTGTTGCTGGTTGTCTGTGTGTTGTTGGTTGTCTGTGTGTTGCTGGTCGTCTGTGTGTTGCTGGTCGTCTGTGTGTTGCTGGTCGTCTGTGTGTTGTTGGTTGTCTGTGTGTTGTTGGTTGTCTGTGTGTTGCTGGTTGTCTGTGTGTTGCTGGTCGTCTGTGTGTTGCTGGTTGTCTGTGTGTTGCTGGTTGTCTGTGTGTTGCTGGTCGTCTGTGTGTTGCTGGTCGTCAGTCATCGCCAGGCTGTGTTAGTTATCAGTAATAATTATACAGGTGTACCTTACTATAATCGTGCAGTTGTACGGGTTAATACTTCTATAATTCTATAATTTTATGGTTGTGCTCTTCTACACGGTGTATGGGCTCTCTCTCTCTCTCTCTCTCTCTCTCCCCTTCTCTCTCTCTCTCTCTCTCTCTCCTCCCCCCCCCCCCTCTTCCACAGGGTTTGACAAGGTTAGGTTAAGGAACCCTAACTTTATTGACAAGCTATTTACAAGTTAAGGACTCTCTCTCTCTCTGTCTCTGTCTCTGTCTCTGTCTCTGTCTCTCTCTCTCTCTCTCTCTCTCTCTCTTACACAGGGTTTGACAAGGTTAGGTTAAGGAACCCTAACTTTATTGACAAGCTATTTACAAGTTAAGGACTCTCTCTCTCTCTTTCTCTCTCTCTCTCTCTCTCTCTCTCTCTCTCTCTCTCTCTCTCTCTCTCTCCTAATTCCACAACAGTACACTAATGTAATGTTCAACAGTGTGCAAATTACCAACCAGCGATGATTGGGCATCCGCACTCTGTATGGCAGCTACACTGTGTATGGCAACTACACTGTGTATGACAGCTACACTGTGTATGGTAACTACACTGTGTATGGCAACTAAACTGTGTATGGTAACTACACTGTGAATGGCAACCACAATGTGTATGGCAACTACACTGTGTATGGCAACTAAACTGTGTATGGAAACTACACTGTGAATGGCAACCACAATGTGTATGGCAACTACACTGTGTATGGCAACTACACTGTGTAAGACAGCTACACTGTGTATGGCAACTACACTGTGTATGGCAACTAAACTGTGTATGGCAACTACACTGTGAATGGCAACCACAATGTGTAGGGCAACTACACTGTGTATGGCAACCACACTGTGTATGGCAACCACACTGTGTATGACAACTACAATGTGTATGACAACTAAACTGTGTATGGCAACTACACTGTGTATGGCAACTACACTGTGTATGGCAACTACACTGTGTATGGTAACTACACTGTATGGCAACTACACTGTATGGCAACTACACTGTGTATGGCAACTACACTGTGTATGGCAACTACACTGTGTATGGCAGCTACACTGTGTATGGCAACTACACTGTGTATGGCAACTAAACTGTGTATGATAACTACACTGTATGGCAACTACACTGTGTATGACAACTACACTGTGTATGGCAACTACACTGTGTATGGCAGCTACACTGTGTATGACAGCTACACTGTGTATGGCAACTACACTGTGTATGACAAATAAACTGTGTATGGCAACTACACTGTGTATGGCAGCTACACTGTGTATGGTAACTACACTGTGTATGGCAACTACACTGTGTATGGCAGCTACACTGTGTATGGCAACTACACTGTGTATGGCAGCTACACTGTGTATGGTAACTACACTGTGTATGGCAACTACACTGTGTATGGCAGCTACACTGTGTATGGCAACTACACTGTGTATGGCAACTAAACTGTGTATGGTAACTACACTGTATGGCAACTACACTGTGTATGGCAACTACACTGTGTATGGCAACTACACTGTGTATGGCAGCTACACTGTGTATGACAGCTACACTGTGTATGGCAACTAAACTGTGTATGGCAACTACACTGTGTATGACAACCACACTGTGAATGGCAACCACACTGTGTATGGCAACTACACTGTGTATGACAACCACACTGTATGACAACCACACTGTGTATGACAACCACACTGTATGACAACCACACTGTATGACAACCACACTGTATGACAACCACACTGTATGACAACTACACTGTGTATGGCAACTACACTGTGTATGACAACCACACTGTATGGCAACCACACTGTGTATGACAACCACACTGTATGACAACCACACTGTATGACAACTACACTGTGTATGGCAACTACACTGTGTATGACAACCACACTGTATGGCAACCACACTGTGTATGACAACCACACTGTATGGCAACTACACTGTGTATGGCAACTACACTGTGTATGACAACCACACTGTATGACAACTACACTGTGTATGGCAACTACACTGTGTATGGCAACTACACTGTGTATGAATGTAATGTATGGATAAAAGTAAAGCAAATAAGAATTAAAATATAACTTAAGTAAATGTAAGATAGAGGAACTAGCATAAAAAGATTAGCCAGGCGTAAGATAACTTGAATAATGTAAGATAGAGGAACTGGCATAAAAAGATTAGCCAGGCGTAAGATAAATTTAATTCTCTAAGTTAGGAAGAATTTGTAGAGAGAAATTATATTCCAAAAAGTTAGATATTCTGATTAATGTTAATTACTGCCAGGAGAGACAGAGAACGTTATTGCAATGTTGAATCTTTGTGTGTATTATTGTAATGTTGAATTGTGTGTAGTGCCAGGAATACTGGTACTTGTAGTGCCAGGAACACTGGTACTTGTAGTGCCAGGAACTCTGGTACTTGTAGTGCCAGGAACACTGGTACTTGTAGTGCCAGAAACACTGGTACTTGTAGTGCCAGGAGCACTTGTAGTGCCAGGAATACTAGTACTTGTAGTCCCAGGAACACTGGTACTTGTAGTGCCAGGAACACTGGAACTTGTAGTGCCAGGAACACTGGTACGTGTAGTGCCAGGAACACTGGTACTTGTAGTGCCAGGAACACTTGTACTTGTAGGGCCAGGAATACTGGTACTTGTAGTGCCAGGAACACTTGTACTTGTAGTGCCAGGAATACTGGTACTTGTAGAGCCAGGAACACTGGTACTTGTAGTGCCAGGAATACTGGTACTTGTAGTGCCAGGAACACTGGTACTTGTAGTGCCAGGAACATTGGTACTTGTAGTGCCAGGAACACTGGTACTTGTAGTGCCAGGAACACTGGTACTTGTAGTGCCAGGAACATTGGTACTTGTAGTTCCAGGAACACTGGTACTTGTAGTGCCAGGAACACTGGTACTTGTAGTGCCAGGAACTCTGGTACTTGTAGTGCCAGGAACACTGGTACTTGTAGTGCCAGGAACACTGGTACTTGTAGTGCCAGGAACATTGGTACTTGTAGTTCCAGGAACACTGGTACTTGTAGTGCCAGGAACACTGGTACTTGTAGTGTCAGGAACTCTGGTACTTGTAGTGCCAGGAACACTGGTACTTGTAGTGCCAGGAACACTGGTACTTGTAGTGCCAGGAACACTGGTACTTGTAGTGCTAGGAACAGTAGCACTTGCTACCCTGTTACTGCTAGTGCTAGGAACAGTAGCACTTGCTACCCTGCTGCTGCGTGTACCAGAAACAGTAGCACTTGCTACCCTGCTGCTGCTAGTACCAGGAACAGTAGCACTTGTTACCCTGCTGCTGCTAGTACCAGGAACAGTAGCACTTGCTACCCTGTTGTTTCAGGTGAAGCCTTTATTTACATATACAAGCGAGGCCTCCTTGAAGCTACTGGGGTGGAAGGCTCTCACACAAGCGCAAGTTGAATATTTACTCACCTATCTTACGTTTTGGATTCATCCACATGTGTAAGTAGAGATTTGCATGTGTGAAAAATCACTTGTGAAAGGGCTAGGAGAGTCCCAATTACTTTTAAAACAGGTCCTCAACAAGCGTCTGTGACCCTCGTTCTTCGGTAAACTATAATTTTAAAAGGGGTGGACCAGTAAGCCATCGGAAGGTCTCGGCCAGAGGACCAAAAGCTCCAGTCATCATATGACTAAGACCCTCGTCAGGAAACACTTGTTCTGTTTCCTGACAAACCTTACCTAAAATAACCTAACCTTCTTCTGTAAACTCTACGGGATTATAAATCTCATCTCACGAATTCGTAATAACATCATTGCGAACAAACCAGGAAAACGGTGGCGTTTGAAACCATGGCGAGTGAGTCGTATAACTCCAGGCCAGTGCGTTAACCACTGGGCCAGCTGGAGTTTTACGACCCACTTGCCATGGGTTTAAAACCCACCCGTTCCCTGGCTTGTCTAAAAATCTGTGTTTTGGGTGCGTCTGAGGACGTCAGAGTACAAAGTACACCTGACGGACTACAGCAGCGTAGCTTATGTACTCAAACGAGACTACTAAAAGTTTAGTACTCGTTTTGTTTGAATATTATTATCAACTATTGTGACATAATGTCGTTCTTAATGATAGAAAATTATGAACATAATTATAATAACAATTATCAATATTATTATTATTGTTGACATTGTTGAAATAAAAATAATGATAATGATGATAAATAAAGAAAATTCCAATTATCGATATTAGTATTGTTAATGGTAATAACGAGGAGAATGCTGATTTGTGAATATATTAGACGTCAGGATAGTGCAATTATCAGATACTACGGCTCTAACGACCTCGTTCCCGAGTGTGATAATTGCGTTTTGAAGGGCCAAGCATCTGCCTGGTGCTGGGGGAACGAGGATCGAGCCTTCACTCCAGTTTAATGCTCCGTGGATATAAAAGTAATCATGTTGTTGATAGGCCAGCAGGATACCCTCTAGGCCTAGTTTACCGTAGGCCTAGAGTATTGGCACGCCAGTGGCAGGGTGGTGAAGTTATCATGGAAATTATAACCGTGGTGACAATAGGAATGAATAAATTAAATTACAGGTGAGTTTTAGGGTAGTGCCACTCAGACTGAGTGAATAGACGATCATATAGACAGTGCCACTCATACTGTGAATGAAAAGACTGTCATACAGTATTGGACAGTGGCACTCATACTGTAAGTGAAAAGACGATCATACAGTATTGGACAGTGCCACTCATACTGTGAGTAAATTGGGGATCATAAAGAGAGTACTTGGCAGTGCCACTCTCACTGTAGCTGGCCCTTCAGCTGGCTGGACCATCAGCCGGCTGGACCATCAGCCGGCTGTCTGGCTGGTCCACCAGCCGGCTGTCTGGCTGGTCCATCAGCCGGCTGGCTGGCTGGTCCACCAGCCGGCTGTCTGGCTGATCCATCAGCCGGCTGGCTGGTCTGCATGGCTGGCTCTCTGTCCGCCTTTCATGTATTTCCTCATTGTGTCTATTATTGAGTGGGAATGTTTTTTCACAGTGCCATTATTGCGTGTGCAGACTCAAACCATTATTTTTGTTGAGGTTGATGAAAATCAAGGGTACAAAAACAAGGAAAAGGAAAATAATCATGTTTTTTCGTGAAGATCCAAAGATGAATTAACCACAAAGAGAGTTGAATAAGGCAGCAACACACTGACGTGTAATTGACAGTTTTATACTGTGTTAATGACTCTCTCACTAGTCTATTATACTGGGGACGAGAGAGTGTGTGTACTCACCTAGTTGTACTCACCCAGTGTAAAACGAAAGCCTGTAATTGTTTTACATGATGGTAGGATTGCTGGTGTCTTTTTTCTGTCTCATAAACATGCAACGTTTCAGGTATATCTTGTTTCTTCTACTTACACTTAGATCACACTACACATTCATGTACAAGCATATATATACACACCCCATCTGGGTTTTCTTCTATTTTCTTACTAGTTCTTGTTCTTATTTCCTCTTATCTCCATGGGAAAGTGGAACAGAATTCTTCCTCCGTAAGCCATGCGTGTCGTAAGAGTCGACTAAAATGCCGAAAGAAAGGGGTTAGTAACCCTTTCTCCTGTATACATTACTAAAGTTAAAAAGAGAAACTTTTGTTTTTCTTTTTGGCCCCCCTGCTTCTGTAGGATATGGCCGATTTGTTGAAAGAATATATATAAACTCTGCAGCCGAAGGGGGTGGAGCTGCCAGCCACAGGGAGACCCAGAAGACTCGCAAATATGAAGGACTTTCCCCTTGATATAACTTCATCCCAATAGGGTCGGAGACCCTTGGAGCGTGGGGCAAGTGTGCTCTAAAGTTTCTCAAAGAGCTGGGTGAGAAACTCATCATAGAAACCAGGGACCACAGGGATACCAGCTTCCTCTTTCAGAGACTCAGTGTGGCGATCCAGAGGGAAAATGCCTGCAGCGTTCTGGGCACGCGGCCCACTGCCGGGAAGCTGGACGAAGTATTTGACATGTAGCTCTGAGTTGTTATCTATGTTGTTTTACTCCCTATTGTATTCTTGTCAATGTATTTTGTCAATGTATTTTGTCTTGAAATAAAGTTTATATATAAAAGATGGTGTGGTAGGGAAAGTGGAATATTCAAATGGCTTCAGAAAGAAATCTAAATATTCTTCCTTGAAGCCTTTTTATCCTCCACTTCTCCGAGGCTATGGGTCCCACAATTTACACCAGAGGTGGACCCCATCCTATATATATATATATATATATATATATATATATATATATATATATATATATATATATATTATATTAACAGTTCGGCCGATTCCCACCAAGGCAGGGTGGCCCGAAAAAGAAAATTTTTCATCATCATTCACTCCATCACTGTCTTGCCAGAGGGGTGCTTTACACTACAGTTATAAAACTGCAACATTAACACCCCTCCTTGCACAAGCGGTGAGCGTGACAGCTAAACAGATTAGCTGGGGTCCCTTTGCAGGTGCTCCAACCTAAGTTGTCAGTTTGGCTGGTATATTGAGAATGCAAACCGTGGGTGTGTGGTGAGTGCTTAATAAATTGTCACCTTCTCTGCACACCACACCAATACATACTGTGCTCAGGAGGTATAGACCCTGGGTACCGTGTACCCCTTAGGCTAGGTAAGGTTTTTCAGGAAACAGGACAATTGTTTCCTGACGCGGATCTTAGTCATGTGACGATCCGCAGCTGAAGCTTTTGGTCATGCGACCGAGGCCTTCCACTGGCTTACCGGTCCACCGTGTGCCTCACACCCGTGTAGCCTCAAAATCTGGGGTGTGATGGACACACCGTATAACTAGCCGCAAATGTGGTGTTCACACGGTTACTGCAGGTACAGTGAACACAGTGATAACAAGAAGGAAATCAAATATAGTAACAGTTTTCCCCTCACAACACTAAACTAGTCAACTAACAAACAATCGTAACTACAAAACAAAAGAGGGTAGAGAACCTGCTGTGTTTTGCACACACACTTCACGGTGTGCTGGTGAGGAATGAACCAAGACAGTGGGTAATGGCCAGAGATTGATCTCCTTCCAAACGTCTTTGTCACCTTCCACTCACCCAGAAGGTCCCAGGGCTCACACACACTCCTTCACTTAGGGCTCACACCACCACCAGAACACCCTGGGGCTCCCAGGGTTCACACTACCACCAGAACACCCTGGAAATCCCAGGGTTCTCACTACCACCAGAACACCCTGGAAATCCCAGGGTTTACACTACCACCAGAACACCCTGGAAATCCCAGGGTTTACACTACCACCAGAACACCCTGGAAATCCCAGGGTTCACACTACCACCAGAACACCCTGGAAATCCCAGGGTTCACACTACCACCAGAACACCCTGGAAATCCCAGGGTTTACACTACCACCAGAACACCTTGGAAATCCCAGGGTTCACACTACCACCAGAACACCCTGGAAGTCTCAGGGTTCACACTACCACCAGAACACCCTGGAAATCCCAGGGTTTACACTACCACCAGAACACACTGGAAATCCCAGGGTTCACACTACCACCAGAACACCCTGGAAGTCTCAGGGTTCACACTATTACCAGAAAACCCTGGAAATCCCAGGGTTCACACCACCACCAGAACACCCTGGAAGTCAAAATATCAAAATGGTATATAATACCGACATGTTGGTAAGACACATAGGCAACGTAGGACGGTGAGGTTGTCAAACAAGTACTCTACTGCAGGTCATCACCTGAATGAGGTGGGGGTACTCTTGTGACTCTAGTGCCACATCATTCATGGCTTCCAGTGCGAGATCAAGTGGCTGTCAGACGTGATTCATTGCCCTTGATGCTTCCTGAGTACTTGCAGAGTAGCACCCCTTGCTGCCACCACTGCAAGTCTAAAAATAATTTAGAATGTAATAATATTGGTAGAATTACCGACAATATGTTAAGTAAAAGGACACAAATGCAACTAATGTGACATTTTATTGTGGCAACGTTTCGCTCTCCAGGAGCTTTCTCAAGCCGTTACGGCTTGAGAAAGCTCCTGGAGAGCGAAACGTTGCCACAATAAAATGTCACATTAGTTGCATTTGTGTCCTTTTACTTAACATAATTTAGAATGAAATAATGAAGTTGGAACCTAAAATAGGTAACTACTACTACTACTACTGTTACTACTACTATTACTACTGCTATTATTACTACTATTATTACTACTATTACTATTACTACTATTATTACTACTACTACTATTACTACTACTACTATTACTACTACCACTATTACTACTACTTCTACTACTACTATTACTACAACTGCTACTACTATTACTACTACAACTGCTACTACTATTACTACTATTCTACTACTACTACTAATCTTTATTTCTACAAGTACATGATACAACTTATACAGACCATAGCTAACATTAATGACATCCTACTATATAGGAAGCCCATTGTTATGCAGACAATTTCCCGAAAATTAGGTTAATTTTGTCTCCAGGATTCGACCCACACCAGTCGACTAACACCCAGGTACCTACTTACTGCTAGGTGAACATGGACAGCAGGTGTCTTAGAGAAACTCGCACTATTGTTTCCACCCGTACCGGGGATCGAACCATGGACCTCAGTGTGTGAGCTGAATGCACTACAAACTTGGCTACTGGACCTACTATTATTGACTACTATCCGTTATTATCCCATAGTTGGTACATTAACGGAGTTACAACTGGAAAGTCATAGGAAGGTCGCTGGGTCGTAAGATTCTGGAGTTGTGTACAAAAACATGTTTGAGTCTTCATAGATCCACAAGCCTGTGTGTGTCCAGCACACACACACACGGAGGGCCCGGGTTCAATTCCCGGCTGGGCGGAAACATTTCGAAGTGTTTCCTTACACACACACATATACAACAGGCCTAGTGTCTAATCGACATGTGCCTAGGACAAAATGGTAACTAACACACACTACGGGAAGTTATCAACTCAGATGAGTCATAGGGATGTTAGGAAGTATTTCTTCAGCCTTAGAGTTGTCTGGAAGTGGAACAATCTGGAGAGTGAAGTAGTGGAGGCAGGATCCATACATATCTCTAAGATGAGGTACGATAAGGCTCTTGGAGCAGGGAGAGAGTGGACCTAGTAGCGACTAGCAAAGAGGCGGGGCCAGGAGCAGTGACTCGACCCTGCAGCCACAAATGGGTGAGTAAACACACACGTGGTGGGAGGGGAGGTCATAACTGAGCACACTTAGGAACTCTGACACTAACATTATGACTTAATCACGACATATACGCCACTAATGACTCCAGGACCGGCCCCTTAATGTCCCTCACTGATGTATTGCCGAATAAACTAATATACGCCATACGTTAGAAGACTCCTTAATGGCGCACAGACTACCCAATAAAGCCAGAGTTCATCACCGGCCTTTAAGGAATCTCCCTATCTCCCTTGAAGGGAACAATGTCAGAAAGGGAGATGAGAAATTTTAGTAAATTTAAATATTCTTCTGGGGTTATTTTTTATTTTCTTTTTCCAGCCTGTCAACGACTGTGTGTGTGTGTATGTATGTGTGTGTGTGTACTCACCTAATTGTACTCACCTAATTGTGGTTGCAGGGGTCGAGACTCAGCTCCTGGCCCCGCCTCTTCGCTGTCTGCTACTGGGTCTCTCCTCTCCCTGCTCCATGAGCTTTATCATACCTTGTCTTAAAACTATGTATGGTTCCTGCCTCCACTATATCTTTCTCTAGACTATTCCACTTCCTGACTACTCTGTGGCTGAAGAAATGCTTCCTAACATCCCTTTGACTCATCTGAGTCTTCAGCTTCCAGTTGTGTCCCCTTGTTTCTGTGTTCCCTCTCTGAAACATCCTGTCACTGTCTACCTTGTCAATTCCCCGCAGTATTTTGTATGTCGTTATCATGTCTCCTCTGACCCTTCTTTCCTCCAGTGTTGTTAGTCCTATTTCCCTCAACCTTTCTTCATAGGACAGACCCCTGAGTTGTGGAACTAACCTTGTCGCAAACCTTTGCACTTTCTCTAGTTTCTTTACGTGCTTGACCAGGTGTGGGTTCCAGACTGGTGCTGCATATTCTAGTATGGGCCTGACGTACACTGTATACAGTGTCTTGAACGATTCCTTGTTAAGGTAACGGAACGTTAATCTTAGGTTTGCCAGTCGCCCATATGCTGCCGCAGTTATCTGGTTGATGTGTGCCTCCGGAGACGTGCTTGGCGTTATACTCACTCCAAGGTCTTTCTCCTTGCCGAGGTTTGTAGCCTTTGTCCGCCTAGCTTGTACTCTGTCAGCGGTCTTCTTTGCCCTTCTCCGATCCTCATGACTTTGCATTTGGAGGGATTGAATTCGAGAAGCCAATTGCTAGACCAGATGTCGAGCTTGTCCAGGTCTGTTTGCAGCCCTGCCTGGTCCTCTTCCGATGTGATTCTCCTCATTATTTTCACATCATCCGCGAATAGAGACACTTCTGATTCTATCCCGTCCGTCATGTCATTTACGTATACCAGGAATAACACTGGTCCTAGGACTGACCCCTGCGGTACACCGCTCGTCACAGGCGCCCACTGTGATACCTCACCACGCACCATGACCCGTTGTTGTCTCCCTTTGAGGTATTCCCTGATCCATTCCAGTGCCCTTCCTGTTATACCTGCTTGTTCTTCCAACTTCTTTACTAATCTCATGTGAGGAACTGTGTCGAAGGCCTTCCTGCAGTCCAGGAAAATGCAATCAACCCACCCTTCTCTCTCCTGCCTTACCTCTGTTACTTTATCATAGAACTCTAGGAGGTTTGTTACACAGGATTTGCCTTCCCGGAATCCGTGCTGTCTGGTGTTTATTATCCTGTTCAGCTCATGGTGTTCCACCATTCTTTTCCTGATGATTTTCTCCAGGACTTTGCACACTATACACGTAAGTGACACCGGTCTATAGTTTAGTGCCTCTTTTCTGTCTCCTTTTTTAAAAAATGGGGACTACGTTGGCCTTCTTCCATACCTCAGGTAGCTGCCCAGTTTCAAGGGATGTGTTGAATATTGTGGTAAGTGGCACACTCAGTACCTCAGCTCCTTCCCGAAGAACCCACGGGGAGATATTGTCCGGACCCATCGCCTTTGAGGTATCGAGGTCACTGAGTAACTTCTTCACTTCCTCCTCAGTTGTGTGTATGCCCTCTAGCACTTGGTACATCCCTTGTTGGTGACGAACCCCGTCCTGTCTACCCAGCTGCCTTCCTTCCTCCATTGTGAATACTTCCTTAAACCTCAAGTTGAGCTCCTCACATACCTCTTGATCGTTACTTGTGAGTTCCCCATCTTCTCTCCTCAGCCTTATCACCTGGTCTTTAACTGTTGTTTTCCTTCTGATGTGACTGTACATGAGCTTCGGGTCGGACTTAACTTTCGATGCTATGTCATTTTCGTACTGTTTCTGGGCCTCCCTCCGTACTTGTGCATACTCGTTTCTAGCTCTTCTACTAATCTCTCTGTTTACCTGGGTTCTTTGCCTTCTGTACCGTTTCCATTCTCTGATACTCTGAGTCTTTGCCTCCCTGCACCTTTGGGTAAACCAGGGGCTCTTTCTGGCCTTCCCATTTAATCCTTTGCCTCTGGGTATAAACCGTTCCTCTGCCTCCTTGCACTTTGCCCCTACGTATTCCATCCTTTCATTTATTGTCAGTCCTTCCATTTCCCTTTCCCACTGAACGTCCTGCAGGAAATTCCTCATGCCCGTGTAGTTTCCTCTTTTAAAGTCTGGTTTGTCTCTATCAGTACTGTTTTCCCTCTCCACCTGTAGCTCTACAATATACTCAAAGCTAAGCACCATATGGTCACTGGCTCCCAGGGGGCTCTCGTGCGTTATGTCTTCAATATCTGAGCTGTTCAGGGTGAATACAAGGTCCAGTCTTGCTGGTTCATCTTCTCCTCTCACTCTGGTCGTGTCCCTGACATGTTGGTGCATCAGGTTTTCCAGTACCACGTCCATCATCTTGGCTCTCCAAGTTTCTGGACCCCCACGTGGTTCATGGTTCTCCCAGTCGATCTCCCTGTGGTTGAAATCTCCCATGTGTGTGTGTGTGTGTGTGTGTTTGTGTGTATGTGTGTGTGTATGTGTGTGTGTGTGTGTGTGTATGTGTGTGTGTGTGTATGTGTGTGTGTGTGTGTGTGTGTGTATGTGTGTGTGTGTGTATGTGTGTGTGTGTGTGTGTGTGTGTGTATGTGTGTGTGTGTGTGTGTGTGTGTATGTGTGTGTGTGTGTGTGTGTGTATGTGTGTGTGTGTGTGTGTGTGTGTGTGTGTGTGTTGTGTGTGTGTGTGTGTGTGTGTGTATGTGTGTGTGTGTGTGTGTGTGTGTGTGTATGTGTGTGTGTGTGTGTATGTGTGTGTGTGTGTGTGTGTGTGTATGTGTGTGTGTGTTAGTTAGTTACCATTTTGTCCTAGGCACATGTCGATTAGACACTAGGCCTGTTGTATGTATGTGTGTGTGTAAGGAAACACTTCGAAATGTTTCCGCCCCGCCAGGAATTGAACCCGGGCCCTCCATGCGTGAAGCGAGAGCTTTAGCCACCAGGCTACCGGGGCTGTCTGCCCCTCTGTGTGTGTGTGTGTGTGTGTGTGTGTGTGTGTGTCTGTCTGTCTGTCTGTCTGTCTGCTTGTCTCTCTGTGTCAGACGGCTCATGAACCAACAGTTATTACACAGGATGCAGTCACATCTGATTCCTGATAAGTGAACATGGTATTACTTGCCAGTCATGCATATTATGCAGTGTATAGTACTGGATTTTTGTGTGTGTGTGTGTGTGTGTGTGTGTATGTGTGTGTGTGTGTGTATGTGTGTGTGTGTGTGTATGTGTGTGTGTTTTAATGCTTGCGTGTGCTTTTCCAAAATCAAATTTATGTTTGTTATAAAAAAAATGCATTTGAGGATGTTTGACTGATGATACGAGAGCAATTAAGCATTCAATCCACAGTTCACTTCTGATATAAGTGCGATATATATATATATAAAGGGATTATTTACTTAAAGAGCACAAACATGAATACATTGGTACAATATATCAAAGACTGTGAATCTCCTGCAGTTCCTCTGGAGTTTTAATCTAGTTTAACTAGTTTCATCTAGACAATAGTTCTAGCGTGGATAAATGTGTCTACAAATAAATCTGGAGCAACACACGTTGTCTTCTGCACAAAATGTTGCAATAAGATAAGATACTTTGAGAAGACGTGATAAGATGCTTTGAGAAGACGTGATGCTGACTTTGAAACAACACGAAGCTGCGAGCGTCTGTCTCCAACACACTGATAACACAGACCTGGCAGGAGGCAGAGACGAGTGAGGAGAGGGGATGAGAGGGCAAGGATGAGAGGACTGAGACGGGGGGAGGGTTGACAGGGCGAATGAAAGAGAGGGGAAGGACGAGAGTTAAAAGGGGAAAATTTTTAGAAGAGATGGTTGAGAAGAGAAAAGGATGAGAGGGGAAAGGGGAAACGGGAGAGAGGGGAACAGGTGTTAAATAGGAAGGGGTTCGATGGGAAAGAAAGTGGAAAGGACAGCAGCTGGTTCTTATCTCGTGCCTTCATGATACAATCTCAGTGAGGAGAGGAACGTTCGTGAGTTCTGACCTCACGCTCTTCTCACGCTGCTTATATATATATATATATATATATTACCAGTTGTGTGTGTTTCTTCACATCATTCATAATTACCTTCATGGGTTCATGTTGTTGCTACAAAGGCTTGTGAATCCCAATTTGAAAACATTCTTCGAAGCTTTAAATCCCATGGATGAACATTACAAGTTGAATTACATAAAACTGCATCTCACGGAAGGAGTCTTATTAAAGTTCGGCGGTGAGAGTCGCTGATGCTGGCGGCATCTGTGGCTCTGGTGGTGGTGGTGCCTCTCAAGTACCTCCAACACTGCTATGCCTCTCCCTCATACATTAGTGATGTGTTGGTGAGGCTCTGGTGGTGGTGGTGCCACTCAGGTACCTCGAACACTACGCTGCCTCTCCCTCATACCTTAGTGATGTGTTGGTGAGGCTCTGGTGGTGGTGGTACCTCCAACACTACTCTGCCTCTCCCTCATACCTTAGTGATGTGTTGGTGAGGCTCTGGTGGTGGTAGTGCTGCCTTTCAAGTACCTCCAACACTACTCTACCTCTCCCTCATACCTCAGTGATGTGTTGGTGAGTCTCTGGTGGTGGTGGTGCCACTCAGGTACCTCCAACACTACTCTGCCTCTCCCTCATACCTCAGTGATGTGTGTGCATGTGATTACCAATAAGTGAAATCAGAGCAAGGCAGGTCCCAGCAAGGCAGTTCCCAGCAAGGCAGCTCCCAGCAAGGAAGGTCCCAGCAAGGCAGCTCCCAGCAAGGAAGGTCCCAGCAAGGCAGCTCCCAGCAAGGCAGGCCCCAAGAGGGAAGCTCCCAGCAAGGAAGGTCCCAACAAGGCAGCTCCCAGCTAGGAAGATCCTAGTAAGGAAGCTCCCAGCAAGGAAGGTCCCAGCAAGGCAGGACCCAGCAAGGAAGGTCCCATCAGTGAAGGTCCCTGGAAGGCTACGTCCGTGCGTTGTACGTGACAAAGCGAGAAGTCTTGAAAGAACTTACACAAACATAGAAGCGACCCTGGCTCGTCTCGTGAGATATATCTCATGTCTCTTGAGTTGAAACCTTGAAATGGTCGACTCATTTACGAAGCTGACCACACATTTATCCTTGATACTTGAAAACGGATATTACTGAACGAGTTTGGATGCTATCCAATTCCAACACCATTTATTTACACCCACACACCCCAACCTACACACAGACAGACAGCTACATGCAGATAGGAGTGAAATATTTGAGAGGAGGAATGTTTAACGGAATAGCCAATAAGGAATATTATTAAACAGTATGTAAACAAACACTGATGGACTGGTGAGTTTGAAGAGTAAGTAGAAGAGAAACCAGACTTAATAACATTCACAGAGACTATCTGGAAGGCTAAGTGTAGTTTTTTCTTTAAGGTTAGTATTGAGATATGTCATTATCCTCATCATCATAACCATCATTTTTTTTTCAAAATATCGCTTATTCTTATATTGCAACACCACTCATTACTGTGTGTAGCTGGTTGGTTAATGGGGTTGAAATCCCATCTACTACACGAGGGTCATTAAGACTGCATGTCACCTGCTCACCACCAGACAAGATTACTTAAATTCCTAAACTTAACTTTCAGCATACACCGAGAGACATACACCTTATAGGGTGTATTTCCTGGCGACGAAGTTGTTTTTCTGACTTGTATACAGCTGCTCAGTGGCCTTTAAGAATGTGTAATATAACACTAAGATCTCTCCCCTGTACTCTGGTACATTAAGATCTCTTCCCTGTACTCGTACACACTAAGATCTCTCTCTTGTACTCTGGTACACACTAAGATCTCTTCCCTGTACTCTGGTACACACTAAGATCTCTTCCCTGTACTCTGGTACATACTAAGATCTCTTCCCTGTACTCTGGTACACACTAAGATCTCTTCCCTGTACTCTTGTACACACTAAGATCTCTTCCCTGTACTCTGGTACATACTAAGATCTCTTTCTTGTACTCTGGTACACACTAAGATCTCTTCCCTGTACTCTGGTACACACTAAGATCTACCTTGTACTCTGGTACACACTAAGATCTCTTCCCTGTACTCTGGTACACACTAAGATCTATCTTGTACTCTGGTACACACTAAGATCTCTTCCCTGTACTCTGGTACACACTAAGATCTATCTTGTACTCTGGTACACACTAAGATCTCTTCCCTGTACTCTGGTACACACTAAGATCTCTTCCCTGTACTCTGGTACACACTAAGATCTTTCTTGTACTCTGGTACACACTAAGATCTCTTCCCTGTACTCTGGTACATTAATATCTCTTCCCTGTACTCTGGTACACACTAAGATCTTTCTTGTACTCTGGTACACACTAAGATCTCTTCCCTGTACTCTGGTACATTAATATCTCTTCCCTGTACTCTGGTACACACTAAGATCTCTTTCTTGTACTCTGATACACACTAAGATTTTCTTCCCTGTACTCTGGTACACACTAAGATCTTTCTTGTACTCTGTACACACTAAGATCTCTTCCCTGTACTCTGGTACATTAATATCTCTTCCCTGTACTCTGGTACACACTAAGATCTCTTTCCTGTACTCTGGTACACACTAAGATCTATCTTGTACTCTGGTACACACTAAGATCTCTTCCCTGTACTCTGGCACACACTAAGATCTATCTTGTACTCTGGTACACACTAAGATCTCTTCCCTGTACTCTGGTACACACTAAGATCTATCTTGTACTCTGGTACACACTAAGATCTCTTCCCTGTACTCTGGTACACACTAAGATCTACCTTGTACTCTGGTACACACTAAGATCTCTTCCCTGTACTCTGGTACACACTAAGATCTATCTTGTACTCTGGTACACACTAAGATCTCTTCCCTGTACTCTGGTACACACTAAGATCTATCTTGTACTCTTGTACACACTAAGATCTCTTCCCTGTACTCTGGTACACACTAAGATCTACCTTGTACTCTGGTACACACTAAGATCTCTTCCCTGTACTCTGGTACACACTAAGATCTATCTTGTACTCTGGTACACACTAAGATCTCTTCCCTGTACTCTGGTACACACTAAGATCTATCTTGTACTCTGGTACACACTAAGATCTCTTCCCTGTACTCTGGTACACACTACGATCTCTTTCTTGTACTTTGGTACACACTAAGATCTCTTCCCTGTACTTTGGCACACACTAAGATCTTTTTTGTACTCTGGCACACACTAAGATCTCTTCCCTGTACTCTGGTACAGTATTGCTCTCTCTCTCTCACACAGGTGATGTGTATTGATGCTAATTGATACAAATCCATTCATTACCCACAGTATCTATTACCTGCTTTGTTACGACCATCTAAAGCTTGTCTTTAGAACTCCCTGTGTCTAGTTACCTATTTGTAGGTACTATATATATATATATATATATATATATATATATATATATATATATATATATATATATATTATAGCTCTAGGCCTTTCGTGTTGCAATCAACACATCATCAGGAGCTTCCAATGTTGCAGAAATAGGTAGGAAGTTCAAGCATATTCGTACAGGTGACCATGAGCCCTGTCATGCCTGTTCTTAAAGCTGTTTGGACTTCCTGGCCACTCTGGGGTTCAAGAAATACATCCTGACATCTCTGTGACTCGGCTGTATTTTCGTGTGTGTATACACGAACCCCTTGTACCTAGGTTTATGTACTTATTTATGCACGTACGCGTGCGCATGTGTGTAAGATGCAACAGGTGGCAGCCTCTGCTTGTGGAATTATCTCGTGATGCCATCATCAGTGTCATCAACTGTAATTACCTGTAATCTTGAAGTTTAATCACTCATAATTACAAGTCTATTTATGCCGTTCATCGTTCAGTTTATCTCAGAATACGACTTAATATATACTTTCCTTGCCAAGAATGTGCCCTTCTCAGGTGAGGTATTATCTACTGGCATACAGGTGAGGTATTATCTACTGGTACACTGGTGAGGTATTACCTACTGGCACCCAGGTGAGGCATTACCTACTGGTACACAGATGAGGCATTACCTACTGGTACACAGATGAGGTATTACCTACTGGTACACATGTGAGGTATTACCTGCTGGTACACAGTAGAGGACTTGCTAACCTGCTGGAAAACTTCCTAGTCTTGTGGACTTACTTGAAAGCCTGCTGGAAAACGTTCTAGCCTTGTGGAGGACTTTGCTAGTTTTCTGGAAAATTTCATAGCCGTTATAGGACTTACTAGCCTGCTGGAAAACTTAATAGTCTTCTGGAAGACGTTTCTAGCCTCCTGGAAAACTTCATAGTCTTCTGGAAGACGTTTCTATCCTCCTGGAAAACTTCATAGTCTTCTGGAAGACGTTTCTAGCCTCCTGGAAAACTTCATAGTCTTCTGGAAGACGTTTCTATCCTCCTGGAAAACTTCATAGTCTTCTGGAAGACGTTTCTATCCTCCTGGAAAACTTCATAGTCTTCTGGAAGACGTTTCTAGCCTCTTGGAAAACTTCATAGTCTTCTGGAAGACGTTTCTATCCTCCTGGAAAACTTCATAGTCTTCTGGAAGACGTTTCTAGCCTCCTGGAAAACTTCATAGTCTTCTGGAAGACGTTTCTATCCTCCTGGAAAACTTCATAGTCTTCTGGAAGACGTTTCTATCCTCCTGGAAAACTTCACATCTTTCTGGAAGACTTGCAAACTCAAAACATGGAAAGTTGTAGCTGAGAGGGAGAGACAGACACAGCGACGCAGAGATACACTAACTGAGGCATTATATGCCTCGTCTGACAGAGGATGGGATCAGCAAGGACGAGTAAATCGTTCTTGGGAGGCTGGGAGATGGTTTTATTTTCCGATGATTAAATTCTCACAAGTGAAATGAATTTAAAGGAGGCGGTGTGGCTCACGTACGAGGCCTTCAGTCACAATGATGGTGACCAGTGGTGGCGGAGGAAGACTACACCACACTATTGTTGGAGGTGATGGTGCCTCCGGTGGTGGGGGAAGAAGACTACATCACACTAATGTTGGAGATGATGGTGCCTCCGGTGGTGGTGGAGGAGAAGCCTACATCACACTAATGTTGGAGGTGATGGTGCCTCTATTGGTGGTGGAGGAAGAGTACACCATTCTAATGTTGGAGGTGATGGTGCCTCTATTGGTGGTGGAGGAAGAGTACACCATTCTAATGTTGGAGGTGATGGTGCCTCCGGTGGTGGTGGAGGAAGACTACAACACTCTAATGCTGGAGGTGATGGTGCCTCTAGTGGTGGTGGAGAAGGCTACACCACAATAATGTTGGAGATGATGGTGCCACCGGTGGTGGTGATGGAGAAGCCTACACCACACTAATGTTGGAGATGATGGTGCCTCCGGTGGTGGTGGTGGAGAAGGCTACACCACACTAATGTTGGAGATGATGGTGCCTCCGGTGGTGGTGGTGGAGAAGGCTACACCACACTAATGTTGGAGATGATGGTGCCTCCAGTGGTGGTGGAGGAGAAGCCTACACCACACTAATGTTGGAGGTGATGGTGCCTCCGGTGGTAGTGATGGAGAAGGCTACACCACACTAATGTTGGAGATGATGGTGCCTCCGGTGGTGGTGGTGGAGAAGGCTGCACCACACTAATGTTGGAGATGATGGTGCCTCCAGTGATGGTGGTGGAGAAGCCTACACCACTCTAATGTTGGAGATGATGGTGCTTCCATCACACTACCAGTGTTGGAGGTGCTCATGCCTCCAGCCAACCTCCACAGATTGATCAACTGACTCAACAAATCCCACACACGAATTTCACAAAGAATATTTTCACCGTCCCAGATTTTCTCTACCAAGACCCAAAATAATTTTCCTATCAGTAAAATTTGAGTTACGTGGCAATGAAGGGTCTTAAATGGTGTTAGATAGTATTAAATGGTGTTAGATAGTGTTAAATGGTGTTAGATAGTGTTAAATGGTGTTAAATAGTGTTAAATGGTGTTAGATAGTGTTAAATGGTGTTAGATAGTGTTAAAAGGTGTTAAATAGAGTTAATTGGTGTTAAATAGTGTTAAATGATGTTAAATAGTGTTAAATGGTGTTAAAAGGACGGGAGGTGTTAAAAAAGACGGTAGAGGTTAAGGGATTGGAGGTCTTAAAGAGATGGTTGGTATTAAAGGTATGGTTGGTATTAAAGGGAAGGTTGGTATTAAAGGGATGGTTGGTATTAAAGGGATGGTTGGTATTAAAGTGATGGTTGGTATTAAAGTGATGGTTGGTTTTAAAGTCATAGTTGGTATTAAAGTGATGGTTGGTATTACAGTGATGGCATTAAAGTCATAGTTGGTATTAAAGTCATAGTTGGTATTAAAGTCATAGTTGGTATTAAAGTCATAGTTGGTATTAAAGTCATAGTTGGTATTAAAGTCATATTTGGTATTAAAGTCATAGTTGGTATTAAAGTCATAGTTCATATTAAAGGGATGGTTGGTATTAAAGTCATGGTTGGTATTAAAGTCATGGTTGATATTAAAGTCATGGTTGGTATTAAAGTCATGGTTGTATTAAAGTCATGGTTGGTATTAAAGTCATGGTTGGTATTAATGGGACAGGTGCTTAAAGGAAGGGAGGTGTTAAAGGGGCGCTAATTAACGAAGACTGAACTGACAATTGATTGACAGTAAACTGACAACTGACTGACAGTAAATAGAAGACTGACTGACAGTAAATAGAAGACTGACTGACAGTGAATAGAAGACTGACTGACAGTAAATAGAAGACTGACTGACAGTAAATAGATGACTGACTGACAGTAAATAGAAGACTGACTGACAGTTAATAGAAGACTGACTGACAGTGAATAGAAGACTGACTGACAGTAAATAGAAGACTGACTGACAGTAAATAGATGACTGACTGACAGTAAATAGAAGACTGACTGTCAGTAAATAGAAGACTGACTGACAGTAAATAGAAGACTGACTGACAGTGAATAGAAGACTGACTGACAGTAAATAGATGACTGACTGACAGTAAATAGAAGACTGACTGTCAGTAAATAGAAGACTGACTGACAGTAAATAGAAGACTGGCTGACAGTAAATAGAAGACTGACTGACAGTGAATAGAAGACTGACTGGCCTATCACTGAGACGTTCACCACACTCTTATCATCAGAGCACCACAAACTCCATCATGTTGTTTGTTTCCCATCTAATAAGTGAAACTAATCGTCGTAATTCTTCCAGTAACTTATAAGACGACAGTCCTGGTAAAGCTTCCACCTCTCAAGTGTTACACTTTAACTCTGATCTGTGTGAGAGATATTCCTTTGATGAACTAGGCCAGCCCCCCTCCTCTCTCTCTCTCTCTTTCTCTCTTTCTCGTCTAGACCACAGTATAATAGATTAATGAGGGTGTCATTAACACAGCATAAAACTGTCAATTACAAGTCAGTGTGTTGGTGCCAGATTCAACTCACTTTGTGGTTAATTCATTGGTCGATCTTCATTAACAAATCGTGGTTTTTTTTTTCCCTTTTCCTTTGTTTCGTATTCTTGATTTTTATTAACCTCAATAAAAATGAAGTTTTGAGTCTGTACACGCAATAATGGAACTGTGAAAAACATTCCCACTGAATAATAGACACAATGAGGATATTAACAAAAGGCAGACAGAAAGCCAGACAGCCAGTCAGGCAGCCAGACAGCCAGTCAAGCAGCCAGTCAGCCAGCCGGCTGGCCAACAGTGTAGTGGCTCTCAGCTTTGAGGAACATTCATGGTGTGCGTGATCTGCATGAATGCCTCAAGAAAAAATAAGACATCTAAGAATGAAAATATACCACTACTGACTTGACTGATGCAGTGTTTACATTCACACAACCTTTAGTAACCTGAGAAACTAACCACTAAGGAACCTACAGTCTTCAGTAACCTGAGGAACTAACCACTAAGGAACCTACAGTCTTCAGTAACCTGAGGAACTTCAGGTGCCTGGCACTAGTGTTCCAGATTTATGCAGCAGAGTTATGTTGGTGGTGTCCAGTCTTCCGTATGTGATGGTTGATGTTTCGCCCCATACAGTGGATGATGACACTAAGTAGTATCCCAGGATGATACACTGCCTCCTCTCACAGACGCTGCAGTTCCTGGGATCAAGAGTCCTTCCCTTCAGAAAACATTTTGCATACCAACTATATTGCACGAGGGCAAAACATCTCCGACGTATTTAGCAAATACAATGTGTACACAACAATTACAGCCATTGTTTCGCCCTAGAACGAAACGTCGTTTAGAAAGCTTTGCTGTGGCCACTGTCATATGGGGGTTTAAATCCTATCGACTACACTAGAGTCATTAACCCTTTACCGGGTAACCTTGTCACCACCAGACAAGAATATTTTAATACCTAAAATACACCTCGGGGTGTATATACCATTTGTGTATATAGTGTGTTTAAAAAGCTGGGTTGTGAATATTATGTGTTTATAAAGATATATTGTGAACATGGTGTGTATACATAGAGTGTATACACTATATCTGACACTGTAGCAGTGGAAAAAACATGTTTTTCTGTTGTTGTTCTCCATTTTTTTCTTTGTAATGTGAAACTATGAGGTCTTGTCTGTTGAAGGTGATTAGAAGTTTTTCTGGTCTTGTTTTTTTCTTGTTATAACTTAAATGTGTGTGTGTGTACTCACCTAGTTGTGGTTGCAGGGGTTGATTCATAGCTCCTGGCCACGCCTCTTCACTGGCCGCTACTGGGTCACTCTCCCTGCGCCATGAGCTTTATCATACCTCTTCTTAAAGCTATGTCTGCTACTGTACTCACCTAATTGTGGTTGCAGGGGTCGAGACTCAGCTCCTGGCCCCGCCTCTTCACTGTCTGCTACTGGGTCTCTGCTCTCCCTGCTCCATGAGCTTTATCATACCTTGTCTTAAAACTATGTATGGTTCCTGCCTCCACTATATCTTTCTCTAGACTATTCCACTTCCTGACTACTCTGTGGCTGAAGAAATGCTTCCTAACATCCCTTTGACTCATCTGAGTCTTCAGCTTCCAGTTGTGTCCCCTTGTTTCCGTGTTCCCTCTCTGGAACATCCTGTCACTGTCTACCTTGTCAATTCCCCGCAGTATTTTGTATGTCGTTATCATGTCTCCTCTGACCCTTCTTTCCTCCAGTGTTGTTAGTCCTATTTCCCTCAACCTTTCTTCATAAGACAGACCCCTGAGTTGTGGAACTAACCTTGTCGCAAACCTTTGCACTTTCTCTAGTTTCTTTACGTGCTTGACCAGGTGTGGGTTCCAGACTGGTGCTGCATATTCTAGTATGGGCCTGACGTACACGGTATACAGTGTCTTGAACGATTCCTTGTTAAGGTAACGGAACGTTAATCTTAGGTTTGCCAGACGCCCATATGCTGCCGCAGTTATCTGGTTGATGTGTGCCTCCGGAGACGTGCTTGGCGTTATACTCACTCCAAGGTCTTTCTCCTTTGCCGAGGTTTGTAGCCTTTGTCCGCCTAGCTTGTACTCTGTCAGCGGTCTTCTTTGCCCTTCTCCGATCCTCATGACTTTGCATTTGGTGGGATTGAATTCGAGAAGCCAGTTGCTAGACCAGATGTCGAGCTTGTCCAGGTCTGTTTGCAGCCCTGCCTGGTCCTCTTCCGATGTGATTCTCCTCATTATTTTCACATCATCCGCGAATAGAGACACTTCTGAGTCTATCCCGTCCGTCATGTGTATGTGTGTGTGTGTATGTGTGTGTGTGTATGTGTGTGTGTGTGTGTGTGTGTGTGTGTGTGTGTGTGTGTGTGTGTGTGTGTGTGTGTGTGTGTGTGTGTGTGTGTGTGTGTGTGTGCCTGAGAGGAACTAACACAATTAAGGAACGTTATAATTATATAAGAAGAGGCAATACAGTAACAGACTTCAACAAGACAGTAACAGACATCAACAACACAGTAGCAGACATCAACAACACAGTAGCATACATCAACATCACAGTAGGAGACATCAACAAACAGTAGCATACATCAACATCACAGTAGCATACATCATCACAGTAACAGACAACATCACAGTAACAGACATCAACGTCACAGTAACAGACATCAACATCACAGTAACAGACATCAGCATAACAGTAACAGTCATCAACATCACAGTAAGTCATCAACATCACAGTAACATACATCAACATCGCAGTAACAGACATCAGCATCACAGTAATAAACATCAATATCACAGTAACAGACATCAACATCACAGTAACAGACAACATCACAGTAACAGACATCAACATCACAGTAGCAGACATCAACATCACAGTAGCAGACATCAACATCACAGTGGTGTGAAAAATTTGTAATATGATGTTCATTAAGAATAAGCTCCATGACTCTTATCCTTACTTATCTATGGCAATACTGTGTTGTATATGTCAGTATTGCTTGTGTTATGGAAGTGTTGCAATGCAATTTGAGCCTTGTTTGACGCTTTTGCATTAATCCTCCGCTGATATTTCTTAACCATGTTAAATTCCTGCCATGAGGTCGTTAAGTGAACCACTAGGATTATCGCGTCAAAAAAGGCATAAAGTGAACTACGATACTCGTGGTCCACTTAACGAAGAGAGTCGTTAAGTGGACCACGAGTATCGTTAATCGAGTTAAAAGATCCATTGAGTGAACTAAGAGCCATTAAGTGAACCAAGAGTCATTAAGTGAACTATGGAGGTCTTCCTGTCAGCTCTGAGAGTAACCCCCTCCAGGGAGGTTCCTTGACGCTGGTGAGGGGCTCTTGATCTAGGGAATTGTATATGTGCTTCAGTTCCCTAATGTTGCACACCAGACAGATAATGTTTTTTTCTGGGTCTTGAGTCGCCATTGTTTTCCCCCTTCCCCAACAGGTCCTGTATAATCCTACGGGT
Source organism: Cherax destructor (assembly GCA_009830355.1). NCBI lineage: Eukaryota > Metazoa > Arthropoda > Malacostraca > Decapoda > Parastacidae > Cherax > Cherax destructor. The sequence continues at coordinate 127,595 of WNWK01000859.1, read as the reverse complement.
CTAGCGCTCCCCCATGATTATAATGATAATAATAATAATTTGAGAGTAACATGAAAGTGTAAATAAAATCTTCAATCTGGAGGCATACGTCTCAGACAATAACATTAGCTGGAAACACAGATGCTTTGGAATTTGTAGATTTTCCAGCATTTTTCCAGCATTTTCAAGCATTAGTGGATAAAAACAAAATTACTAGTATGTTTTATTTTTGTATACGTGTTAAATTTTGTAAGCGGTTGAAAGCTTGGTTGATGCATTCTGCAGCGTGCAACACTGTGCTGGTTGGTCACTGTACTCTGTTGAACTGTAAATTAATTAGTGTTCAGTTAGTGTAGTTAAAACGATGGTGACTTTCCTCTGTTGGGGGGAGAGAGAGAGAGAGAGAGAGAGAGAGAGAGAGAGAGAGAGAGAGAGAGAGAGAGAGAGAGAGAGAGAGAGAGAGAGAGAGAGAGAGAGAGAGAGAGAGCTAGCAAGGCCTGTGAATGTTGCAGCGAGGAAGAGACTGAATGCCGTCGAGATGTGCAGTCTGAGTGCTGTGTATTGTGTGAATATTATGCATTGAATAAGGAAGTATATAAGACGACCGAGGAAGGGTTAGAACGAGAGTGTGAAAGAGGTTTTGCGAGGCAGTGGCTTGAGGAGGCAGTAAGTGTGTTTGAGTTTGTTAGATGAGAGTTGTTGTCCAGCTCTCGACCTGCTGTTGATTCTGTTATCAAAGTCGTATATCCGGGAATCAGAAACTAGCTTGCCGGAACTGGATTCTGGAGCCACACTCTTTGGTGTCTCTTTCTACGTTTAAATATTCTATGACATACAAATTACTCTTTGTTTTTCTCGACCCCTGTTCTCTTTCTTATCTTTCTTATCTAGTGTTCTTCTTGCTTCCTTTCTCGGATGGAGATATCCTCATAAAAAATCCATTTCTTCCATGTATGGAATAAATCTACCGTATAAGATGGAATTTTCCATGGGATAGTAACTCCAGCTCCACTGAAACAGAACCTGTGAAGCTGCGGCAGCTAATGAACCTTTACTGGGATACTTGATGATATCCTCATTACCCTACTGGAGTCTCCCAGCTCAGACTGACACTACTGGAGTCTCCCAGCTCAGACTGACACTACTGGAGTCTCCCAGCTCAGACTGACACTACTGGAGTCTCCCAGCTCAGACTGACACTTCTGGAGTCTCCCAGCTCAGACTGACACTACTGAAGTCTCCCAGCTCAGACTGACACTACTGGAGTCTCCTAGCTCAGACTGACACTTCTGGAGTCTCCCAGCTCAGACTGACACTACTGAAGTCTCCCAGCTCAGACTGACACTACTGAAGTCTCCCAGCTCAGACTGACACTACTGGAGTCTCCCAGCTCAGACTGACACTACTGAAGTCTCCCAGCTCAGACTGACACTTCTGGAGTCTCCCAGCTCAGACTGACACTACTGAAGTCTCCCAGCTCAGACTGACACTACTGGAGTCTCCCAGCTCAGACTGACACTACTGGAGTCTCCCAGCTCAGACTGACACTTCTGGAGTCTCCCAGCTCAGACTGACACTACTGAAGTCTCCCAGCTCAGACTGACACTACTGAAGTCTCCCAGCTCAGACTGACACTACTGAAGTCTCCCAGCTCAGACTGACACTACTGGAGTCTCCCAGCTCAGACTGACACTACTGAAGTCTCCCAGCTCAGACTGACACTACTGGAGTCTCACAGCTCAGACTGACATTTCAGAACAGTGTATGAGCCCCATTTTTGCGTGATGATATATTGAGAGGGAACATAGCGAGCCTTGGTCCCACTCTAGTTATCATTTTAGAATGGTTAATGACACTGCTAATGTATCAAATTTGTTAAATAATTAAAAAAGATTAGAGGAACGGTCCCAGCGCTTTAAAATTGAGAGTGAATTGTGACCCCTCACTAAGTTATTACTTGTTAGCTCACCAGAATGATAGCTACTGTGCGGATGATGGTGATTGTGTTTTCTTTTATGACGCGCCTAACCTTGGTGGAAAAAAATCGATGTGTTAAAGAGGAGGAAGTCAGGAAGGTAATTGTGTAATTGTTATTGGCAGTGTGTTGTGATGTCTGCCATGACTGTGTTGATATTGATATGACACCAGATGGTTCACACCAGGGCGGCTCTTATACGAGGGTATTGTACGAGAGTGATCAAAGTCTCTCTCTCTCTCTCTCTCTCTCACACACACACACACACACACACACACACACACACACACACACACACACACGCCCCGATGGCATGGTGGCTAGCGCTCTTGCTTCACGCACGGAGGGCCCGGGTTCAATTCCCGGCGGGGCCGAAACATTTCGAAGTGTTTCCTTACACACACACACACACATACACACATACAACAGGCCTAGTGTCTAATCGACATGTGCCTAGGACAAAATGGTAACTAACACCACCCTCGCTGCAGGCAACTTTGATACGTTCACTATATTAATACATATACAAAACCATCCATACAATAGTATTCAGCAATGGTATACAATACCATTCATACAACTGTATTCATTAGTTATACAACACTATTCATTAATCATACAACACTATTCATTAATCATACAACACTATTCATTAATCATACAACACTATTCATCAATCATACAGCTCTATTTATCAATAATGCAACACTATTCATCAATTATAAAACATTATTCGTCAACCATACAACACTATTCATCAACCATACAACACTTCATTAGCCATACAACACTATTCATCAATCTTTGCAGACATCATCAACGAGTCATCACTGGGGGCATCCATCTTCTTCCTGAGGAAACAATGGCGACTCAAGACCAAGAAAAAAACATTATCTGTCTGGTGTGCAACATTTTGCAGTTGCTGGGCAATTGTTGATCTGAGTGCCATGATTGTTTTGTTTTGGCCCACTGGCAGGGAGAACAATTTCTCACCTCAGGACAATGACTCAAACGAAATGCTGGCAATAAATTCCTCCTTGCGTCTCTCGAGTGTGTGTCAACGTCCCCCTTGAGGAGAAATAATTTTGTTGTGTGTTTGTTGAAAACTGATTCTAAAAATGTGGAATGTGTCTTTTTGAAGGTGATTATTTATTGTTATTATTGTTATTTTTATTATTATTTCTATTATTGCTATTTTTATTATTTTTATTATTATTATTATTATTATTATTATTATTATTATTATTATTATTATCATTAAGTCATGAGGTCAGAGTCGGAAAAACGTGAGCTATCAAAGCATAAAGAAGCAGCACTAATGTTTAGTGTCACTGGTTAGTGGTCGCAGACCTCTGCAGTATCTCAGTTCCTCACCTAGCCTTCCTCACCTAGCCTTCCTCACCTACCTTTCCTAACACTCTCCTCTTCCTTGTGTACGACCACCTTACGTACCTTGCATACCTCCGCACCAAATACCTGGTAAACTCTTAGTTAAATGTGGATATCACTTTCCGTAGACTTTTATCGTGATCTGAGTTCATCTGTGATGGAAAATGACTTTGTGTTGTTGAGGGTACATGAACTTGTACCTTACGCTGATTGTACTAAAGTTGATTGTACTGACGTTGATTGCGTAGGAATTTTGTATTTATTGTATGAATATTATTATGTAGTATGCTAGTGTACATTTATATGTTAAGATATCATGTATGAGTTAGGTTAAAATCTTGCTCAGTTACTGCCGGGTCACCATCTTGAAAAGACCCGGGCCGGGCCAAAACCGGCGAACCTACTACTTAATAATAATAGTAATAGTTATTAATAGTAGCTGCTTCAATGATATTAGACTTGTTTAATAATTATTATAGTTATTAATGTTTAGAGAAGAGAGTCAACCTTCAGCCCTTGCAAGGAGTGTGTTGTGTTGGTGGTATGAGGTTGTGCCCTTGCAAGGAGTGTGTTGTGTTACTGGTGTGAGGTTGTGCCCTTGCAAGGAGTGTGTGTCGTGCTACTAGTGTGAGGTCGTGCCCTTGCAGCGTGTCATACTGCTAGTGGGAGGACAGAGTATTGCTAAATCCTGCCACCAGAAAAAGCACACACATTGTTGTGCAATCGTCATCATGATTTCATAGTTTCCAGCGTGTTGCGTGAATTCCAACATTAATATTATTATTCTTGGGTCAGTGAGCCACGAGTGCTGGAGACAACTATCTACTCCAAGACACGAGACAGTATTCACATGTTATAGAGGATTTTGTCTTTACTTCATAATCTATAGAGTGTTGTTTACTTTTCTATTACCTATGTTTAAATGGTGAGTGCTGTGCTTCAAAGCCTTGTGGGGATATCTAAGTTCAGGGTCGATGTTTCGACTTTCTCGTGGCAGGATTTAGCAATACTCTGTCCTCCCACTAGCAGTATGACACGCTCCTTGCAACGGCACGACCTCACATTAATAACACGACACACACTCCTTGCAAGGGCACGACCTCACACCAACAACACAACACACTCCTTGCAAAGGCACGACCTCACACCAGCAACACAACACGCTCTTTGCAAGGGCACGACCTCACACTCTTGAGGACTTTGTTGGTTGTGTACTTAGTCACATTATGTGTTTGTAGACTTGTTTACTAAAGAATGAGGATATAACATCATTAACTGCAGTGTAGGACTTAGTCCAAGATGTGGACTTTGCTTTTCAATGGTTGTGTTTCAGTGTTGGTTCAGTGTCGGACCTGCGTGAATTGTTTACCATGCTAAAATATTATGAATGTTTGTGAAGGTTGAAGGGATTGTTATACTATTGAGATAAATATTTGAAAAGCCTATTTTATTATTTTTATTTAATTGTATCTGGACATTGATAACCTTGAATTTTATAATTATATTTTGCTTATCTCTTGATCTTGCGTTTATCATTGGTTATAGAGAGTTTCAGAATTATACAGAGAACTTGCTTGACCACTTGGCTCAAGAATCCCGACATAGGAATTTGGTAAAGAACATTTTGTATCATCTCAGATTTTCTTGTTTACCAAGACCAGCCAGATGATCCAGCTTCCTTCAAGGTCAGTTGAGTGTTGAAGGGACGACAGGTGTTACAGGGCAGGTGTTTCAGGGCAGGTGTCAAAAGGCTGGGAAACATTAAAGGGTGTCATTAAAGGGCGTCATTATGGGAAGGAAAATAGTGTTAAGAAAATTCTTGATATTTACCCAAGATCGTCGAAATTCTTTCAGTAACTTTGTTATATATACAGATGTAAGACAGCAGAGGTTGTATCGTGCTAGTGAAGCTCTCACCGCAGGTGTTACACTTTAACACTGATCTGTGTCAGAGATATTCCTTTGATGATCCAGGCCAGCCTCTCTCTCTCTCTCTCTCTCTCTCTCTCTCTCTCTCTCTCTCTCTCTCTCTCTCTCTCTCTCTCTCTCTCTCTCTCTCTCTCTCTCTCACTCGTAATTAATCAACATGGGCATATTTAAAGTAGGAATAAATGCGTCTTGCTGGTCTGGGTCCAGTTATCATTCCCACATTCTGCCTCACGTACAAGGAAACGCTGATGCGAAATTTGTCAATGGAAATATGAGATAAATTGGACTCTGAGAACTGAAATGAGGTTCGTATTATGAACGCTGAGAAAATGTAGAGGACATTAATCCGAGAGGAGGGAAGAGAAGGAAGGAGAGAGACAACGGGAGAGGGAAAAGGTGGAAGAGAATTGCTGGAATGGGAAGAGGAAAGACAAAGAAGAAAATAAATTTTCTATACTTTCTTAGAAAAAAAATATGAATTATGGGATATACAAATGTTATCAGTTTTGAAGGTGTGATAAAGAACACGAAGGCAGTGTTGGAGGTGACAGTGCCTCCACTACACTCCAGTGTTGGAGGTGACAGTGCCTCCACTACACTCCAGTGTTGGAGGTGACAGTGCCTCCACTACACTCCAGTGTTGGAGGTGACAGTGCCTCCACTACACTCCAGTGTTGGAGGTGACAGTGCCTCCACTACACTCCAGTGTTGGAGGTGACAGTGCCTCCACTACACTCCAGTGTTGGAGGTGACAGTGCCTCCAATACACTCCAGTGTTGGAGGTGACAGTGCCTCCACTACACTCCAGTGTTGGAGGTGACAGTGCCTCCACTACACTCCAGTGTTGGAGGTGACAGTGCCTCCACTACACTCCAGTGTTGGAGGTGACAGTGCCTCCACTACACTCCAGTGTTGGAGGTGACAGTGCCTCCACTACACTCCAGTGTTGGAGGTGACAGTGCCTCCACTACACTCCAGTATTGGAGGTGACAGTGCCTCCACTACACTCCAGTGTTGGAGGTGACAGTGCCTCCACTACACTCCAGTGTTGGAGGTGACAGTGCCTCCACTACACACCAGTGTTGGAGGTGACAGTGCCTCCACTACACTCCAGTATTGGAGGTGACAGTGCCTCCACTACACTCCAGTGTTGGAGGTGACAGTGCCTCCATTACACTCCAATGTTGGAGGTGACAGTGCCTCCACTACACTCCAGTATTGGAGGTGACAGTGCCTCCACTACACTCCAGTGTTGGAGGTGACATTTCCTTCATCACCCTACAGTGTTGGAGGTGACAGTGCCTCCATCACCCTCCAGTGTTGGAGGTGACAGTGCCTCCATCACCCTCCAGTTTTGGCGGTGACAGTGACTGGAACAATAAACAGACAACCCACATACAAGAGAGAGAAACTAACGACGATATTTCGGTCAGTTTTGTAACATTAGCAACCTCTCAGTTTTTTGAGTCTGTGATGGTACATATGTTAGTAAATCAGTGTCCCAACCAACCTGGAGTCCACGAGTGGACGGTGAGTTCCTGGATCCCGGCATCAAAGGTGACCCAGCATTATTCCAACTAACAATTCTGGTCTGGACGAGGTTGGACACGTCTGCTCACTCATGTTCATCACCACCACCCTCATATTCATCAACATTATCACTGATATATATATATATATATATATATATATATATATATATATATATATATATATATATATATATATATATATATATATATATATATATATATATATATATATATATAGAAGGTACTTTATGAACTGGCGCCCTTTAAGGAAGGTACCACTTGACTTCACAAAAGGAGGTTCGAAACTTCACCTCGTCCTGAATGAGTCAGGCATCATTAGCCTTTCAGGAAATACAATACCCTACGAGTCAGCTTGAACGCCACTAGCATCAAAGGCACTTAACATCGCAATCAACCGGGCTGTTGTTATTGTTGATCGCTGCTAACAAGGAGTTCAACACCTCGTGTCCCAAGTGAGAGAGTTCAGTAGCGCCTCTGCTGCCGCCACGGTGCGGTGGAATTACCTGGAGTTATTGTCACGGCATTGTTCCAGGGCAGTGACTTGATGCTGGTGAGGGGCTGGTGAGGAGGCTGGTGAGAGGCTGGTGAGGGGGCTAGTGAGAGGCTAGTGAGGGGCTGGTGAGGGGCTAGTGAAAGGCTGGTGAGGGGCTAGTGAGAGGCTGGTGAGGAGGCTGGTGAGGGGCTGGTGAGGAGCTAGTGAGAGGCTGGTGAGGGGCTAGTGAGAGGCTGATCAAGGGCTGGTGAGAGGCTGATGAAGGGCTGGTGAGGGGCTAGTGAGAGGCTGGTGAGGAGGCTGGTGAGGGGCTAGTGAGAGGCTGGTGAGGGGCTGATTAAAGACTGTTCGAGACCTGATTTAGTACAAGTGGATCTCAGGGATACCATCTGTAACGAGGCAGTGGGATACCATCCGTAACGAGGCAGAGGGATACCATCCGTAACGAGGCAGAGGGATACCATCTTCAGCAAAATATCAGTAAATCCTTCAGAAGGGCAACTTAAACCTGGTATATAATGTTTTGAACAATATGGAAGAAAAATTTAAAAAATAAAGAAAATAAAGTTATTTTTTTATTAGGAAATAAAGTAATCAGGATTTATTTCTTTTGAAAATTAAGGAAGAGAATGAAGGTGTGTGTGTGTGTATGTGTGTATTTGTGTATGTGTGTGTGTGTGTGTGTTAAAAATGGGGGGTGGGAGGGATGTCCTGGGTGATGGCTGGTAGTGTTAGGTATAAAATAATGGGTGAAAATCGTCTGTGGAGGAATGGGTGAAGAAATGGATGGAAAGAGAGAAGAAAGTTCTGATTCTCTGTTTATTTAGTTCCAAGTGTCTAAGTCTATGTCTCGTTTCACCACATCGTTGTGATCCCCTCCTCATCCTCTTCCTCCTCCTCCTCCTCTTCCTCCTCTTCCTCTTCCTCCTCCTCCTCCTCTTCTTCCTCCTCATCCTCTTCCTCCTCCTCCTCCAAGTCTCTACAAACACTTACACGTTTTTATTTAATTCGTTAACACTTCCAGTTTCTGAGTTACTGAAGGATCGACCTTGCCAGATATTGTCTCTGTTATTATTATTATAATCAAAAAAGATATTGTCTCTAGTGTCCTCGTTCCTGCTGGTAAAAAATCTCTCTCTCTCTCTCTCTCTCTCTCTCTCTCTCTCTCTCCCAGTACACAGCATCATCAGCTGCTGTCACTACGTCTCGTTCCTCTCACCTCCCCTTTATTGCCTTCTCTGTATTTTTCATTCAGTTAAATTGAAAATTTTCCTTGATGCTTATCCCTCCTCTTCCCTCTTTTCTCAATGTCTATATCGCCCTGCTTTCCCTGATTACTTCCTTCATTTTTCTTCATTCCCCTTTAGTAGGTCAATGAGTCTTCTCTTCTTTTTCCGCCCTTCCAGTTTTTACCCTTCCATTCTCTCGCTCCGTTATTTACCAACACCAGATTGTGATTTAGAGGACAAGTGATCAAACCTCCACTGCTTTTGTACGCTGAACTCAGACAGGTTAAGAGCTTCCTGTTAGTAGTATAATAATCCTCAGGTAAACTCTTGTCATCTCTAACTCTTTTCTGTATTATTATTTACTCTTTCCACCCACTATCTTCCACATAGTGCTCCTTCATTATCTTTCTCCTTTTACACGCATCTCCTTCATTCGTTATGGGTTGCGTAAGAGGTGCAGCGGTGGTGAGAGTCTCTGAAGACAAAGTAAAGTCAAGGTATGGTGACGAGTTGTTATTGCTTCTGCTGTTGATGTTTATCCTAAGTCAGTTCACATAGTTCCTGGACCAGTCACGTTCCGAACTTCTAGACTTTCTCCAACTTTCTGTACGCTTAGTCAGTTGTGGGTTGCCTGCTGGTGCTGGTTCCTCTGTGACACACCAGACACAGTGTCGCGCCCAAGGCAGCATCTATGACGAGATTCAGAAAAACTGGTTAGCAACACTTGCGTTACGAAAGTGGACAAAATAGTGTTTTCACTTTGCAAGTGGGATACTGTTGTTTTTATTAGATCGTAATATCATTACCCTTTTGGAAAGCAGCTAATATTCAAATGATGGTCGATGCAGTTTCTTCTTTGGATTACTCAGATGCATGACATATACTTAGGTGAATGACGGGGGAATTAGCGGAGAAACAGTTAAAACTGGTGAGGGAGAAGATGAATAAATGATGCGAGGAAGGAGAAACGTAGAGTTACGAAATGAGGAAAAGAAGGGAAGGGAAGGGAAGGGAAGGGAATGGATGAGAGGTAATGGAGTGATAGGGAGGTTGGGGAGTATGTTGGAGGTCTTGGGGAGGTGGAGGAGCATGTTGGAGGTCTTGGGGAGGTGGTGGAGCATGTTGGAGGTCTTGGAGAGGTGGTGGAGCATGTTGTAGGTCTTGGGGAAGTGGTGGAGCATGTTGGAGGTCTTGGGGAGGTGGTGGAGCATGTTGGAGGCCTTGGGGAGGTGGTGGAGCATGTTGGAGGTCTTGGGGAGGTGGTGGAGCATGTTGGAGGTCTTGGGGAGGTGGTGGGTCATGTTGGCGTTCTTGGGAAGGTGGAGGAGCATGTTGGAGGTCTTGGGGAGGTCATGGGTCATGTTGGAGGTCTTGGGGAGGTGGTGGATGATGTTGGAGGTCTTGAGGAGGTGGAGGAGCATGTTGGAGGTCTTGGGGAGGTCATGGATCATGTTGGAGGTCTTGGGGAGGTGGTGGGTGATGTTGGAGGTCTTCGGGAGGTGTTGCACAGTTGTGGTGGTAGCCTTGCGGTGGTAGTGGACCGTAGTGGTAGTGATGGACCGTGGTGGTGGACCGTGATGGTAATATTGGAAATGCATTTGAGTCTGAACATTGGTGCCTTGAACGACTTCCGGGGCGGCAGCTCAGTGTAGCTGAGGCTGTGAAAGAGAAGTGAAATGTGCAGTGAACTTTAAATATTTTACAGCAATGTTGCAGTGTGGTACAGTGATGGTAGTGTGGTACAGTGATGGTAGTGTGGTACAGTGATGGTAGTGTGTGGAGGTTGTTGGTGGTGCAGTAAGAACTATGATAAACTCTGTGGTAGAACCAGGAAAGTCGTGATGGCTGGACGTTACTAAGTACTTCACTAGATAACCTTGCCTGCCTTACTAATTTACTGAACATTTTCACTCAGGTAAACCAAGATAAAGAACAAGATATTATGTACATGGACCTCAGTGAGGCCTTTGATAAAATGCCACACAGGAGACCGATTAAGAAAGTAGCAGCACATGGACGTTGAGGATAAATTATCTCTAGCATCCAAGTATTACTGACTCGCTCGCTCATGTATCGACCTGCACCCAGAGATCATTTATTTTTCCTATTATTCCATGTGCTGAAACAGAGGGTTTACATTAAAAGGGAGAAATCGGAATAGGTACCTGTTACTAGTGATGTGCCGCAGGGGTCAGTGATGGGACCTATGGTGTTCATACTCTATATAAACGAAATAGATGCTGGAATAAATATCAACATAAGTACTGTAAGTTTGCCGATGACTCTAAAATAGGCCGTCAAATAATTTGTAATGAGGACACTAGAAAGAAGCAGGATGGCCAGGGAAGGTTGATGTGGTCGGAGAAGTGTGATATTCTAATCCTAGGAAAAGGAAATAAGTATGGGACTTATAAGCTAAACAATGTAGATCTTAGTCCAAGTGAATGCGAGAAAGATTTAGAAGTTCTGGACACCAGTAATTTAAAACCAAAACAACAGTAAACAAGTGTTAGCAATAAAGTTAATAGAACTCTTGGCTTCGTATCAAGTATAAATAATAATATATCTTTGGTTAGATCTCATCCAGATTATGGTCCACAGTTGTGGTCTCCATATTACGTAAACAGAAGGATGATGAAGTTGATCTTCTGTGTCAGGAACCTTGCCTACCAAGATAGTCTGAAGGCATCACTGAACTAGCACTCTCTGGAAAGGCGCAGAATTAGAGAATATAAAGGGATATAAAGAGCGTGTTGAAAATATCTAACCAAGACAAGACTAGCGATAACGGATTCAAATTGGATAAATTTGGATATAGAAAGAATTTAGGGAAGTACTAATTTGACAACAAAATTGTGGATGAGTGCAACCAACTTCCAGATAGTGTCTTTAAGGCAAGAACTTTGGGTAGCTGTATATATAGGTTGGACGGGTGAAAGAGTGTGGGTGGTTGTGAGTTGGATCTACCTAGCATGGGTCAGTAAGCCTGCTGCAGTGTGCCTTCGTTCCTGTCTCCTGTAACGTAAACAATAAAACTCATAATAAACACTGGCTGGAGTAGCTTACAACTAACCTATCCTAACACCACACATCACTTAACCTATCCTAACACCACACATCACTTAACCTATCCTAACACCACACATCACTTAACCTATCCTAACACCACACATCACTTAACCTATCCTAACACCACACATCACTTAACCTATCCTAACACCACACATCACTTAACCTATCCTAACACCACACATCACTTAACCTAACCTAACACCACACATCACTTAACCTAACCTAACACCACACATCACTTAACCTAACACCACACATCACTTAACCTAACCTAACCATCCGTAATCTAGCGTAGCCTTCCATAGCCTAACCTAACCTACCCAAAACCTCTGACTGAACCACGAAAATATAACCTAACTTAACCTTCTCTAACCTAACGTATCTTAACGTAACCTAACCTACCCTCAGCCTCCACTGTAGACACTCTTAAGGTAACACCACTCCACTTCACTCTAAACCATCATTACACACACACACACACACACACACACGCTAATATTCTTTGCCTGAACTTAATTAACACGAGGAAGCAGTTGATACAGAGAGCACTGAAAGAGAGAGATCAAGGACCACACTTTCCCAATGAAGTGTGTTCACTGTTGGCTGCTTTGGTCTCTACAAACCAGCAATTTTACTAAAAGCTTTAAATGGGTTTTGAGGCAATGTGTATGTGACAGAGGAGAAGATGTGGCTTACCCCTATAATGTGTGTGTGTAATTACCCTCCTCAGTGGAGATGTATATATATATATGTATATGTCGTGCCGAATAGGTAAAATTGGTCAATTAGCAAGAACTCATTTAAAATTATGTCATTGCTAAAATTTTCACTTATACGTTAAAATATATATATTTTTAATTTATGTTAATGTAAAAATTAATAATTTTGTACCAAAAGAACCTTAGAAAACTTACCTAACCTTATTATAACAAGCACAATTTAATTTAGCCTAATCCAACTAAATATATTTTATATAGGTTTATAATAATTTAATAATAAAGAAACACAATGAAATAAAAAAAATTCCTTAGATTCAGAATGATTTTTGCGAAATTATTGCATACACAAATTTTCGCTTGCCTTATTCGGCAAGAAGAGCGTTGCTATTTAAGCCAAAATTGCAAGTTTTACCTATTCGGCACGACATATATATATATATATATATATATATATATATATATATATATATATATATAAACTTACACGTAGTCACACAAACATATGATCATATATAAAACGTACACGCACACAAACACACGCACTTGTCAACAAAAAACTCAAAAATGAATACAGTGTCTCTGAGACCAAGTAGAATATTAAGAGGCCAACAACACCTGAAAACAAAGATGAATCCAGTCTTCCAACTTGAAGAGAATAACACCCAGGAGAGTGTAGCAACTGCAAGAATGATCTTTACAAAGGTAAAGCAAAGAGCCTTCAAAGTGTGCAGCTGCAGCGTTGAACTAACACAAAGGTACAACAAACAGAGGCTCTTCACCAGACAGGTGCCTGATACAAGGGAGCAAAGCTAGCAGGAGATAGAGAAAGAGAGAGAGAGAGCTATTCTCACTTCTACCTGCAGGAATATAGAGAAAAAAGAGATATGTTCACATCTAAGCTCCCACATGTATTATGCACACACACACATATAATATATATATATATATATATATATATATATATATATATATATATATGTGTGTGTGTGTTTGTGTGTGTGTGTGTGTGTGTCTGTGTGTGTGTGTACTTACCATCTACTTCCCTATTTGTGGTTGCAGGGGTCGAGTCTCAGCTCCTGGCCCTACCTCTTCGTTGGTTGCTACTGGTTTTCCCCTCTCCTGGCTGCGTGAGTTCTATCATACCTCTTCTTGAAACTACGTACATTATAAACGAGTCCTATTATTATCTAAACATGTAGGGATTATACAACATCTAAATGGGGATAGAGTTTGATATCTACCGAAAGAATTGTTCTACTGCCTCCATCACTACTAACATTTTTATCTTTAAGGTGTGGGAGGAAGAGAGTTGAGTCTCACTAAAGAATACCAACATGATACGAGGAGAGTCTTGAAGCCTTCTAAGGGTTACTATCCTCGTGATCATCACCACTATGATGTCTGGCACTGCGTAGTGCCACTGTGCCCCCCTCCCATCCTTGCGCCACAGTGCTACCCACTATATCACACACAGTGGACCCCTCACTATCACACACAGTGGACCCCTCACTATCACACACAGTGGATCCCTCACTATCACACACAGTGGACCCCTCACTATCACACACAGTGGACCCCTCACTTTCACACAGTGGACTCCTCACTATCACACAGTGGACCCCTCACTATCACACAGTGGACCCCTCACTATCACACAGTGGACCCCTCACTATCACACACAGTGGACCCCTCACTATCACACAGTGGACCCCTCACTATCACCCACCTTCAGAAAAAAATTATGCTACGTTTCTTCAGGTTTGTACACAGATGTGTTCAAGAAAACAGTCTTGAGTCCCTGTATTCGTGTTTGATCCAAGGTCTCGTGCTGGCGGAGAAAGTGTGTTATTTATTGCATATTGCATAAGCTGGGTTCTATTACCACAGCCTCGTGTGTATGTGTGTGTGTATGTGTGTGTGTGTGTGTGTGTGTGTGTGTGTGTGTTGAATGTGTATATATCAGTTATACATCTATGAATGTGTGTGAAAGTTGTATTAAATGTGTAAACATGATATACACATCCATATTTACTGAACGTGTGTATGATCCATTAATACAAAAATATGTATTGACTATGTATGTACGATATATACAATTATAAATGTGTGCATTAAAAAAAAATACAAATTATACACCACGAATGTGTACTGTGAACATATATACTATATATACCCTAACCAGACCATACAAACATCACGGTATATACATCAAGTAAATCCCCCAAAATTCTATCATTGTAGTAGTATAGAAAGCAGGAAATATACAGTGGCGGCAGTTGAAGGAATACTTACTGGAGGAGGGAAGACTGTCCCTTGAAACACGTAAGATGGGTCACACACGTCACCTGGTCGGTGTCTCAGTGTCACAGCCGAGATGGAAGAGTGTATGTATCAGTACTGACGTACACACGTCACCAGCAGACTATGTATCAGTACTGATGTAAACATGTCACCAGCAGACTATGTATCAGCACTGACGTACACATGTCACCAGCAGACTATGTATCAGCACTGACGTACACATGTCACCAGCAGACTATGTATCAGCACTGACGTACACATGTCACCAGCAGACTATGTATCAGCACTGACGTACACATGTCACCAGCAGACTATGTATCAGCACTGACGTACACATGTCACCAGCAGACTATGTATCAGCACTGACGTACACACGTCACCAGCAGACTATGTATCAGCACTGACGTACATATGTCACCAGCAGACTATGTATCAGCACTGACGTACATATGTCACCATCAGACTATGTATCAGCACTGACGTACACACGTCACCAGCAGACTATGTATCAGCACTGACGTACACATGTCACCAGCAGACTATGTATCAGCACTGACGTACACACGTCACCAGCAGACTATGACTATGTATCAGCACTGACGTACACACGTCACCAGCAGACTATGACTATGTATCAGCACTGACGTACACACGTCACCAGCAGACTATCAATCAGCAGTCATGTACAAATATACTCACTATCAGATTTGACTTGTAGAAAACCAGTCCTTGATGAGAGGACGGAGGATTGAGCCTGCACAACTTCTTGTAATGAATTACCCACACGGATTTATCACTTAATGATTTAAGTTAACACTATTCTTAACACTTGGAAACAACCTGGTTTTTAAGTCTGAAAATAGAAATAATCTCAGGGAATCTCCCTTGCCTCGTGTTTACTAATACCTTTAAAAGAGGTGCTTTGACGCTTGTGAAAAGCTCTTAATCCACGGAATTAGAGCTACTCTTCCCTTTGGATCAAATCGGATTACGTCCCATTACACCAGGAGTTGTAGGAGATCCACACAGGCTAAGTAATTTTTCATCTTTTTTTCAATACACATCAAACATTCGGTCCTATCTGAGATATACTATCAGCCTCCCCCTTCTTCTTCTCCTCCCCTTTTTATTCTCCTCCCCTTTTTATTCTCCTCCCCTTTTTATTCTCCTCCCCTTTTTATTCTCCTTCTCAGGTTGCTACTCATAACACAGCCGTGTACCTTATGCATCACGGTACTGCGGTACTAAGTCACAGTACCGTGGCTGCAACAATTCACATATAACACGCAACTTAGAGAGGCAAATCATACCACGGGCGGGGATTGAACTCGCGGAGAGTTCAATCCCCGAAAATAATATAATAACTGATTAGAAATCAGTTATTATAGTAATAATGGTAGAATTACCGACAATATAATGGGTAAAAAGAACACATTAATTGTACACGTGTCCTTTTTACCTAGTTATTATAGTATTTTCCTATGATATAATAATTCATGTTAAGAGCAAAACCCATGTGGGTCATTCAGCGCAAGACCTGGTGGAGGCTCGATCCTCCGTCTGCTGAGCGCCAGACAGATGCGCTTCTTGTACTCACCTAGATTAGACCCGGAAGTGTGCTAGACCGCGTAAAACTGCTCCCAGGACAACACTAGCCTAATAAACACCGTAAAGACCAACTAAAATATCGAAGACTTTTTACCACTTTCCCAGTGTCGCTCGTAGGAGGCCCCGAGTTACCGTAGGAGGCCCCGAGTTACCGTAGGAGGCCCCGAGTTACCGTAGGAGGCCCCGAGTTACCGTAGGTCTCGAGTTGGTACTCCCGTAGTTGCAACTGTCTTGTTTGTATATTATATTTGTAGTAAACGATAACTCGGGGCCTCCTACTTGTAGGAGGCCCCCAGTTATCGTTTACTATAGACATAATATACAAACAAGACGCTTGCAATTACGGGAGTTCCAACTCGGGGCCTCCTACGAGTAAAACACTGTCAGGGGAACGCCTTCTACCTGATCAAAAATAATAATGGAAAAATAAATATATAAATAAACGACTCGAGGAATAACAAAGAATTTCGTTTTTCAAGGCTTTTACTTAAAACTTAAATATACATAAAAATAATTGGCCGTTGTTGGTTCTGGCAAGATGTTTGGGCAGGAGTATGTAAGGGCCAGGATGGTTCTCTGATGCGGAAGAACTGGTGAATCCTGGGCGGATGGTATCAATCCCATGTCCTGGACTCTCCTGTTACTACTTGGTTGTACCACCGTAAGTACCATGTAGAGGTGAGGAGTAGTAAAGTAGTAAAGTCCCATAGACAGGTATCTTGCTCCTTTATATCTGGCGTCTACCCTGGAGGACCAGGAGCAGAGCTGATAAAGAAAATATGCTTGTTGCCAAAAGGTAAGTGAGTAACATTTAAGAAAGTAAAAGGGTGGTATACAATGGCCAACTCATTACTGGTAAACAGGAAAATAAAAGAACAATGAACAGAAAAACTCCTGGTAGATCCCCCTACCTGATCGGGAGAAGGGTGGAGGTGAAGTGACTCTCCAAACTTCAACCCACACCAGGTAAGGTTACTACTACCAGGAGTAGAAATTAAAGCACCTCAGACAACCAGGAACTGGAGTTTCGCCCCAGCCCGCTAGATGGAAGTGCAGGCAGTAACTCGCTAATGGTTCCTGGCTGTCTGAACAACCCTAACCCCAATTATTGCAGGATTTACCCTCACAAACACCCTGTGGAATTACCAACATATTCCTGTCTTTAAAAGAGTTCTTTGTTCTTTTACACATCAGTTTTACAGACCAAGAGCTGTTATCCTACCTCAGCTCATTTCAAATCCCAACCCTATCTAAGGTATACAACCACCCCCAGGATGCTACCCACATCTGTCGACTAACACCTAAATACCTACTTACTGCTAAGTGAACATGGGCAGCAGATTCCCGGCCGGGAATCGAACCACGGACACTCGGTATGTGAGCTGAGCACGCTACCAACCGAGTCACGGGAACACCTGCTTGACAAGCTACTGCAAAACCTTGCCTCATCATCCAAGCTGCAGAACTGCAACCAACCACAGCCTAGTTAATCAGGTCGCCAGCCTAGAAGATGGTATCCAGGAAGCACTTAAAGGTAAACTCAAGGTAAAAATCAAGCTTACCTGCTCAGTTTACACAAGTTTATTGCGAAACCATAAGCTTTTTTGTGCTCTTAAAAACTTTTCGAAATTTAATTTTACGACAAGAAAATTGAAGGTCAGGAGACTGGAGAAATAATACAGAGGAAGGAGTTAGGTGCGATAATTCCCCCATCACAACACTTAACTCATTTCCACCACCTAACTACTGGTATATTGTAGGTGTTGTTATATTTTATAAAGATGTATCTGTTGTGGGAAGAAGGTCTCCTGTTGTGCTTCACTGTTTGTTTTTCCTCCCAGCACCATCCTGAAACATCCTCATCCTCCCTCGTTATACTCCATGTAACTCACTCAATCCTTCCCTCTCATCTCTTGCTGCTTCCAGCTTAATTCAAGCCTCTTTTCTTCTCGTTCAGTTCCTCCCTTTCATCCTCCTCTTCCTTCTCTTCCTAAACCTTTTCTTCCTCTTCCCTCCTATACCTCCTCTTCTCTCCTATACCTCCTTTTCCCTCCTTTACCTCTTACACCTCCTCTTCCATCCTATATCTCCTCTTCCCTCCTATACCTCCTCTTCCCTTCTATACCTCCTCTTCCACTTCCCCTCTGCTGACCTCCACATCCCTCTCTGCAAGATAACATAATAACAAATAATCATGAAGGATATCACAGTCAAACATCCGTCCTAACGAATTAATTACACTACTTTCACTACAACTTTAAACCAAATATCTCCTTATTTTAGAGATCAAAGTATTCTTGACTGGCGGAGAGCCGGATACACGCAGCCTTAATGTCCTTGTAGCTAGTAGTCGTCTTGCTGGGAAGTTTATAGGGCCGCTAACAGCATACGTCGTCTTGCTGGGGAGTTTATAGGGTCGCTAACAGCATACGTCGTCTTGCTGGGGAGTTTATAGGGCCGCTAACAGCATACGTCGTCTTTCTGGGGAGTTTATAGGGCCGCTAACAGCATACGTCGTCTTGCTGGGGAGTTTATAGGGCCGCTAACAGCATATGCCGTCTTGCTGGGGAGTTTATAGGGCCGCTAACAGCATACGCCGTATTGAACCCTGTACTCGATAGATTTTCAAGTCAATTAACTAATCAACAGTGTAGTGTATTCATAAGAAGCAACGTAAGCATCACTTACCCTATAAAAATTCTTCCTCGCAAAATTAAATTGTCTCTTTTTTTTATGTTGTGGATTATTTAGCTAAATATAGAGCAGTTTGCCTTACCGCTGTTTACTGTATGTCTCAGTGAGATTCATGCGGGTGTAAGAGGAGTCCAGAGTTTTGAATCTTGGAAGGCTGGAGTGTTTATTAAAGAAGAAAAAGGCACAATAGCGTGACTGGAACAATACATAAATAACCCACACATAGGAGAGAGAAACTTAACACGACGTTTCGGTCCGACTTGGAATATTTACATATACAGTATCTCCAAGTTGTGTCATATGCCTTCTCGAGGTTAAAAAAGATGGCGATAACCGAGTTGTTACTGGTAAAGGTATTACGAATATACGTATCTAAGCGCAGTAAGTGGTCAATAGTAGAACTAACACAAAAGATTAGGTGAGGTTTGTCAGGAAACAGGACAAGTGCTTCCTGACGCGGGTCTTAGTCACATGATGACCCACCGCTTGAGCTTTTGATCATCTGACCGAGCCCTTCCACTGGCTTACCCCTCCACCCCTTTAAAAATTATAGTTATTCTAGTACAGTATGTAGGTAGAAATATGTAACACAAAAGAGTGAGAAAGCCAGTACATATAGACGAGGAGGGACAGGGACGGGATCAAGAGAGGAAGGAGAAGTAGTGGTAAGGCTGGTAGTGGAAATAGTAGTAGTAGTAGAAGTAATAGTGAAGGCATAAAGTAGGGAGAGTAGTTAAGTGGCACAAGAGAGAGAGAGAGTTAGTTTATTGATTGATAATCTGTCCCTGGAAAACGTCACAGTGGGTCTGTTGTATGGTAGTGACCACCTTCCTGCTGGGTCAATGGCTCTGTTGTATGGCAGTGACCACCTTCCTGCTGGGTCAGTGGCTCTGTTGTATGGCAGTGACCACCTTCCTGCTGGGTCAGTGGCTCTGTTGTATGGCAGTGACCACCTTCCTGCTGGGTCAGTGGCTCTGTTGTATGGTAGTGACCACCTTCCTGCTGGGTCAGTGGCTCTGTTGTATGGCAGTGACCACCTTCCTGCTGGGTCAGTGGCTCTGTTGTATGGCAGTGACCACCTTCCTGCTGGGTCAGTGGCTCTGTTGTATGGTAGTGACCACCTTTCTGCTGGTCAGTGGCTCTGTTGTATGGCAGTGACCACCTTCGCTGACACTCTGTTGTATCTGACCACCTCCTGGGTCAGTGGCTCTGTTGTATGGCAGTGACCACCTTCCTACCACTGTTGTTGTTCCTCCCTCCCTTCCCTACCACTATTGTTGTTCCTCCCTCCCTTCCATACCAATGTTGTTGTTTCTCCCTCCCTTCCATACCAATGTTGTTGTTTCTCCCTCCCTTCCCTACCACTGTTGTTGTTCCTCTCTCTCTTCCCTACCACTGTTGTTGTTCCTCCCTCCCTCCCCTACCACTGTTGTTGTTCCTCCTTACCTCACTCCCCTACCACTGTTGACATGCCTCCCCTATCACTGTTATTGTTCCTCCCTCCCTCACTCTATCACTGTTATTGTCCCTCCCTCCCTCACTCTATTGTCCCTCCCTCCCTCCCTCCCTTATTGCTGCTGACGAAGGGAAGAACGCCTAGCAGTAAGTAATACAACCAGCAGAATGCTAAACAAAACACCAATGTTTTCATAACAGGAAATGTTGACTTCAAAATTGGAGAAACAGTTTTACTCTAATAACACAACGACTCTCCAAAACACACTCAATATACTTTTCAATTTTGATCCCAAAATTCCGTGAACAACAAGTTGATAATATACGTTTGTTTATATATCGAATATATTACCGAATATATTACCGAATAGGTAAAACTTGCGATTTTGGTTTAAATAGCAACGCTCTTCTTGCCGAATAAGGCAAGCGAAAATTTGTGTATGCAATAATTTCGCAAAAATCATTCTGAACCTAACGAAAAAAATATATTTCATTGTGTTTGTTTATTATTAAATTATTGTAATTTTTATCTAAAATATATTTAGTTGGATTAGGCTAAATTAAATTGAGCTTGTTATAATAAGGTTAGGTAAGTTTTCTAAGGTTCTTTTGGTACAAAATTAAAAAAAAATGCTTTACATTAATGAAAAAATATATCTTAAAAACGAATAAGAGACAATTTTAGAAAGGACTTAATTTTAAATAAGTTCTTGCTAATTGACCAATTTTACCTATTCGGCACGACATATATATCGACCTCCAGCTGAGATCTTCTTCAGCAGAAAATGTAATTTAGAGAAGGAGCAGTTTGGGTCATAGCATAATCCAGCATATGACAATGTAGATTGTTTTAAGGAGTACTAAAGTAGGCCTACTATTCTATGATAGAACTCATAGTTGTCGGTACTATTTTGAGGGCAAACTTTTCCATCAAATTCAGTCTTCCCTGGCCTTGAGATTTGTTAATATTTGTGGATTCTGTGAGTGTTGATTCCATTATCTTTCTTTTATATGGACAATCAATTTTATGTTTCATGGTAAATCCACGAACTGCAGTAATAGATAAAATAGTAGTTTAATGTTTTAACCTAACTACAAAGAGTAGTTCACTGTTCTAGACACTAACTACAGAAGTAAGTCAACAAATTTAAGAATTAACTCCAGTATTGTTGATAAACACTTTAGTTCTCTGTCGTTCCAGTATAAATAGCAATGTTTGTATACACGTAATTCTATTCCTCCTCTTCCTCCTCCTCCTCAAACTATATCAATATGCAATCCGCGATTCATTTGAGAGTGCAGCCGAACATGCAGGGAAATTTGCAAAATTTGCTAAGCACCGCATCAGTCCGTGGTTGAATATAAACGTTCCTTTTTTTTGCGGTGAGTGGTCTGGGATGGGCGGAGAATTGGTGAAGGATGGTCGGGGAGTGGGTGAAGATGGGCGTCGGTGGGAGCCAGGGAAGGAAAGCCATGTCGGGTTAATTTGCATTACTGTGGGTAAGCTAAGATTGCTGACAGCTGTGCGGTTGATAAGAAAGTTGAATTATACCAGTGGATAGGTTGAATTATACCAGTGGAAAGGTTGAATTATACCAGTGGAAAGGTTGAATTATACCGATGGAAAGGTTGAATTATACAAGGTGGAGAGGGAGCCAGTGGACAGAGGTAATAGCTAAACACATGAGTCATACCAACATAAGGAAGTATTGTATGTGATCGGTGCATAAGATACATGTACAACACCTGAACACCTTTATGGACGAAACCTTTCGCCTGGGTGGCAGGCTTCTTTAGTCGAATACAAAGTTGATTTTTAATATTGGAGACAGTAGAAGTGGAGAGGTAACTTTGAGATGCTTAGTCCCTCAAACTTGATCGAAAGTGAGAAGTCCCTTAGTCCTAATGAACAGTGGAAAGTCCCTTAGCCTTGATCGAAGATGGGAAGTACCTCAGCCTTGATCGAAGATGGGAAGTACCTCAGCCTTGATCAAAGATGGGAAGTCCCTTAGCCTTGATCGAAGGTGGGAAGTCCCTTAGCCTTGATCGAAGTTGGAAAGTCCCTCAGCCTTGATTGAAGGTGGGAAGTACCTCAGCCTTGATCAAAGATGGGAAGTACCTTAGCTTTGATCGAAGGTGGGAAGCCCCTTGGCCTTAATCGAAGGTGGGAAGCCCCTTGGCCTTGATCAAAGGTGGGAAGCCCCTTGGCTTTAATCGAAGGTGGGAAGCCCCTTGGCTTTAATCGAAGGTGGGAAGTTCTTTAGTCTAAAACTCACATCAGCATTCGACTGTCACACAGGCGACACCTTTTACAATAAATACTCCGAAGTGTGAACATGTGTCTTATTCATCAACCTATTGTTATTGCCCACCAATAATAACATAATAGATGTAAAAGGACCCAGGAAGAAACCTTCAGGAAAACCCAAAGTAAACATGATGAAGGATGGTCTTAGAAGAACGAGAGCGACGCCTCTACATTCCTGCCGTGTAGGAGCGACGACAGACCCCGGCTTGCGACCTCCGTCAGGTATCTGGTGCCTGCTGGGGAAGGAATCTTTCACACGTACGAGGGTACTTGTCGTCGCCTCCTTTCACACCGTCGTCAAGGGCGAGACGAGGCTGCAGTGCGGAACTCCGTGAGAAATACCAGAGCCAGAGTGACAGTCTTCAATATAACCCGCAACAACAAGACCTGATAACATCAGTAGCACTAGACAGCTCCCTGTTCCTCTCTCTCTCTCTCTCTCTCTCTCTCTCTCTCTCTCTCTCTCTCTCTCTCTCTCTCTCTCTCTGACAGCACCAGTAGTAGTATGGCTATTTTTCTCTGGGCTTGTAAGTTCGATGATTCACGATGCGGGTTTGTGTCTTCGATAAGGGTCGCTCGTTCTTCCTCGTTTTTGACGGAGATTGAGGGTGCTAGTGTGTGTGTGTGTGTGTGTGTGTGTGTGTGTGTGTGTGTGTGTGTGTGTGTGTGTGTGTTTCATTCATGTAGTGTGTGTTTGGATGGTGGAATGTGTCCTTAGTAATGACATTCATATACATCTTGCCTTGAAGAGATTACCATACCAACCTGATATGTCAGATATGTACAAAGCTTCATACTTAGCAAATATTTCATATATATCAAACATAATACAGAGCCAATATTCCAGTATCAGTGATCCCCCCCACACACACAGACACACAGATACACACACACACACACACGCAGGGAGAGCAGAGACCCAGTAGCGGACAGCGAAGAGGCGGGGCCAGGAGCTGAGTCTCGACCCCTGCAACCACAATTAGGTGAGTACACACACACACAACAGCGGACCTGCAATCATTTTTGTGGGAATTTATTGTAATCAATGAAATAGTTTGAATATCTCCCATTGAAAGTCCCTTTAATACTCATCCGTTTTTATGATACTTATTTGAGTTATGTTCTAAATATTTTGCGCTGTAATAATACCCTTATATATATATATATATATATATATATATATATATATATATATATATATATATATATATATATATATATATATATATATATGTGTGTGTGTGTGTGTGTGTGTGTGTGTGTGTGTGTGTGTGTGTAGGAAGGGAAGTGGGAGGTAAAGGAAGGCGGATAAGGCACGAGAAGAGAGTATTATTTATTTTCAATACTCAGGCAGTCTCCCACCGAGGAAAGGTGACCTGACACTGAAATAAATACTTTCACAGTCATTCATTGACTATCTTGCCAGAGGGACGCTGACGTCACAGTTCAGATGACCCTCCAGACGCAACATCCTCACCCATCCTTCAGAGTGCAGACACTGTACTTCCCACCTCCAGGACTGTAACATCCTCACCCATCCTTCAGGGTGCAGGCACTGTACTTCCCACCTCCAGAACCGTAACACCCTCACCCATCCTTCAGAGTGCAGGCACTGTACTTCCCACCTCCAGGACCGTAACACCCTCACCTATCCTTCAGAGTGCAGGCACTGTACTTCCCACCTCCAGGACTGTAACACCCTCACCCATCCTTCAGAGTGCAGGCACTGTACTTCCCACCTCCAGGACTGTAACATCCTCACCCATCCTTCAGAGTGCAGGCACTGTACTTCCCACCTCCAGGACTGTAACATCCTCACCCATCCTTCAGAGTGCAGGCACTGTACTTCCCACCTCCAGGACTGTAACATCCTCACTCATCCTTCAGAGTGCAGGCACTGTACTTCCCACCTCCAGGACTGTAACACCCTCACCCATCCTTCAGAGTGCTGACACTGTACTTCCCACCTCCAGGACTGTAACATCCCCACCCATCCTTCAGAGTGCAGACATTGTACATCCCACCTCGAGGACCCTAACATCCCCACCCATCCTTCAGAGTGCACTTATATCACCTAACTCCTCATATATGCTCCTACTGACAGTTTCGGTCATTAGCTACGGTATGTTCAAGTTTGTGAAGCAGTCAAACACATTACCAGGAGAATTTTGATATATTTTCTTGGTGATCACTAAGCAGTAAACGCGATTACATTACTCAGCGAGTGCATGTATTCACCTTCGAAAATTCATCCATTGAAAGAGAAAGATGTGATGCGTTGAGCTGCATGTCAGGGGCGCACTTAGGCTATGTCAGATGGAATTTCGAATTTCTGCATATGATGTGTGTATTTATGGTGACGTGGTAAACATATTGCGTTCAGCACACACTAAAACCCTACAAACATACACTGATGTACTGGTTGCTTTATAAAGTTTAAAGCAAAATAAAGGCTTTTATAATATCTTTATTTACTACAAGTAAAAGGTATACAGGCCTAGCTGACATCAATGACATACTACTATATAGAAAGACCCTTATGCTGAGCATTTCGGGCAAATTAGGTCAGTTTTGTCCCAGGATCCGACCCACACCAGTCGACTAACACCCAGGTACCCATTTTCAACTGATGGGTGAACAGGGACAGCAGGTAGCGGGAAACACGTCCCTAATTATTTTCCAGCCGTACCGGAGGAGATTCGAACCCCGGACCTTAGTGTGTGAGCTGAGTGCGCTAGCGATCGAGCTACCCCCGGAACACCCTCCAGGTAGACCCTCCAGGAAGGTAAGACACTGCTTTGGCATCGCTCACTTCATGGCACTCATTAACCAGTAAGCAATCAACCAGTAAACAATCAACCAGTAAACAATCAACCAGTAAACAATCACCCAGTAAACAATCACTAAACAACCAGCCTCAACAACGTTGGTTTATTTTATAAATTTGTATTTATAAAATAAACCAACTTGTTCCTTGGAAACTTTCCCAATATAAACTTCAGAGCCTTGGCGCTTGTCAGCCTTTATAAACACTGGGGAAATAAGCACTTGAGAAATAAGTACTGGGGAAATGTGAAGGTTCACTTAGCCCTGTCAGACCCTCGAGTATTTGACAAGGCTGGCTCCTCCTTATGGAAATAGAGATAGAAAATTCAACAATAACATAAGATAATTTGATTAATCATTAAAATTAGTAAAGCATATAAAACACTCAAACGTGAAATTAATCCTACTTTAAGCAAAAATGAAAAAAATATAAATTATTGATTCAAAACTAATATATACACGATGAAGTAGGGAAGTACGATGGGGAGTCACTGATGGTCGTGACTGCTGAAGCAGAAGACAAGTGTCCCCAACAAGAGTAGAGTCTTATGATGAAACGTTGACTGGTCCTCTGACCACCACAACACTTTTGAAGCAGTTAAGTAGCCAGTTAAGAACCACCATGAACGCTGGTGGAGTTATAACTGGGAGAAGGTTGCTAGGTGTGTGTGTAGCTGACTGGGCGGTCGGCTACGTGTGGAAGGGGGACCAGTGTAGGTAGAGAGGTGACGTCTACGATCTTGTCCAGATCACTGCTGCCCTTATCTTAATCCTGCATGAGGCGGATGACCCGAGGCGACAGTCAAGGCTAAAAAGGAAGTAAATATAACAGTTACATACCACTCGATAAATCATTCACACGATAGGCGTATGGTCTTGAAAATAAATGGTGAGGATTAATAGATGACACAACTACGTAAATGCAAAACAAGGCAGGAATAAATTTAAGTTTAAAGCCATAAATAAGAGTGAAGCTCTTAAGACCAACTTAATCCCAAAACATATAATTTAGACAGGAGTGGAACGAATACTTACAGATTTGAGGATTTGATGGGAGTCGCAAGTCAAGTGACTAACCACAGGTTGGAGACGTTCTTGTCACCTCCCAACGGGTGGAGAAAGTAAGGGGAGGTAGCGGGAACTATACACCCCCCTTTCTATTTGATTATAATAATAATAATAATATACACCCCCCTATTGAACCAGAAGACTACCCAACAAACTACAACCACCATGAACTTTTCCCTCACAGGAAATAAGCACTGGAGAAATAAGTACGAGGGAAATAAGTACTTGAGAAATAAGTATTGGGAAATAAGTACGAGGGGAATACCTTTCATACAAAAAACGGAGTGATATATTTAATAAAACCCCATATGTGTATGTGTTTGTTAATGAGGAAGACACGAACAAATATATTAAAGACCCTTGCATTAAAAAAACACCACATGGGTTATCCACACAGGGAAATAAAACAGTGTTTGTGCTTGGCTTTGAAGTTGTGTTCGAGGCGCCACCATGGAAAGCCAAGCACAAACAAGAAAAAAACACACTTTTGTTTATATTTAAGATGATGAAATTTCTTTTCCTTAGCTGCAAGTTGGTTCAATCTCAGCGTGAAGGCTGGTTCCATCTTAGCGTGCAGGCTGCTTCTATCTTAGCGTGCAGGCTGCTTCTATCTTAGCGTGCAGGCTGGTTCTATCTCAGTATGAAAGCTGCTTCTATCTCACCCTGCAGGCTGGTTATCTCTCACTCTGCAGGCTGGTTCTCTCTCACCTTGCAGGCTGGTTCTTTCTCACTCTGCAGGCTGGTTATCTCTCACCCTGCATGCTGGTTATTTCTCTGCAGGCTGGTTCTCTCTCACCCCTGCAGGCTGGTTCTCTCACCCTGCAGGCTGGTTATTTCTCTGCAGGCTGGTTCTCTCTCACCCCTGCAGGCTGGTTCTCTCACCCTGCAGGCTGGTTATCTCTCACCCTGAAGGCTAGTTCTCTCTCACCCTGCAGGCTGGTTATCTCTCACCTTGCAGGCTGGCTGTTTCTCACCCTGCAGGCTGGCTCTTTCACTCTGACAAGTCTCTCATACCCTGGAGGGCCTCTGTTAGAAGAGCAAGCAAGGAGAGGAAAGGTGTTTACTTACGCATTTTTCCAGTGTGGGTCCTGTGTGAAGGGGAAATAATCGTATTGACAGGTTGCCCGTTCTCTTGGCACTCCCTGGCAACCTCTTGCCTCCTGGAAACCTTCTCTCCTTCTCCATGGAAATACATACTCTACCTGCAAATCTTTGTTACTCCCGCAAAAGTTTAGGGAGTCCCTGGTGTTTTATATATATATACATATACAGAAATGCTAGATCAGACCACAGGAGAACAGAGGTTCTAGGTCAGACCACAGGAGGACAGAGGCACGCGATCAGACCAAAGGCTGACAACCAGAAGGACCAGAGTGAACCAGGAACAAACCACATGTTGACAAGATCAACAAATCTTAGTGGAAAGTTTGATAGGCCAAAACTTTGTAGGAGGAGGAATGTGTGTCTGGAGCCAGACACAAGCTAGCCATCCATTGTAATTCACGTCAAACTCTGTGTGTGTGTGAGAGAGGAGGAGAGACAGAGGCCAGCAAGAAGGGAATTTCACCTTTGTCGATCATCCGCTAAGACAAGATTAACGCATTGTTGTGTAACTCTCTGAAGGAAGATTACTGCAATGGTAGCGGTGGTGACCATGATGGTTGCAACAGTGGTGGCTATACCTAGCTGTGTTTAGCGCTTCTTTTTGATTATAATAATAATAATATACCTATCTGTCTACATAGATTGATAGATGGGTATGGGCCAGCACCGACAGTAACCAAAACTGAGAGTCCAGTTGGACTGTGAGAGTCATAACCTGGAATAAGGTGGGTGAGACACCGACTAATAAAGTGGAATTATACTCCACAGGACCGAGTGTGAGCACAGCTCACACCTCTCCAACAACAATTGTCATCAAGGATTTGTTAAGTTATACCATGAATTAAGGAAAGATCCTGGACTTCACCTTACGAAACACACAAAGCAAATGCGATAGTAATTATGGACAAGGTAGATTATAGTGGAAAAATTAACATGTTATTAGAAGACGGGGAACTGATGTGTCTCTTAATTGTCCAAAACAGACCGAAACGTCGTCATAAATTTCTTTCTGCTATGTGTGGGTTATTTGTGTATTGTTCCAGTCACGGTATTGTGTCTTTGTATTCTTCTTGGTTTTGGAGGCGTGGAGATATGTGTCAGCACGCCTCTGGCAAGACAGTGATGGGGTGAGTGATGATGAAAGTGTTTCTTCTTTTTCGGGTCACCCTTCCTCGATGGTAGGCCAATGTGTTAATAAAAATAATTGTAACTAGTTTGACTCAATATTTTTAGAGTGGTAATACTATCAACTTTTATATTTAACTATATAAATTATAAATCGTTTGATGAACAATATAAATCTAATAATGCAGCTTCCCGGCAATGTTATTCACTTTGCTAAAATAAATAAATATTTGTTTATCCAGGACATATAAAGGAAGTGTTTGGGTTCGGATATCGTGTCAATATAAATTTTTATCAAAGTTTTGTAAATAAAAAAACAGCAGATACATTTTTATAAACACATCGACTGACTGAAATATTCTTATCACAAGTGCGTTGTATAACCCTTGTGGTTTAGCGCTTCTTTTGATTATAATAATAATTATCACAAGTGCTAAAGCTGAATAACAACTGATAGTCAACAAGACGTATATATCTGGCACATTGCCTCGGTATATACTTATTAAAAATGTATCCCCTGTTTACATTGCCTCGAGTGTATATATATCACCCAGAGGAGTGTATTTCTCAGTGTATATATCACTCAGAGGCGTGTATTTCTCAGTGTATATATCACCTAGAGGCGTGTATTTCTCAGTGTATATAAATTGAGAGTTAAATTCCAAAACTAGGATAAACTGAAGATTTTTTCTTTCCTGAATAGTAATGGAAATTATATATTTTGCACTAAAACTGACCTAGCAACTTGACAGGCTTGTTAAAAATACTAATATTCCTAGGGCGCTTATTGACCCCTATAGATTTAGCGCTTACCAGCGAATTTATTAATTTTTGTGAACTTTGATTGGCATTCAAAGTCACTTTGGAGACATTGTATAATATATTCATAGGAAAACGCTAAACCCGTTGGGATCATACAGCGCTTTTGGAATGGAAGTAATCAGGTTTGATCCAAGGATGGGAAGGGCAGCTCCAATTCCTTGGATTAGGAGCCCTTCAGTAGCATTGAGGCGTTCTTTTTCTCAAGGGATGTTCCTTGATGCTGTTGAGGGGCCCTTGATCTATAGAATTGAACCTGTGCTCCAATTCCTTTGAATCGAGTCTGAATGCCTTCCGTTTTCCCCAGGCGCTGTGTGACTCCTGTAGTTTTACCACTTCCCCATGAATGTACTAATAATTGAAGGTAGAAATAGCAGGCAACTGATCTAAGGGAAAGGTAGCTCCAATTTCTTATATAAAGAGCATTTCACTGGCCTCAAGGGTTGAATATTTTATATTTTTGTGAAACGCTAAATCCATGTAAGTTAGCGGAAGGAGTGGTGGAGGCTTGAGCCTCCGTCTGCTGATCTGGAGACTGACGCTTGACTCTTGCAGCCAGCCAGGGTAGATGGGAAGAAACGTGAAAGGTTGAAGAGACTTGTTTATGTTAGGTAAGATTTGTCAGGAAACATGACATGTGTCCTGACGCGTGTCTATTATATGATGACCCGCCGCTGAGCTTTTGGTCATCTGACCGAGGACTTTCGCTGGCTTACCCCTCCACCCCTTTAAATATTATGGTTATGACTATAACCATTTTGATATATTGTATATTAGAGACACGTCGTCGCCTTAACGGAAACTGTCTGCAGTGAGGCGTGGGTAATAACCAAGGGGCCCTCCCTCCAGTTTACCAACTTGAGACTAACTTTTACAGGCTGCCATTAAGTGACTTAAGGCAACATTGTTCCAGGCAACTTATCGTCGCCAGACTTGATGCTGGTGACGGCCCTATAGGTTTAGCGTTTCTACATAAATACGTATATAATATTCGATTCTCGCTCTGGTATTTTGAGTGTTTCTACGTGTATGTTTTTATATATGTTGTGCCTTGTATCAGCAGCCTGTGACCTTTGCTTATAAAGAAATTTTTAATATAATAATAATAATTAATAAAAATATTATAATGAGTAATAAATCCGAAACATTTAAAAAATAGGGTTATAAAAGGAAATACTCGAGACAGCTTCAGGAGGCCTGGTCACAGACCGGGCCGCGGGGGCGTTGACCCCTGGAATTCTCTCCAGGTAGACTCCAGGCAGGTAGACAGCTTCACAGGGGAAATGTGAGATTATTTCTTTACTGATAAACCATTTTTATATACTTCTCTGAGAAGACTTGAACCATAAAATGAAATTCCTCTTTCTCCCATTCTCTCCCTCTTTCTCTCTCTCTCTCTCTCTCTCTCTCTCTCTCTCTCTCTCTCCCTCTTCTCTCTCTCTCTCTCTCCCTCTCAGGTACATAGACAATATCACACAGCAACGTCTTGGAAAACTTGAGTCCATTGAACAACATATTTTTCCATAAAATTTAGAGCAGATTATTTATATAATATTTCGAAATATTTGGTGACCGTAGAAAATATTTTGAACTCAATACCCCTCAAGGAAGGTTCCTTGACGCTGGTGAGGGGCTCTAGATCTAGGGAATTGGATCTGTGCTACAGTTCCCTGAATTAAGCCTAAATACCTTCCACAGGTGCTGTATAATCCTATGGGTTTAGAGCTTCCCCTTGATTATAATAATAATTTGAACTCAATTAACAAGACATTAAAACCATATCCACGGGTGGGGTTCGAACCCGCGGTCAGAGAGTCTCAAAACTCCAGACCGCGGGTTCGAACCCCACCCGTGGTATGGTTTGTTTGCAATCGTGTCATTATGATTTCGTGAATTAACAAGACATTACATCTCTATTCAGTATAACGGGATACTTAAGGTCAGACACTTCACCTCTATGTCTAGGATATATGAAGGCTATTGTAATTTTTTTAAAGATTCTAGGATAAAACTTGTGAAATTATTAAGGTGTGTGTTCGTAGCCTCGCCAAAGACGAGAAATTCTAAATTTGGTAGCGGCTGCCGGATTTAATATATGTTTGTTGCCAATGTTTGTCAATGTTAAGGTTTCTGCAAGAACATTTTAAAATTCTGAATAACTCGGGGATATGCAAAAAGAGGTATAAAAATATTTTCGAAAATGTTTTTTTTTTTTCAAGATTTATTTAATGAGCGAACGTAAATTACTGGCGTCTTTTCCACTGTAAATATTTGCATTTATGTTGTAAATATTTTATTTATATACAGTTGATCTTCAGCGGATCATTTGTACAGGTATTATATACATGGTAGTAGTTATTTTGTGTTAATTATAACTTGCCGCCCTAGGTGAGTACTATAACTTAGCATCATATCAAGATTTGCCCCATTATTAAAAAAATTAATACTGTGCAATTTTTGGATATGTCAGTTTTTAATTTTGGGACAAAACTAACTTAGCATACTAACTTAACTTTGTTTTTATTTACGTAACATAAGATGGCTTAATTTGCATAACCTATTGACCTTGTGTTCTTATTCATCTCTGGGAACAGGTGAGGCTTGACCCCATAGTAAACTGGTCATGGTAATGGCAGGACACTCTTCTTATTTCCCGTTCCCTGAGTTGTTTATAATCGTGTTATTACAGTTTTCACGAATCTTACGTTCTTAAGCTGACCGTTTATCATGGAAGGAGAAATGGTTATCTAATTGGTGACTTTATTTACCTTGTAACTTGTTAATATCTCTCATGTTTTCCATTTAAAGAGAAGTGGTAATCTGGTGACTACCTTAAAACTTTTAATCTGTTATATTTTCCAATGCCTCTACAATGAGTTTTGGTACCATGGTTCATAAGGCATAACCTTAAAAAAAAAGTAATGCAATAACACTTAATTTTCAATTGAGAAGTAATATTTTTCTTAATCCATGACAAGAAAATATAACTTGCTTGGTGTCTCGCATTATTACCGAGGCTATAAATTTAATAGGATTCAAAATTTAAAGATTTTTAGTATATATTAACGTTTATGTTATTGTAGACTATCTTGAATTATCAAATCGCTTTATCTATCTGAATATATTTTTCTCAATGTCAGTAGATTTTTTGTTGTAATATTCAAAGCTTTGCTAATGCATATTCGCATGTGATACGAGAATAATATATTTCACCTTATGATATTATAGCCCAAAATTGGTGTAAGAGGTACCTATTTCTGTGTTGGTTTATTTTTTATACACCATTAACATTATGAGGTCATCCAACCTGAAAAAAAATGTTAAATAGAGATAAGACCCTGCCGTAAAATACGCATATACTCTTTTATACTTGGTATAACTCATATTAGAAAGATAAATGACGGTTTCTATTCTCCCTCTTATGTTACCCTAATTATCCAACCCGACACCTTTTCCCAATTTCTCTGCTTATCCTCCTCGACATCTTTCCACAATTTCTTTTTCTGTTTCTTACCTTCTTCCACTTCTTTTACCCTGCCATTTCTCCCAGCCTTTATCCTTCTCTGGTCACCCCGGCTTATTTGCCTGCATTCCTGCTCTCCACGTCCTCTTACCTCCGCTTGCCTCTTCAACCCTCCGTCAACTGGGAATCTCTCTCACCCCGTCCTTCTAGTCCTCCTGCTGGATTGTGTATCCACTTGTAACGCAACGAAATTTTCTACTAAATTTTTATGGAAACTAAGAGTTAAGGTAATCAGATTAGCGATCCCTATTAGACTTAAATTACCGACCCGTAAATAAAACATGCCCAGGCATCCCCTTTCACATGTAGCTGCCTACTAAGGGTCCTTTCTCGTGATACTTTTTTCCCTTGACCTCGAAAAGCGAGGTGAGTTATTCAGTCTTCTGCTTGGGTGTCCAGCTGGCTTGCTTGCTCAAGTAATACCATGTGTTCATATCTCTTCACTTTATATGATTAATTTCGCCTTTCTGGTATATATAAAAATTATAAGTGCTTGAAACTGCCTTTAATTTGGTTTTGGAAGAGATGGCAGAGGCTGGAAACTCAGTTGCTCTCAAAGGGATGTCACAAGATCAAAGGCACCAGAGGTAAACACCCTAGAACCCAGCAAGAGACCAATGACAACATTTTAGAGGATAATTTGCACTCCTGATCTACTCTGTATATCTCATTTAGTTCGATCACGGTTCTTTGTTGTTTTGGGGACGTATGTGTTTACAGCTGGTCATACACACGCGCAAACTCTCTCTCTCTCTCTCTCACACACACACCACCAATATGGAACCCAAGTGCAAAGGTTTGCAACAAGACTAGTCCCAGAGCTAAAGGGTATGTACTACAAGGAGAGGTTAAAAAATCAACCTGACGACACTTGAGAGGACACGAGAGATAGGGGAGACATAATAACATATAAATACTGAGGGGAATTAACAAGATGGATAGAGACAGTATGTTTCAGAGACAGGGCACAATAACAAGGGGACATAACTGGAAATTGAAAACTCAGATGTGTCACAGGGATGTTAGGAAGTATTTCTTCAGCCAGAGTTGTCAGGAAGTGGAACAATCAGGAGAGTGATGTAGTGGAGACAGGATCCATACATACTGTAGCTTTAAGAAGATAAAGCTCATGGAGCCGGGAGAGAGTGGAATTAGTGAAGACCAGCAAAGAAGCGGGACTAGGAGCTGTGAATCGACCCCTGCAACAACAGATGGGTGAGTGCAACACACATTACCATCGTTCTCCTTGCTTCTTCCCGCTGAGCATGAAAGAGAAGGCCCTGGTAGGTACGTCGTCATCAGTGATTGTCGCACCATTACTCCTATCACCATCAGTCTTCACAAGAGTGTTCCATTATGAGTTTAGTGTGGACTTTTAGTGCTCCTTAATTGTTGTTAGAGAAGATGGGGAGAGAGAGAGAGAGAGATAAATTATTGCTACTACTGTTCTTGTTGCTACTGCTACTACTATTGTACTAGGGTGCCAGAATTAAAAACGCACAGAATTGCTGTGAGGAGATTTTTGCAACATGAGGCCATGTTGGCTTCAAATTGTGCCAGTAGGCTATAGAGTATACTCATCAAAAATAACTTTTTAATCAAGAAATTGCTAGGGCCAAGTTTTGAAAGGAATTGAGATATGAAAACGACTCGTAACTTAAAAATATTAATTCGTGGAATTATCCTTATTTATGTAGGCTTCAGAGAGAGAGAGAGAGAGAGAGAGAGAGAGAGAAAGTAAGAAAAGAAATGAATGGTGGTAGGATGATAGCTTTCCAGAATGGTGGTAGGATGATAGCTTTCCAGAATGGTGGTAGGATGATAGCTTTCCAGAATGGTGGTAGGATGATAGCTTTCCAGAATGGTGGTAGAATGTGTGTGAGAGAGCGAGGTGGTAGCAAAATTGCGTGTGTGTGTGTGTGTGTACTCACCTATTTGTGGTTGCAAGAGTCGATTCACAGCTCGTGTGTGTGTCTGGTTCAGCTAAATGAGTCTAAGCTCATTCCTGCTCTCCAAGATCTGGCAACATAAAGATGGTGATTAGTTCAGCAAGAGTTTCTGAGTCCAGTTGCTTCTCAGTTCATAATATGTCTCCTTGCACTCTCCTCTTCGTCTTTCTGTTTTCCCCTCCTATGTCTTCTTCCTCCTTCACCTTCTCTTTGCCTTCTTATTTCTTCACTTCACGTTCCTCTTATTTCTTCTTCTCCACCTAATCATCCTCTTTTTTTCTCTCTCCTTTCCCTCATATTATCTTTTTCCTCTCACATTTTTTCCTGATCTTCCTATATGTTTTTCCTCGCCCTTCTCTTCATCGTTCCCCTCCCCTTCATTTCCTCCCCTTCATCCCTATTTCGTCCCTTCATCATGATCATCCTCCTCCTGTTTGCCGACCAAATGGAGTAAATCTCTCGCAAGGGCTGTAAAATATATTTTAATTAAAGGAGATCAAGGAAAAAAGAAGTAAGGCAACTTGGCAATTAGTGTCGTTCAATTAGGTCACAGATATTGCCAAGTGACCCATTTAATTTAGACTCTCAGACTGGAAGTCTGCGAGAGTGTGTTGAGTGAGACTCTCAGACCTACACTCACTATCCCCCTCTATTCATTATTATTAGCAGCGTTGTATGACCCTTAAGGGTCATACAACTCTGCTTTAGTGTCTACTCTACATGGGAAGTCCCTTAATGCTGGTTGAGGGCTCTTCATGCAAGGAATTGGAATTAACCTCCCATTTCTCGGATCAAGGGTGATTTTCCTTGATTTCCCAAGCCCTGTATGACCTCTGCTGGTATCTCCGGTGGTCTTGTATACTTCAGAGAGAACATTTTATTCTGTCAGTTTCTGTTTATATTTCATTTTTTTTTAATTTCTAAGATTCAGTTTGTCGCATGTCTGTATTTTCAATTGCATTTAGTTATTTTGAGTTAGTAATCCGCTTCTTCATTGCATGTCGTGACCATATTTACTCTGGTTGTCGTCTCCAGCAGTGATGTCAGGTGTGGAATCAATATGGTGGTAAAGTTCAATACCCTTTTCTCATTTCCTTATAGGATTGATTATGTGAGAGCTTCATGGTGGCGCTTCATACCCGGTTATCATCTTTACTGATTCCTGCTGCAGGTTCATGTAGTCATGTTTACGTTGTATACTGAGGCCTCACTTCACGTTCCTGAAGGCATTTACCAGGTGCGCGTGTTTACCTCAGGACACAGGTCAGTGCAATAACCGGCAAGGGTAGAAACATTGGGCGTATATCCTTACACCTTGTTGTTCCGTTCACCTAGCAAGCAAGTAGGCACCTGGGTGTTAGTCGACTGGTGTGGGTCGCATCCTAGGGGACAAGATTGAGGACCCCAGTGGAAATAAGACAAGACAGTCCCTCGATGATGCACTGTCTTTCTTGGGTTATCCTGGGTGTCTAACCACCATATCTTAACTCAGCTTAGTCGGTAGGTTTGTTGCTGCTCCTGTGCTCCTCTCTTCCTATGTTATTATTTTCTTATGTTTCCGTACTGAATGTTACGTCTGGTTTCCTTCAGATGCACTCTTGACTTATTTTTGTCTCCTCTTAGTTCCTCCTCTTATTCTTTGCTGCATACACCTTTTCCTTATAATTCCTCTTTTTCCTTTTCTTAGCACTCTCCCATCCCCCATTCTCACCACTCTTCTTCCTCTTTCATTCCCATGCCTTGCCCTTCCCTCAGACCCTTCGTATTTCCTGCTCTAAGATTCCTTACCACTCTCGTGCCTGAAAAGCGAAACTTGATCCATGCAAATCCTTGAATAATGTATAATATATATGCACCTTTTATAACAAAACAACACCAGACTGTCCACACCACCTCCACTACGACACCAGTTTGTCCACACCACCACCACGACACCAGTTTGTCTACACCACCACCACCACGACACCAGTTTGTCCACACCACCACCACCACGACACCAGTTTGTCCACACCACCACCACCACGACACCAGTTTGTCCACACCACCACCACCACGACACCAGTTTGTCCACACCACCACCACCACGACACCAGTTTGTCCACACCACCACCACCACGACACCAGTTTGTCCACACCACCACCACCACCACGACACCAGTTTGTCCACACCACCACCACATCACTAGTTCCTCTACTGCACCACCACCACCACCACTAGTTCCTCTACTGCACCACCACCACCACCACTAGTTCCTCTACTGCACCACCACCACCACCACTAGTTCCTCTACTGCACCACCACCACCACCACTAGTTCCTCTACTGCACCACCACCACCACCACTAGTTCCTCTACTGCACCACCACCACCACCACTAGTTCCTCTACTGCACCACCACTAGTTCCTCTACTGCACCACCACTAGTTCCTCTACTGCACCACCACTAGTTCCTCTACTGCACCACCACTAGTTCCTCTACTGCACCACCACTAGTTCCTCTACTGCACCACCACTAGTTCCTCTACTGCACCACCACTAGTTCCTCTACTGCACCACCACTAGTTCCTCTACTGCACCACCACTAGTTCCTCTACTGCACCACGACCACTAGTTCCTCTACTGCACCACGACCACTAGTTCCTCTACTGCACCACTACCACGACCACTAGTTCCTCTACTGCACCACCACTAGTTCCTCTACTGCACCACCACTAGTTCCTCTACTGCACCACCACTAGTTCCTCTACTGCACCACCACTAGTTCCTCTACTGCACCACCACTAGTTCCTCTACTGCACCACCACTAGTTCCTCTACTGCACCACCACTGGTTCCTCTACTGCACCACGACCACTATTTCCTCTACTGCACCACCACTAGTTCCTCTACTGCACCACCACTAGTTCCTATACTGCACCACCACTAGTTCCTCTACTGCACCACCACTAGTTCCTCTACTGCACCACCACTAGTTCCTCTACTGCACCACCACTAGTTCCTCTACTGCACCACCACTGGTTCCTCTACTGCACCACGACCACTAGTTCCTCTACTGCACCACCACTAGTTCCTCTACTGCACCACCACTATTTCCTCTACTGCACCACCACTAGTTCCTCTACTGCACCACCACTGGTTCCTCTACTGCACCACCACTAGTTCCTCTACTGCACCACCACTAGTTCCTCTACTGCACCACCACTAGTTCCTCTACTGCACCACCACTAGTTCCTCTACTGCACCACCACTAGTTCCTCTACTGCACCACCACTGGTTCCTCTACTGCACCACCACGACCACTAGTTCCTCTACTGCACCACCACCACCACGACCACCTACCATTCCCTCAAGGTCAGTCCACATGGATAACTGAGACAATCACCAGGATCTCAATTAAGGCCACAACTCACCTTACATACTACCGCTGTTTACCTGTAATTCTCGGTTAATGATGCAGACGTTTGCGCTCGAGCGGCGCTCACGCAGACTATAATACCTCTCACCTGGTGTTATACACTGCCTAATGACTTCGTATTGTAACATAACGTCATTAAGCATTGTCGTAATATCAGATATATTACGATAACGATCGTATGCAAATTAGCTTGTCGAGTAGTTGTTCCTATTAAATATTTTCTGTTGTAATTAGAACCCAAGAGACACAGGTGTGTCTTAATATTAGTTAAGGGCTCTTGATCCAAGGGATGAAAGCTATCATCCCTTTCCCTGGATGGAACCTAAATAGTACCTCCTATCGCTGAACCCGTATGACCTGTTGCAGGTTCAGCGATTCCCCTTTAATATTACTTATATAGTTGAAACCTGTATATATATATATATATATATATATATATATATATATATATATATATATATATATATATATATATATATATGTCGTGCCGAATAGGTAAAACCTGGTCAGTTAGAAAGAACTCATTTAAAATTAAGTCCTTTCTAAAATTTTCTCTTATACATTTAAAGATATATTTTTTCATTTATTAATATAAAAATTAATGATTTTGTACCAAAAGGACCTTAGGAAACGTACCTAACTTTATTATAACAAGCGCATTTTAATTTAGTCTAATGCAGCTAAATATATTTTATATAAGTTTACAATAATTCAATAAAAAACAAACACAATGAAATATATTTTTTTCGTTAGATTCAGAATGATTTTTGCGAAATTATTGCATACACAAATTTTCGCTTGCCCTATTCGGCAAGAAGTGCCTTGCTATTTAAGCCCAAATCGCAAGTTTTATGTATTCGGCTCGACATATATAAACAGGTGATGTTAGAACATGAATTTTTTTTAGAAATCACGAAAGTGCTTGAAATTTAATATATATTTTTTGCACAGTGGTTATTTAGCATCGTTCTAAGCCTGGGAAAAATATTGTTTTTCCTTTTACTAAATATAAAAGAAAACAAAAACAATATTTGGCCCAGGCTTAGAACGATGTGTCGCGCAAAACTGTTTCTGAAATGGGTGGCACCTGGCACCAACACTGGCCAATAACACTGATTTTACCGACGCACACAACCGTTAAAAGTTTAAGCTCGATCTAGGGAGGCATTCTCAAGTAATTGTAAGGAATCCATGCAACAATGGATATGGATATGTATATATATATATATATATATATATATATATATATATATATATATATATATATATATATATATATATATATATATATATATATATACATATTAGTATTGTACTTGGGTATTGGAAAGATTTTAAATCTAATCTTCTTATGTGATTAGCTTAAATTTAAGCATGTTTATCGGTCAAAATCTAATCCGATTAATTAAATAAATGAGATTACACACAATAGCTGAAGCGGCAGTGATGAAGAGACGCCCAGGAATTTAATTACTTAATGCTGGGTTGCTGCCTAGTTATTATCCCTTGTCATCTCGTTCACCTTTAACACTCCTTATGCAAGGATAAATACTGAGGAAGGAAAGTATAGTTGACGTTTCGGTCCATCCAGAACCATTAAGTTATAACTGAGTGAAAAAACACAAAGAATACCAGAATACAGGTCGAGGAGTGAGAGAGAGAGAGATAGGAGGGTAAATGGATACATGGGAAAGACAGATACGGTATCAGAGGGCAGACTCACAGATAAACAATACTGAGAAAGGAAAGTATAGACTCACAACCATTGTTAAGTTATAATTGACCAAGAAAAGACAGGGAATGCCAGAATACAGGTTGAGGAGAGAGGAGGGTAAATGGGTACATGGGAGAGATAGATATGGTAGCAAAGGACTTAAAAATCCTCAGAGTGGATGTCTGATGAGATGTACAGTCCACCTCTATCTGGATTAAGGATTATCGTGTTATCCAGGTGTGAGAGTCAAGAATGGAAAAGCAGAAGAGAGATAGAGATGATAATACAAATACGACAATAAAAATCAGATTAGAATAAAAAACAGGTTTTCGAGTTTGCCATTTAACACCATGAATTTTTCAACATTTTGGGAAATTAGTTGAGGAACTTCATGTGCCCCCTTCGGAGGACGAGGGGGCTAATAACCCTTTCAGGTGATTGGGGACCAATCACCTTCGTTGCCTCATTTACATATTCTGTCACTTTGCAAAATATTAAGGAGAATAAATTGACTGCGACGAGGGGGGCTGGTTGCTCCTGCCTGGTAAATAACACAACAGAATATAAAGTTAATTTTGTATGTGGGTTCGTTGAATGTTATTGTTGCTAATGTTATAGTTATTTATATTGTTATTATTATTTATTGTTATTGTTGTTATCGTTAGTGTTGTTATTGGTACTTGTTATTGTTACTTGTTTTTGTTATCGTTAGTTGTTGTTATTGTTGTTAGTTATTATTGTAGTTATCAATTATTTATTATTATTAATAATATTAATAATTTTATTATTTTTTAATAATAATTTCGTTTTAATTATTATTATGATTATTATTATGGGTGGTTCTCATGGGTATTACGAGAGAAGTGATAACTTGTTATAGCACTGAGATGCTATACCTGTGACCCGTTTCTAGTTGTTTACCCGTTCAACCAGGCTGTTGTTGTTGGCCGGCCAGGAAACAGAGTTAAAGGCATGGGCAGAGTTTGAAGAGGAATCAAGTCATGTGTTTCAGAGAGAGATTTAAAAGCGTCGAGAAAATACTGAAAAAAAAAAATTGCCGGAGGTATAGAATGAGTTTCAACTCGAGATGAGTATGTTTTAGATTATTATTATTATTATTATTATTATTATTATTATTATTATTATTATTATTGTAGTTGTTATTATTATTATTATTATTGTAGTTGTTATTGTTATTAATATTATTATTGTAGTTGTTATTGTTATTATTATTATTATTATTGTAGTTGTTATTGTTATTTTTATTATTATTATTATTATTATTATTATTATTATTATTATTGTAGTTGTTATAGTTATTATTATTATTATTGTAGTTGTTATTGTTATTATTATTATTATTATTATTATTGTAGTTGTTATAGTTATTATTATTATTATTGTAGTTGTTATTGTTATTATTATTATTATTATTATTATTATTGTAGTTGTTATTGTTATTATTATTATTGTAGTTGTTGTTGTTCTTATTATTATTGTAGTTGTTATTCTTATTATTATTTTTTCTTCATCATCATCATCATATTATTATTATTACTAATATTTAGGAAGCCTTAAACTCGTATGGGTTATACAACGCCTGAGATGTAATCAGGCATTTTATGATTAAAGGGAAGGTAGCTCCATTTCCTTGGATTAGGAATCCCTAATCAGCATCAATACACTCTGGATTTTGTTAGAAATCTAGGACATGAGTGAGTTGTGTGTGTGTGTGTGTGTGTGTGTGTGTGTGTACTCACCTAATTGTGGTTGCAGGGGTCGAGACTCAGCTCCTGGCCCCGCCTCTTCGCTGTCCGCTACTGGGTCTCTGCTCTCCCTGCTCCATGAGCTTTATCATACCTTGTCTTAAAACTATGTATGGTTCCCGCCTCCACTATATCGTTCGCTAGACTATTCCACTTCCTAACTACTCTATGGCTGAAGAAGTGCTTCCTAACATCCCTTTGACTCATCTGTATGTCGTTATCATGTCTCCTCTAACCCTCCTGTCCTCCAGTGTTGTCAGGCCGATTTCCCTCAACCTTTCGTCGTAGGACATTTCCCTGAGCTCTGGAACTAACCTTGTCGCAAACCTTTGCACTTTCTCTAATTTCTTGACGTGCTTGACCAGGTATGGGTTCCAAACTGGTGCTGCATACTCTAGTATGGGCCTGACGTACACGGTGTACAGTGTCTTGAGCGATTCCTTACTAAGGTATCGGAACGCTATTCTCAGGTTTGCCAGTCGCCCATATGCTGCCGCGGTTATCTGGTTGATGTGTGCTTCCGGAGACGTGCTCGGTGTTATACTCACCCCAAGATCTTTCTCCTTTAACGAGGTTTGTAGTCTTTGGCCACCTAGCCTATACTCTGTCTGCGGTCTTCTTTGCTCTTCCCCGATCTTCATGACTTTGCATTTGGCGGGGTTAAATTCGAGAAGCCAGTTGCTGGACCAGGTGTCCAGCCTGTCCAGGTCTCTTTGAAGTCCTGCCTGATCCTCATCTGGTTTAATTCTCCTCATTAATTTCACATCATCTGCGAACAGAGACACTTCTGTCTGTGTGTGAGTGTGTGTGTGTGTGTACTCACCTAGTTGTGGTTGCAGGGGTCGAGACATAGCTCCTGACCCCGTGTGTGTGTGTGAGTATACCGCCTCAGAAAAACAATTCAAATATATTAAGGAAAAAAAAGTCTTAACATTTCTCCTAGAAATCATTTGAATATTTTATTTCTACTACATATATATATTTTTTGTTGATAAAGGTTTTATTTACATGTATAAATTTGGTAATATTTAAAATAAAAAAAAAAAGATTATGAATTGCCTCGGAAGATGGACGGTAGTTCCTCCTCTGGATGGCCCCGTTGAGACGCTGGAAGAGGAAGGTATCAGACCCTGGGTCTCGTAGTGTCTATGAGCCTGGAATTAAGTTTACTGAGAAAGCGTGTTGCACATTTATCCCAGGGTTTAAGGGTCTCCCATCCTACTGGGACAAAGTGGTACCGCTGATCCAAATTCCCAGGTTTGCTGAGTTTAGACCCAAATTCCCATGTTTGCTGAGTTTAGACGAAAGTCCCCATGTTTGCTGAGTTTAGACGAAAGTCCCCATGTTTGCTGAGTTTAGACCCAAGTTCCCATGTTTGTTAAGTTTACACCCAAGTCCCCATGTTTGCTGAGTTTAGACCCAAGTCCCCATGTTTGCTGAGTTTAGACCCA
This sequence comes from Cherax destructor, assembly GCA_009830355.1. Lineage (NCBI taxonomy): Eukaryota > Metazoa > Arthropoda > Malacostraca > Decapoda > Parastacidae > Cherax > Cherax destructor. The sequence goes on along the minus strand of WNWK01000859.1, from coordinate 84,132 downwards.
AGTCCCCATGTTTGCTGAGTTTAGACGAAAGTCCCCATGTTTGTTAAGTTTAGATCCAAGTCCCCAGGTTTGCTGAGTTTAAACCAAAGTTCCCATGTTTGCTGAGTTTAGACCAAAGTTCCCATGTTTCCTGAGTTTAGATCCAAGTCCCCATGTTTGTTGAGTTTAAATTAAAGTTCCAATGTTTACTGAGTTTAGATCCAAGTCCCCATGTTTGTTGAGTTTAAATTAAAGTTCCAATGTTTACTGAGTTTAGATCCAAGTCCCCATGTTTGCTGAGTTTACATACGTCCTTGTCAGCAGCAGCAGCAGCAGCAGCAGCAGCAGCAGCAGCAGCAGCAGCACAAATACGAACGTTATAGGTGTGTTATTCAAGTGTAGACTCACACCACTTATCTGCCACCATTATTTTAAACTTCAAATTACAAAAATGTTATATTGCAACAATGCTGAATACGAAAGCCATACTCTAAATATAAACAAAAGATTTAACTTTTGTTTTTAATACATTTTACTTATGTTGTGGGGATTAAAAAAAAAATACACAGTGATATGACACAGATATGGCGAGTGTAATATTTTATTATTTTTCTCTACATATAGAGATTATTTTTACACAGTACTGAAAATCCCTCAAGTAAATATGTTCACAATAAATGAGGATTTCGAAGGATAATCCTAGCATCCATAACAGCTTATTCCTACAAACGTTTAAACTTTTACAGAATTTTTTTTCAAAGGCCGAATTTGTGAAAAATATGTCAGTGTTTGTGAATTCTTTTTAAACTGTGTCATTGTTGAGAGAGAGAGAGAGAGAGGAAGAGACAGAGAGGAAGAGAGAGAGACAGACAAAGAGAGAGACAGACAAGAGAGAGACAGACAAAGAGAGAGACAGACAAAGAGAGAGTGTACATGTGACAGGCAGACAGACGGCATGTGCCATGCGCCGAGTATATTAAATTTTATTCGACATTCGTCACATTTGGCATGCCCGCTCAACCAGTGAACTGTGAATTCAGTGTGTGGCAGTTCTGGGGCCCCCACTGCTGCGCTTGTTGTCCAGTTCAGTCTGCTATTCACATGGAAGCCGGCTACTTCAGCCAAGGTGATGTCACTTCGGCTCACATGGCTGAGTGGCGGACTTCCGCAGACACTGGTCGTGACCACTCATAATTTGAGTGGCTCTTGCTTACACCTTTCACTCTTCACTTCTCTAATCATTAATATTGTACATGGTGTAAATATTGGTGATGGAATACATAGGTAAAAACATCTACCCCTGTTGTGTTTGCCTTGCCTTGTTTTGCTGACTCAGTTACGACCAGGTGCTACAGGCCTTTAGACTACCACCTGTGTTCGTAATACAGAAGAAGACTACAAGTCTACACCGAGACTATCTACCGAGAAGGACTAATTTCATCTAGAGTACGAATTGTCGTCCATTACCTACGTGTCTGAGACAAGAATACCAAAGCAGAAAGCTTTCTCCTTACATTCCACTTCCTCCATGAAACAGAAAAAAACATTCCAAACCATACTGATAAAAGCGAGGTATAATTTAAAGGAGAGCTATAAGTAAATGAAAATCATGGGTTACAAAACTACCTCTACTTTTTAGTAGTGTTCTTACTGCAGTTTCACATGTTACTCCGCTCACACCCACAGAGTTGTGACTACCAGTGGTTTCACTTCTGCCTTTACACACATTTGTGTTTTATCTTTTGCCTCGAAGTTTCCTTCCATTTGTTTCGAGCTATTGACTAGGCACTACATACCCTTGTGGGTTTAGCGCTTAGTTTTGATAATAATAATATATACATAGTTCTTCGTGTCTGAGTGCATCAAAACCATTCAATATTTAAAAGATTTGAGCGAGTACTCGTGGTCTTCGTTTCTTAATGGCACGTGCTTAGTTGCCCCTTCTGTACCTTTTTCCAGCCTATTTAGTTTTTTTGTAATTATTTGAGGTCAGACCTGGACGACATATGCAAAAAACTGTCTATCAGTACGTTTTAGAGAGCCATTATGGCTTCTGGCGTTTTGTAGGCGAAATTTCTAGTTTTGAATCCTAGCATTGTGTTAGTTAATAGATATTATTAGAGATCGCTGCTTATGATTACTCCAATTACTCATTTTCTTATTTCCGTTAATTTGTTGCCAAGCATTTTGTACTCATGTTTGAAATTATTATAAAGAAAATGTTTTACTTTGAACTTGTCAACACTGAACCTCGTCATCTTGGAGGCGGTCGACCACAGCGGCGACGTCGCCAGCCACAGCGGCGACGTCGCCAGCATCCTGGCGTTTTCTCTACATTTTTTGATTGGCCATTAGTGTCGTTGGGTATTAGAATGGTCACTGGACATTAGAATGGTCACTGGACATTAGAATGTTACTGGGAATTAGAATGTCACTGGGCATTAGAATGATGTCATTGTTCACTGGAATGATGACCCTTCAGGAGAGTACCTTGCTGGTGAAGGGCTCTTGATCCATTGAACTGAAGTTTCTTGTTGAATCAGACCATCATCAGAAGGTGAACTGATAATGGTCGAGGACGAACCATTACCAGTTCCATTATTATTATTATTATTATTATTATTATTATTATTATTATTATTATTATTATTATTTTATTATTATGAAGTGCTAAACCCGTAGTGAGCATACATCGTCAAGGAATAGAAGATAAGTTTGAGATGAAGACTGGGTGGATTGTTCCAATTCCTTGGGCCAAGAACACTTCACTGTCAAGGCACCTCTGAAGCCTCGCCTTTCTGGGTTTTTATTAATAATAATAATAATAATAATAATAATAATAATAGTTCATATAAAATTATTTGAAGGATTATTAACCATAGCAAATGAATCTTGGAACAGTTTAATGGGTAAGTAACTTGTTTGTCATTAACAAAGGAGGTTTAGCTGGGATAAGCAGTTGGGTAATTTGCCCTGAAAGCCTAGTCAGTATAGGCCCTTCAGAGGGGCTGTTGGTTCCAGCAGTTGAAGCTAACCTGGTTAGTTCCTCGGATCAAAGCTGACTGCTTTCTGGTCCACAGGCGCTGTTTGAGCCACACGGGTTTAGTGCTCCCCTATGAATAATAATTACAATAACATTAATATTAAATAATAATAATTACACTTATTAATAATAATTAATAATAAATTTGAAGGAAATTTTAGCTGTTTCTATATACAAAGAGCATGGCAATATATTAATTATGTGACAGCTGTTGTGGAAAGCAGTTGCAAGTGTCTTGCAACAGACTCCAAGGGCCTGCAACGTTCTGACATAACAATTAAGGTGTAGGATCTTCCAGCACGGGGCAATTTATTGCGCTAATTAACTCAGTACAGATTTTAAGAACGAGGTTTGCAAGTGCCGTGTGGCTCTAATTGAACCCTGGCTGGCTAGTTAAAAGGGTTTAGCGCTTAAGTTTTGATTATAATGATAATAATGGCTAGGTTAAAGACATTTATTACGTTTCTATCTCAGCTGTAATTAGGACGCTCGTGGGGAACGTTTTCTGAGGTGTACATAGCTTAGATGTCCTAATTACAGAGCTTGTGAGTATCAGCCTATTGACAGCCAGGGTGTTTAACCTGGAAAACAATGTGAAGTGTAAACCTAGTTGAACCCAGGGTGGTTAACCTGGCAACAAGGGGCAGTATTATCCTAGGGTAATTAATCTAGCAACAAGTGCCAGTATAACCCTAGGGTGGTTAACCTAGCAACAAGTGCCAGTATAACCCTAGGGTAGTTAACCTAGCAACAAGTGCCAGTATAACCCTAGGGTGGTTAACCTAGCAACACGTGCCAGTATAACCCTAGGGTGGTTAACCTAGCAACAAGTGCCAGTATAACCCTAGGGTGGTTAACCTAGCAACAAGTGCCAGTATAACCCTAGGGTAGTTAACCTAGCAACAAGTGCCAGTATAACCCTAGGGTAGTTAACCTAGCAACAAGTGCCAGTATAACCCTAGGGTGGTTAACCTAGCAACAAGTGCCAGTATAACCCTAGGGTAGTTAACCTAGCAACAAGTACCAGTATAACCCTAGGGTGGTTAACCTAGCAACAAGTGCTAGTATAACCCTAGGGTGGTTAACCTAGCAACAAGTGCTAGTATAACCCTAGGGTGGTTAACCTAGCAACAAGTGCCAGTATAACCCAGTGACCTAGCAACAAATGTCAGTATAACCTTAGGGTAGTTAACCTAGCAACAAGTTTCAGTATAACCCTAGGGTAATTAATCTAGCAACAAGTGCCAGTATAAACCAGTAACCTAGCAACAAGTGCCAGTATAACCCAGTAACCTAGCAATAAGTGCCAGTATAACCCTAGGGTGGTTAGCCTAGCAACAAGTGCTAGTATAACCCTAGGATGGTTAACCTAGCAACAAGTGCCAGTATAACCCAGTGACCTAGCAACAAGTGTCAGTATAACCTTAGGGTAGTTAACCTGGCGACAAGTGTCAGTATAACCTTAGGGTAATTAATCTAGCAACAAGTGCCAGTATAACCCAGTAACCTAGCAACAAGTGCCAGTATAACCCAGTAACCTAGCAACAAGTGCCAGTATAACCCAGTAACCTAGCAACAAGTGCCAGTATAACCCAGTAACCTAGCAACAAGTGCCAGTATAACCCAGTAACCTAGCAACAAGTGCCAGTATAACCCAGTAACCTAGCTACAAGTGCCAGTATAACCCAGTAACCTAGCAACAAGTGCCAGTATAACCCAATAACCTAGCAACAAGTGCCAGTATAACCCTAGGGTGGTTAACCTAGCAACAAGGTGCAGTATAACCCAGTAACCTAGCAACACGTGCCAGTATAACCCAGTAACCTAGGAACAAGTGCCAGTATAACCCAGTAACCTAGCAACAAGTGCCAGTATAACCCAGTAACCTAGCAACAAGTGCCAGTATAACCCTAGGATGGTTAACCTAACAACAAGGGGCAGTATAATCCTAGGGTGGTTAACCTTGAAGCAAGTGTTAGTATAACCCTAGGTTGGTTAACCTGGGAACAAGGACGGTCAAATATTAACGTGGAGGGCTCAGGTGACCAGAATACTTCACCCGTCTTGTTCCTGGTCTACCCAAGAAACAACCAAGTCTTATACGTACCACGAAAAACGTATATTATACCGACAGGTGTGTGTAAGCAAGACACGTGTGCAGCGTTTGAAAGCTTAACTCTAGAGAGATATACTTCTAGAAATAGTCTCTCATCCGTCATACCCCGGGTATAGTGTACCCGGTGAGGAGAAATATTAAAATATGAAGTAGCAATGGTTGAAGTGAATGCGAGGCTATATGAAGACGCGCACCCGCTAATATCTCACTAGGGTTTATAATGCTACGTTTCGCCTCCTATAGATTTTATTAATCCTAACTTTGCACATGTGTCTTATTTACACAGTCATTATAACTTCCATAATGACAAACTTCACACATAACTTGAACACACATTGTTTATACTTTATGTTACAGCAAGTTGAATTTACAATTTATAGATCACATTAGAATATTGTAAGTACCTGGACAGTTTTTTTTACACAACAAATGGTTTATAATACAATGTGGTAATATATATTACAGGATGTTAATACGAGACAGTGCAGATTACTGAGAAAACACATTGAATTGTTGATATATTACAACAGGACTGGAAACTTTGACTTGTGACCCTTGACAGTGTTTGAGAAAGCCCTTGAGAGACTTATTGGAAATGTCAGAAACTGTTTATTTCCATTTTTAACTGAGAGCGTCTTCATTGTGATGAGGCTATTAGTTGGAGATTAACATACATAAACACTCGTCGTGTTTATGTCTATGGGCTTACACAAACACGAGACGTAATAACCCACATGGCACACACAAACACATGGAACAGATTGAAGTCATCTGGTAAAGAGGACCTCACGTGGAGGTCGTGTCAGTGTCTCAGTGTAGCCTCCCACATCTCATGTTACATCATGTCATGTAGCCTCCCACATCTCATGTTACAGCATGTCGATGTAGCCTCCCACATCTCATGTTACAGCATGTCGATGTAGCCTCCCACATCTCATGTTACATCATGTCGATGCATGTCGCTTGGTATTTTCATTGATAACACATGTTAATATCTTACGCCATGGAGGAAAACTGCATAAATGCGAAAGTAATAGAATATTGTAAAGTATATATATATATATATATATATATATATATATATATATACACAAATAACCCACAAGTCGGCCCGAAACGTCGTGGTAAGGTCGTCTCTCCTGTGTGTGGGTTATTTATGTATTGTTCCAGTCACGGTATTGTGCCATTTTGTTATTTATTACAGGATGGTGGTGAGCACTTAGTACTGTATATAATATGGCGAGTGCTTGATTGCGTGTTGTCACCATGAGAGTAAACCATGGATCAGTATACGTGTGATAATGCAGAGGAAAGATAATTTTTTTTAATATTTGCTGAAGGCTGTCAGGAAGAAAACACGTTGATAAAATAATTCCCGGAAGGATAAGAATAAAATATTTTCTCTCATTTACAATATGTGTTGTTCTTCACTTTATGCAACTGTGTAATAATAATAATAATAATAATAATAATAATAATAATAATAATAATAATAATAGTAATAATTATAATAATAATAATGACAATAATAATAATAATGACTTAAAATCATAATTGTAATATATTAATAATAATAGGCATAAAATAATCATTTCGATGACAATGATAATACTGAAAATAGTAATATAATTATTATAATAATTATAATAATAATAATAATCTTTATACGTGTACAGGGACAAATTCATTTCTTCATACCCATTTTTTTCCTATTCGAACCAAAATATTATCCTCAACATTACAGAATTAATTATATTGAGAGATGTTTAGAGATGTATTCTAGGCTGTGTACATCTCCTTGTCCTCTTGTCTGAGGTAAACGTCGGTGTTCATGTAGATATGAGCATCTGAGTACACAGACATAAGCATGTGTACACACAGACATAAGCACGCGTACACGTAGACATTATGTACAAGGATATATAAAAATATTTGTATAAGGAAATACAAATTTGTGTACACACATATATAAATATGTACTGTATGTACACTGAGAATATATTTCTGTGTAAACGAAGGTCAGGGTACACGCAGATGGTAACGGGTGTATACACAGAGATATAAATGCACATACACGTCCCTCTCTTCCCTGGTTTTGGCACGAGAAATGCGTATAAAAGGGACAAGTCTCTTCTCGTCTCCGCATATCCGGACAGCGGAGATTGTGGGAAGGGGAGTTATGGGGAAGTAGGTAAGGGTGAGGGATAGGGGCGAAGGAAAGGGTGAGGGATAGGGGCGAAGGAAAGGGTGAGGGATAGGGGCGAAAGAAAGGGTGAGGGATAGGGGCGAAGGAAAGGGTGAGGGATAGGGTGAAGGAAAGGGTGAGGGATAGGGGGCGAAGGAAAGGGTGAGGGATAGGGGCGAAGGAAAGGGTGAGGGAGTCGATCGTGGAGGTGTGAGAGAGGGTTGAATGGGAAGATGTGAAGGGGGGTGGAAAGTAGATATATCCACAGCTTGCCACCTAGCGGCGCATCCTCCCTCTCTTAATGCATCCGAAATCCATCCTCTAGGCCACCGTAAATCCACATCCTCATACACCAGAAAATCTGTCTCTTAGTCCAACCTGAAATCCATCTCTTGATGTACCCAAAATCCACTCTCTTGGCAGTCTTAAATCCGTCTTTAATCCGTAACGTGACTCCCAGCAACCAGAAACGCGAATCACACAAGACGAAAATCCTCTTCTCAATAGACCCAGATCCGGTGCGTTGCTGGGTTGAAATTCATATTCCTTTGACCATGAATTCCTCTCACTGACAGGCAACGGGAAGAGTGGAGGCGGGAGTTATTATTTATAAAGTTTACATAGATCAGTAGTGATGCCTCTACCCTGTTCTGTATGATAGTTACATTGTGGGAACACCTGGAGTGTGGCTACCCTATTCACTATGATAGTTACATTGTGGGAACAACTGGAGTGTGGCTACCCTATTCTTTATAATAGTTATATTGTGGGAACACAGGCAGTGTATGGCCTCCCCATTCTATATGGTAGTTACATTTGGGGACAAAAGCTAGTTATGTTTCCCTGTCATATTCCATCACACAGGATGGGTTTCACACAGGAGGGGTTTCACATATGAGGCAATGAAACCTGTCGAGGGAATGTGAATAGAGAATAGGGAAGGTAATAAAAGTTGTTTAGGGGAAGCTAGAAAAGGGGACAAAAAAGAGAGGAGAGGAGAGGAAAGGGAGGCAGCATCAGGAATCTCCTTTAAAGTGTAGACAATTCAGTTTCGAAATTTTGTAATCCTATATCTGTCTCACCTACAAACATTCTTCCCAGGTTTCTCGTATTTTTCAACGCCTTTCATTTCTTGTCTAGCTACTTGTTGTTTCATTTTTTTAGTTAATGTTTATATTTTTATGATGATTCTCATCACTGTCATCATTTCCAGCATCATCCTCGTCGTTTTCAAAATAATAATCACCCTTATAATAGCAGTAATAATAATAGCGATTATTATCACCTTCGTTTTCAAAATAATAATAATTTTCGCCGACAGAATCACTATTGTCAAAATAATTTTCATTATCACCACCGTCACCATTGTCATCATCAGCACCACCATTGTCATCATCAGCACCACCATTGTCATCATCAGCACCACCAATGTCATCATCAGCACCACAATTGGTGTAATCTTGCCCGGGGACTGGTCAAGCGCCTCCTGAAGTCAGGTGGTAGCTGGCAAACCTGAAAACAAGAAACAATGATGTAAAAGAAAAACAAAAGTAGCAAATACCCTGGCTGCAACATTACAAAACTAATCCACAATACCCTGGCTGCAACATTACAAAACTAATCCACAATACCCTGGCTGCAACATTACAAAACTAATCCACAATACCCTGGCTGCAACAATTCACAACTAACCCACACCCTGGCTGCAATAATTCACAACTAACCCACAATATCCTGGCTAGATTTCACAACTCACACTACCGTGGCTGCAACAACTCACAACTAACCCACAGTACCCTGGCTGCAACAGTTCACGGAAACAAGCGAAATTATAAACATAAATCTCTCAGTCAGCAGGATTTGAACCCAGGCCACCAGCCCTCCATGGGTGTTAATCTCTCAGTCAGCAGGATTTGAACCCAGGCCACCAGCCCTCCATGGGTGTTGCTACCGTACAAACTGACGCCTTGAACCCCATTTGTCGTCTGGATTACAAAAAATATTAAATCTTTCCCTGGACACGTTGGCAATTGTTGTTTTGATTCTTTGTTTTTTCTTCTACTTTTCCAGAATTGTTTTGATAGCTCACGAGAGAGTGAGTGAGAAAGAGAGAGAGAGAGAGAGAGAGAGAGAGAGAGAGAGAGAGAGAAAGAGAGAGAGAGATTGACCCCTTTTACGTGCCCTGAGGGGTTACCCTCGTATTTCTTTTTCATTTCTGTATCCTTCAAATTTCCTGCTTTAATTATTTGGATCACTCCAGTAAACACTTTTGTGGACTAGTTACTAGGCCTTTGGTGTATCCATATTCTCTTGCACCAGTGTCCAGGGGATGGCTGTGGGGGTGAATAACAAACTGACTGATTCAGCGGCTAAATTTGAGTGTAATATGTGGCTGTCTTGAATATTTCATTCTTTGTGCAACAGTCTGTGTCCTTATATATGAGATATTTACGTGTACACATTTATGCCTCTTCTTTTTTAGGGATTGAAGTATTCTTGACTGGAGGTGTACAAGTGAAGTGCATCTTTTATCCATCTTGTACTGTAGGTGGTGATCATATCTACTCTAATTCTCCACTCCTCGGTGCACCTGGTGAGACAATACCAAGGGTCACTTCCCCTTAATATTTTCTAATTAAGCCTTGGCTTGGACACATCTTTCTCCGCGTCAGAGATTTCACCAAAACTCTCCTAATCTAGAAATTGCTAGAGCCTCACAAAGTATCCTAATATCAAAAATAATTGCAGTAGTTGTTCTGTTGGAGATTTTTAGAAGCAAGGACAGCCTATACAGTGACTCCAGAGTCTTCTACATTTTCTCAGCACTCTCGTGGTATTACTTGCACATCAACTTAAGTTTCTTAGTGTTTCCGGGGCGGTGGAACTGGCGCCTCATGTGTTGGCAAGTTTTTTAATAAAAGTTTTGTAATGACCAAATTTATGTGTCTTGTTTGTTGGTATATAAGTGTCTTTTTTCTTATTAATCTTTCTCTCTCTCTCCCGCCATCACATCACATTCTCATATATCTACATTTATTATTAACATTATTATTTAGGTAACAAGCGGCAAATCCGTATGGGTCATATAGCTAATGTGTCTACAAATAGTTAATCACATACACTGAAAGTAGATTGAAACACGAATCCTAGCTCTCCGCTGCTAGGATTAGAAATATTGCTGGCGTGTAGGTGTGTGTATAGATGTGCAGGGTTGCGTCAAAGCTCCTGGCTTCGTTTCTGAAACGAAGTAAGTTAAAGGTCACTCACCTGACTACAGAGTGGCGTTGGTGACGACTTGGGTAATGTAAGTAACTTCGCCTTGGTCACTGGCGCAGGTTCCGTTGACCTGTGTCGTCTCCTTGGCCTTTGTGTAGAGTACCATCGGCCGCTCCTCTTTCGACTGAGGTTTTGGCGGCGACTTGGAGGGCTTTGCGAGAGGTCTGTCATTGGGTCTACACTGCCCTGGTCTGCCTCGTTGGTGTGGCTCCCTGCAGGGCAGCACTATACTGAAGATTTCGTGAAACTCTTTGCGGAAATTATCGTTGAGCCAGCCGTACATGAGGGGGTTAGAACAGGCCGACGACATGCCCATCATGTGACAGATAGCGTAGACGATGAGCATTGTCTCCATCTCGTTGCCGAAGGGGTTGTAGAAGTCGACGACGAGGTTGTAGAGGTTGAGCGGGAGCCATGAGAGGCAGAAGATGAGGGCGATGGTTATAAGGAGGGTATTGGTCTTCTTCATCCTCCTCCCATCCTGCTCTCCCTTCTTGGACGACCTGACGGCGCTGTTGGCCATGCGCCTCTTCAGCTTCCGGCAGATCATAGCGTAGGAGACGCTGACGGTGACGATGGGGAGGCAGTACTGCACCAGGATGACGAAGACGCTGTAGTAGCCCCGGCCGTGCTCCGTGGGCCAGTCCTCGAAGCAGAAGTTGACGGAGCATAGGTTGGGCAGGTTGACCTCATGATGCTTCAGCGTGCGCCAGATGAAGTTGGGCAGCGCCAGCATGAAGGAGATCACCCAGATGAGCAGCAGCATCAACACGGCGCCCACCGTCTTCAGCGACTCTTTCGTCGGGTACACGATCACCTGCATCAAAGATTTATTACTATTAGGCATTGGCAAGCTCTAAACCAGTAGGGGTCATACAACGTCTGGTAATTACATTTCATTATTGCACATCTAGAAGTGTGTGTGTACTGTATATACATTGATAATTGCACATCTCTCAATGTGTATATCTCGGTACATATATAAACTAGGATGTATGCAGATGAACAAGGAGGCTTTAGAATGATTAGGGAATGTGTAGACCAAGTATTTACATTGAAGCATATAAGTAAACAATATTTAGATGAAGGTAAGGAAGTTTTCGTTGCTTTTATTTATTTAGAGAAGGCATGTGATAGGGTGGATAGGCAGGCAATGTGACAGATGTTGCAAGTGTATAGAATAGGTAGTAAATTACTAAATGCATCTTTATGAAGATAGTAAGGCTCAGGTTAGGGTATGTAGGAGAGAGGGAGATTACTTTCCAGTAAAAGTAGGCCTTAGACAGGGATGTGTAATGTCACCATGGTTGTTTAACATATTTATAGATGGCGTTGTAAAAGAAATAAATGCTAGGGCATTGGGGAGAGGGGTGGGATGCAAAGAGTATGTTACATTTATTCGGCGTATGTACACACTCTCATTTAGGCTGCCTCCCCAACCAGCGAACAAGGTTTAACGATTCAGGGGGCCCCATCGTTAAATCAGTACCTTGGTTCAGCCAATCATAATGTGGGTCTGACAGTTGTGAAGGTCATGTGGTAGCACTCACGATTCACTCTTGCCAGATTCATCCAGCTGCTGGTTGAAGCATGGTGGTCTCTCTGTCTTTGGCTGTTGTTGTTTGCCTTGACTTACCATAGTGTACACTTATATTTCCTACTGGTGTATATAGTGTACATACCTCTGTTCATACTTGGTGAAGGAAAATATAATTCAAAGATTACTGCTGTGTTTATTTTCGCTCCAAGCTCCCTTTACATCCAGGTTAACAGGCCTTGATTATCTGGGTCGTAATAACACAGTTACCTTTTTCTAATGATACTGTGCTTTTGAGAGATTCTAAAGAGAAGTTACAAAGGTTAGTGGACGAATTTTGGAGAGTGTGTAAAGGAAGAAAGTTGAAAGTGAACATAGATAAGAGTAAGGTGATGAGGGTACCAAACGAGTTAGGTAAAGAAAAATTGGATATTAGATTGGAGGGAGTATGGAAGAAGTGAATGCGTTCAGATATTTGGGAGTTGACTTGTCGGCAGATGGATTTATGAAGGATGAGGTAAACCATAGAACTGATGAAGTAAAGAAGGTGAGTGGTACGTTGAGGTATCTGTGGAAACAAAGAACGTTGGAGACAAAGAACGTTATCCATGGAGGCAAAGAAAGGAAAATATGAGAGTACCAACACTGTTATATAAGTGTGAAGCATGGGTTGTGAATGTTGCATCGAGAAGGAGGCTGGAGGCAGTGGAGATGTCGTGTCTAAGGGCAATGTGTGGCATAAATGTTATGCAGAGAATTCGTAGTATGGAAATTAGGAGGTGTGGAGTTACTAAAAGTATTATTCATAGGGCTGAGAAGGGGTTGTTGAGGTGGTTTGGTCATTGGAGGGAAGGAGGGTAGGGGTCGTCCTAGGAAAGGGTGGAGGGAGGGGGTAAAAGAGGTTTTGTGTGCAAGGGGCTTGGACATACAGTAGACATGTGTGAGCGTGTTAGATAGGAATGAGTGGAGACGAATGGTTTTTGGGACTTGACGAGCTGTTGGAGTATGAGCAGGGTAACATTTTGTGAAGGGATTCAGGGAAACTGGTTAACCGGACTTGAGTCCTGGAGGTGGGAAGTACAATGCCTGCACTTTACAGGAGGGGTTTGGGAGATTTGCTGTTTTAAATGACATTTAAACTGTCATACCTCACGCCTCTGCAAAGATAGTGGGAGACGGCCAGCATGTTAAAATATATGTATGTATATATATATATATATATGTATATATATATATATATATATATATATATATATATATATATATATATATATATATATATATATATATATATATATATATATATATATATATATTATTATACACATCGGCCGTCTCCCACCAAGGCAGGGTGACCGAGAAAAGAAAACTTTCATCACCATTCACTCCATCACTGTGTTGCCAGAGGCGTGCTTACACTACAATTATAAAACTGCAACATTACACCCCTCCTTCGGAGTGCAGACACTGTACTTCCCATCTCCAGGACTCAAGTCCGGCCTGCCGGTTTCCCTGAATCCCTTCATAAATGTTACTTTGCTCACACTCCAACAGCACGTCAAGTCCTAAAAACCATTTGTCTCCATTCATTCCTATCTAACACGCTCACGCATGCTTGCTGGAAGTGAAAGCCCCTAGCACACAAGACCTCCTTTACCCCCTCCCTCCAACCTTTCCTAGGCCGACCCCTACCCCGCCTGCCCTCCACTACAGATTTATACACTCTCGAAGTCATTCTCTCTCGTTCCATTCTCTCTACATGTCCGAACCACCTCAACAGCCCCTCCTGCACCTCCTCCTAATTTCCTAACTACGATTTCTCTGCATTATATCCTGTATAACCCCTGTGGTTTAGCGCTTCTATTTGATTATAATAATAATCTGCATTATATTCACACCACACATTGCTCTCAAACATGACATATCCACTGCCTCCAGCCTTCTCCTTGTTGCAACATTCATCACCCATGTTTCACACCCATACAAGAGCGTTGGTATAACTATACTCTCATACATTTCCCTCTCTGCTTCCATGGATAAAGTTCTTTGTCTCCATAGACTCCTCAGTGCACCACTCACCTTTTTCCACTCATCAATTCTATGATTCACCTCATCTTTCATAGACCCATCTGCTGACACGTCCACTCCTAAATATCTGAATACATTCACCTCCTCCATACTCTCTCCCTCCAATCTGATATCCAATCTTTCGTCACCTAATTTTTTTTTATCCTCATCACCTTACTCTTTCCTATATTCACTTTTAATTTTCTTCTTTTACATACCCTACCAAACTCATCCACCAACCTCTGCAACTTCTCTTCAGAATCTCCCAAAACCACAGTGTCATCAGCAAAGAGCAACTGCGATAACTCCCACTTTGTGTTATATTCTTTATCTTTTAACCCCACACATCTTGCCAACACCCGAGAATTCAACCCCATCTGTAAATATATTGAACAACCATGGTGACATCACACGTACTTGTCTAAGGCCTACTTTTACTGGGAAATAATCTCCCTTTCTCCTACATACTCTAACCTGAGCCTCAATATCCTCGTAAAAACTCTTCACTGCTTTCAGTAACCTACCTTCTATTCCATGCATTTGCAACATCTGCCACATTGCTTCCCTATTCACCCTGTCATACGCCTTTTCCAATTCCATAAATGCCAAAAAAAACTCTTTACCATTATCTAAATACTGTTCACCTATATGTTTCACTGTAAACACTTGGTCTACACACCCCCTACCTTTCCTAAAGCCTCCTTGTTCATCTGCTATCCTACTCTCCGTCTTACTCTTAATTCTTTCAATAATAACTACCATACACTTTACCAGGTATACTCAACAGACTTATTTCCCTATAATTTTTGCACTTTATTTTGTCCCCTTTGTCTTTATACAAAGGAACTATGCATGATCTCTGCTAATCCCTAGGTACCTTACCCTCTTCCATACATTTATTAAATAAAAGCACCAACCACTCCAAAACTATATCCCCACCTGCTTTTAACATTTCTATTTTTATCCCATCAATCCCAGCTGCCTTACCCCCTTTCATTCTGCCCACTGCCTCACAAACTTCCCCCACACTCACAACTGGCTCTTCATCACTCCTACAAGATGTTATTCCTCTTTGCCCTATACACGAAATCACACCTTCTCTATTTTCATCAATGTTTAACAATTCCTCAAAATATTCCCTTTATCTTCCCAATTCCTCTAACTCTCCATTTATTAACTCTCCTCTCCTAATTTTAACTATCAAATCCATTCGTTCCCTAGGCTTTCTAAACTTATTAATCTCACTCCAAAACTTTTTCTTATTTTCAACAAAATTTGTTGATAACATCTCACCCACTCTCTCATATGTTCTCTTTTTACATTGCTTCACCACTCTCTTAATCTCTCTTCTCTTCTCCATATATGTACTCCTCCCACCTTGCATCACTTCTACTTTGTGAAATTAAGACATGTGCAACATTTGGGTATCTTTATAGTAGACGTTTCGCCATCCAGTGGCTTTATCAATACAAAATTCTAGGACATAATATGAAGAGTAGAACTATATACAACAGATGAGGTAATCAGTCAGTCGGACTTGGAGTTGGTGTGTTCACCACCATAGGTCTGGAGAATATGAAGATCAGGCAATGAGGCTTCACGCAGACGAAGGCATTGTCACTGGTAGGCGGAGTTCCCCAGTGGAAGTAGGTCATACCCAAAGAGATGGGTTAGTTGTGGTAGTAGTCATAGCCGTGAAGGAGGTTATGTGCAGGTCCTCAGAATCAAGACTCCATGATGTTGCAGCGTCTGACAAGTTGTACAAGAATGGTATACAATACCTCATTGCCTGATCTTCATATTCTCCAGACCTATGGTGGTGAACACACCAACTCCAAGTCCGACTGACTGATTACCTCATCTGTTTTATATAGTTCTACTCTTCATATTATGTCCTAGAATTTTGTATTGATAAAGCCACTGGATGGCGAAACGTCTACTATAAAGATACCCAGATGTTGCACATGTCTTAATTTCACATTGTCGGTATTGTATACCATTCTTGTACATCACTTCTACTTTGTAAAAACCTCTCATGTGCTAACTTTTTCTCTCTTACTACTCTCTTTACATCATCATTCCACCAATTGCTCCTCTTCCCTCCCTCACCCACTTTCCTGTAACCACAAACTTCTGCTGAACACTCTAACACTACATTCTTAAACCTATCCCATACATCTTCGACCCCATTGCCCATACTCTCATTAGCACATCTATCCTCCAATAGTTATTTACATCTTACCCTAACTGCCTCCTCCTTTAGTTTGTAAACCTTCACCTCTCTCTTACTTGCTGCTTCTATTTTCCTTGTATCACATCTGCCTTTTAGTCTCACTGTAGCTATAACTAAAAAGTGATCTGATATATCTGTGGCCCCTCTATAAACTTGTACATCCTGAAGTGTACTCTAGAGTCTGTTATCTACCAATACGTTGTCCAACAAACTACTGTCATTACGCCCTACATCATAACTTGTATACTTATTTATCCTCTTTTTCTTAAAATATGTATTACCTATAACTAAACCCCTTTCTATACAAAGTTCAATCAAAGGGCTCCCATTATCATTTACACCTGGCACCCCAAACTTACCTACCACACCCTCTCTACATGTTTCTCCTACTTTAGCATTTAGGTCCCCTACCACAATTACTCTCTCACTTGGTTCAAAAGTTCATATACACTCGTTTAACATCTCCCAAAATCTCTCTCTCTTTCCTCTACACTCCTCTCTTCTCCAGGTGCATACACACTTATTATGACCCACTTTTCGCATCATACCCTTATTTTAATCCACATAATCCTTGAATTTACACATTTATATTCCCTCTTTTCCTTCCATAACTGATCCTTCAACATTATTGCTACCCCTTCCTTAGCTCTAACTCTCTCAGATACTCCTGACTTAATCCCATTTATTTCTCCCCACTGAAACTCGCCTACCCCCTTCAGCTTTGTTTCGCTTAGATCCAGGACATCCAACTTCTTTTCATTCATAACATCGGCAATCATCTCTTTCTTATCATCCGCACTACATCCACGCACATTCAAACAACCCAGTTTTATAAAGTTTTTATTCTTCTCTTTTTTAGTATTTTCTACAGGAGAAGGGGTTACTAGCCCATTGCGCTAGAAAATAAAACTAGTCTAATATTGTGTGTTTGGCCCATGCTCGTTACCCCTAATCACCTGCGAGTGGGCGTAAAATTGTCAGGGGGAAAGGATGTCTCTGCAACTGGCACTTCATTTGCGAAAATTTGCTGCAACTTGCAAGTTCCAACGGTGAAAATTTTTCACCTTGCTCTTTTGAGGAATGGTAGAGTATTATGGACATGTGTCTGCCCTCGGTTATGTCAGCAGATAGATACAGAAGTGTGTCTGCCTTCAGCTACTGTGTCAGCAGATAGATACAGACATGTGCCTGCATTCAGTTATTGTATTAGGAGAAGTTATATACGCGAAAATATTACTATTTAATGCAGTAGTGTGGGTAATATCCAGCAGCTCTTAGAAATCAATACAACACTTGTAGACATTTATGCAGTGACAGCAGCACTGTCCAGAAGCTGCAGTAACTAGAAATTTATACATTAACTGTAGTAATTATCCGCTTAATGTAAATAGCTAGTATTATCATCAATTTATACATTAACTAGTAATTATCCGTAATATAAATATTAGCTAGTTATTATCATCAATTTATACAATAATTGTAGCAGTGATATACTTGCCTGTATATGACAGCTTATCCGAGGTAAGTGCTTGCGGCTCTCTGCCTTAGCACAATTTTTATAAAAAGAGCTGAGGCTCTGACTGGCAGTGGATAATAAATAATAATAATAAATCATGGGTCATTCAGAGCAAGACGTGGTGGAGGCTCGATCCTATGTCTATTGAGCGCGAGACAGACTCTCTTCGTAGTTGTACTCGTCTATTTTCAACTGGAGGAAGGAGTTGAAGGAGTGTCCCCTGAAGGAGGGCTACTTGATGCCGGTGAGAGGCTCTTAGTCCAAGGAATTTGACCTGTCCTCTCCTTCCTTGGTTGCCATAACCCCCAGGCGCTCTCTGACCTCTATGGTTTTAACTTTCACCCATGAGTATAATAATAATAATTATAATAATAATAATAGTTAAAAATGAAAGTGATATGAATGATATTGTAAAAGGACAGACAGAAACATGGGACATTTTTATTGTAGCAACGTTTCGCTCTCCAGGAGCATTGCCACAATAAAAATGTCGCATTAGTGTCAGTTTACCTAACACAGGAATGATATTGATGTGAATGAGGTGCTCCGCAAGCTGGGTTTAATATTTGTAGTGCCAAAGCGATGGTGCCAAAGTTCAGTGAGGCAGAATCTGGCAGACCTTCATTGTTATTGTAATGTGTTCGAAATTTATTCGGTCGCATTGCTAGGTTGGCCAAAACAGCACATGGTCATCATTGTTACACGCACAGCTGCAGGGTAAAGGTCAGGAGAGGACAGTTATTATGTCGACTCAGGAACACTGGGATTATAACTTTGACGAGGCTGCTGTGTTATAATCCCGTTCATTGGTACTGGTCAATTAGCAGCAAAAATTCCGCAAGTCGTGAAAAGTTCGGCAAAATATACCACGATTTCGGTCAAAAAAAAAAAAAAAATCCTTCTTTTGCCGAGGTAGACTGGGATTTTTACAGGTTAATAATAATAATAATAATAATCTTTATTTCTATATATGTACAACATATACAGGCTTAGCTGTCATCAGTGACATACTACTACATAGAAAGCCCCTTGTTATGCAGAGCATTTCGGGCAAATTAGGTCAATTTTGTCCCCAAGATGCGACCCACACTAGTCGACTAACACCCAGGTACCTATTTTACTGTTAGGTGAACAGGAACAGCAGGGTTGATCGACTTAGTCCTGTTAGAGAACTTCGTGTGTAATGTTGCTGGTAATGTGCAAGCCTTTCTGGAAGGTAAGAAGTATTCAACAATTGACGAGGCTAGGGACTAGGCTGATACTTACTAGGCTCTGTAAGACAATAAACGTCATCCATTAAAGTAAGTCCTGGGTATTTTGCATGACTGGTTGTAGAAAATCGGTCATGCAAACTACCAGAGAGCTGTACACATTGTATTGTGTCTATGTTTATACAACATATACCTGTTTGCAATCAAATATAATTGAATATCATTCGACAGGCACTATGATCCATAAGGGTTTACTACTCACCAGGTAATATAACAATGACAATAATAATAATTTATAATTTATAATAATAATAATAATAATAATAATAATAATAATAATAATAATAATAATAATAATAATAATAATAGTAATAATAATAATAATAATAATAATAATAATAATAATAATAATAATGGACACCCTCAGGCAAGACCCAGCTGGGGGTAACTCTAATCTCCAGAGGCCTTACGTACGTGATCCCTAACATGAGTCGCTGGGACACCCATCATCAAGCAACCAGTGCCTGGCCAGGGGAGGCCATCAACCAGTGACTAGCCAGGGAGGCCATCAACCAATGACTGACCAGGGGAGGCCATCAACCAGTGACTGACCAGGGGAGGCCATCAACCAGTGACTGACCAGGGGAGGCCATCAACCAGTGACTGACCAGGGGAGGCCATCAACCAGTGACTGACCAGGGAGGCCATCAACCAGTGACTGGCCAGGGAGGCCATCAACCAGTGACTGGCCAGGGAGGCCATCAACCAGTGACTGACCAGGGAGGCCATCAACCAGTGACTGACCAGGGAGGCCATCAAGCAGTGACTGGCCAGGGAGGCCATCAACCAGTGACTGGCCAGGGAGGCCATCAACCAGTGACTAGCCAGGGAGGCCATCAACCAGTGACTAGCCAGGGGAGGCCATCAACCAGTGACTGGCCAGGGGAGGCCATCAACCAGTGACTGACCAGGGGAGGCCATCAACCAGTGACTGGCCAGGGGAGGCCATCAACCAGTGACTGGCCAGGGGAGGCCATCAACCAGTGACTAGCCAGGGAAGGCCATCAACCAGTGACTGACCAGGGGAGGCCATCAACCAGTGACTGACCAGGGGAGGCCATCAACCAGTGACTGACCAGGGGAGGCCATCAACCAGTGACTGGCCAGGGGAGGCCATCAACCAGTGACTAGCCAGGGGAGGCCATCAACCAGTGACTAGCCAGGGGAGGCCATCAACCAGTGACTGGCCAGGGGAGGCCATCAACCAGTGACTGACCAGGGGAGGCCATCAACCAGTGACTGGCCAGGGGAGGCCATCAACCAGTGACTGGCCAGGGGAGGCCATCAACCAGTGACTGGCCAGGGGAGGCCATCAACCAGTGACTGGCCAGGGGAGGCCATCAACCAGTGACTAGCCAGGGAAGGCCATCAACCAGTGACTGACCAGGGGAGGCCATCAACCAGTGACTGACCAGGGGAGGCCATCAACCAGTGACTGACCAGGGGAGGCCATCAACCAGTGACTGGCCAGGGGAGGCCATCAACCAGTGACTGGCCAGGGGAGGCCATCAACCAGTGACTGGCCAGGGAAGGCCATCAAGCAACGTCACAGCAAGTCTCGATATCAGCTCTCCCTGAACATAAGACGCACTTGCTGCAATAAAGCTAGGTCACATTCATCCCCGGTGCTTTTGATTGCAAAATGGGGTACAACATGACAGCAGACGTAGTGGAGTGGAGCACTCCTCTGATCTATTTTAATTCTGGCTAAGCGGTGGGTCGATGCATGGTCCTGACAGCTGGGATATGCACAGATAATCATTGAAGTTGTGAGCTGTGATGCCCCTATTTTGCAGTGCCTCCCGAATTATGGTTTGAAAAAGACGCCTGAGCGTACACTAGGACGTATTTATTGGAAAACGTTTCGGTCCTGGGACCTTGATCAGGGTCCCAGGACCGAAATGTTTTCTAATACATCCTAGTGTTTGCGCACGTATCTTGTTAAACCCTTGTGGGTTTAATAATAATTACCAAAGTTTATACCTCCAGAATTATAATTCATTTATTAACGTCAACTGAAAATATCATCTTGACGGAATCTGGAGCGTAGTATATCTTATTCAAGTCCTCAGGAACCAATTGTTCCATTTTTAACACTTTGGTATGCTCATTTGACTGATAAAGTCTACTGTGTAGACGATACATTCAACAATAAAGACACCAAACTGTTGCATATGTTCCATTTTCATGTGTATGTGTGTACTCATCTATTTTTACTAACCTATTTATGTTCATCTATTTGTAGATTTTAGCTAGCTGTGCTCCCTCTTTCATAGCCCATAGAGACATCATGGGGTCCTGTTGCCTTCGAGGTATCTAGCCCCTTTAGTTTCTTCACCTCTCATGCTGTTTCTTCCCAGCCCGGGTGCACCAGAAGTATCAGAGGGAGACATATATGCAAATGTGTCTGTGTTATGACTAAGTGGCTGATATATGACATGTGTGTATACGTGTGTGTGTGAGAGAGAGAGAGAGAGAGAAAGGAGGAGAATCCTGAGATGTGTGTGTGAGAGAGAATCCTGAGATGTGTGTGAGAGAGGGGAAGAGTTCTGGGATATTTTGTGTGTGTGAGAGAGAGAGTCCTTACTGTTATATACAAATGTTGTCAAGGTATCAACCACACTTGGCTTCACTTTACGGACAGGGAAAAAGATCTATACAACAAGACGGTCAGAAAACAACAACTACGCTCTGGCTTTACCCTTCTTAAGAACATCATTTCATCGGAGATCATTTATTTTTAGAGTCAATCGAGTCCAAAACATATTTGTACAACATAATGACATATATTAAATAAAATCAGTTGACCAAATGAGATCGTTGGCCAACACATAGCCCCATCTTCATTCCATCCCATATTTCTATGTCACATAACAATGAAAAGGCTTTCATAAAAGCTCTTAGCTTGTAAATAAAGATAGGAACTCTTAACCTAATCCTGTAAAACCCTTGTCTATATCACCCTAGTGAATTTAGCACTTAGAACATATGACTAAAACCTGCGTCAAAAAACACTTGTCCTGTTTCCTGACAAACCTTACCTAACCTAACTTAGTTATGATTGATTATAAAACCCTTGTGTAAAAGAGAGAGAGCAAGAAAGTCCTTCCTGAGGCGTCACAATCTCTACGCCATTTGTGGTATTGACATTGATTGCTATATTCACGTTAAATGTTGCAATGTTGCAATGTGGTAACTGCAGGGTTTTTCCACTCGCTCTTTCAAACACACACATCCCACACACACACACACACACACACACACACACACATATACAAAGCTTCAGATGTAATGAAGAATAACAGTGTTGCCAGAAGCGAGTGAAACCAACACAAGGTTTACTAATATTGTGAAGTTAGAAAACTAATTTAGAATTGTGTTGTCAAGCTTAATTATTACGTCCTTTTTATGAGTTGATAGAGATGTATTTGCTTTTGTTTATGAGGGTTTTTGTTCAGTTATTATCGTCTCTGATAAATTATTACTTGTTTTAAATAATATCCTTGCTTAGCCAGTGCTCATTGTTTTATATGTTTATTGAAATTTATGAAAGGCTAAACTGGTAGTTGCTGGACTAACTTTGACCAATCAGGTTGTTGATAAGCGCCATTTATGTCCTTGATGCATGAGGTGATGTGCAGCAGGAAAATAAAGACCCACCAGGGTCAAAATTCGCGTTAGCGAACGAATTGATTCCTTAATGTTTCGTCTGTCTGTGGCAGTGTGTTGATATTGTGTTATGTGAGTGTAAGTTAGACTCAGATTTCTATAAAAAAGTATGGTAACATGAGCTTGATAGCTCTTTATCTTCACTATGCTTTACATATTATCAAGAATATATATACTTGTCAATAAAGGATCGCATTATACCGCATTTGTGTCTATTTTTCCATCGTGTCGGTATTTTACCCCTATTATCTCCATTCTTGACTATATTATTTTTATATAGCTATGAAGCACTCTTATAAATCTAAAATAATAAAATATAACCTTCCGTTCCCTAGGCACCTAATGAGCCCTACGGATTTAGCGTTCTCTCCATGACTGGTAACAAGTTGAGTGAAAGTGTGGGAGACTGAATGACGTGTAGGTGTCACTTCTCTCATAACAAGAGTCATTTTATCATCTTGAGGTGCATTAATAAGGCCTCTTGTGTGTGCCAGTGCCTCTTGTGTGTGCCAGTGCCTCTTGTGACTCGATCTGCAGTAAGTTGATCCTACTTGCGTGTCTCAGGGAGAGACAGATTGAGAAAGAGACAGACATAAGAGACGGATTGAGACAGGGTGGAAAATTCAATATAAGAGTGACACATAGGGAGGTATTTTTCTTGTGGAATCGACAGTATGACATGTAAATCCAGTATAAAAAGCCACACAGAATCATGCCATTACCTTGATTCAGATTTCCACAGCCAAGCTGTTATTGATATTGTATTTAATAACAAAAAAAAAAGAGATAAAGGAAAACTGCTCTCCATTTTTTTTCGGATGGGTTTTTGAGGCAATGGTGATCATTAAAGTCAAAAATACTAAATTGGTCTATTGTTTACTGCCTGGGATTTATTTTGGAGCGTGGCAAATGGGCGGGGGGGGGGAGGAGGGGCTTTTTGCACTTTGGCAAACACTCAGACTGACACATTCGGGGAACAACCACTCTCACTTAACTACTAACTAGCCTTTATGCGTGTGTGTAAAACGTTATATATATATATATATATATATATATATATATATATATATATATATATATATATATAATATATGTATATATATATAATATATTACATAAGCAAAACAAGACACACACACACACACACACATACATACATACAGTGAAGAGGCGGGGCCAGGAGCTGTGACTCGACACCCGCAACCACAATTAGGTGAGTACACACATGATACACAAGGTGAGGGGTTGCAATGCTCTCAGCATCAAGGGGAAACACTAACTGCAAGTTTGCTGTTGCAACCTGACGCCGCACCACTCACCCGGGATTGACTTCAGCCTCCTGATGGGTACTTGATCCAAGGAATTGACGTGATCCAAGGAATTGGAACTACCCTCATTTTCCACCTGGAATGAACCTTGGTTGCTTCTCATGCCTTAGGCGCCGTATGACCCTTACGGGTCAGCGCTTCCCTATCCATATACAATAATATATCATATTTAGCGATTTATAATATAATCTGAGAAATTATGATTTTAGGGAATGTAATGTATAGAAATATAATGTTAGAAAATGTAATCGGTATAAAATATAATGTTGGAAAATGTATAAAATATAATGTTAAAAAATGTATAAAATATAATGTTAGAAAATGTAATCTGTATAAAATATAATTTCTACCTTGTTTGAGACACGAACGTGGAATATCAGCGAAGAGTTTCTTATAATCTGGCGGAAGTTTGATAATCTTTGATGTCTAATCCTAATTTGATTGGGATTCCCTTTCAGGTGCGTTGCTCCAAGATGGTGGCACTGCTTGCTATGTTGTCAGGGAGGCTTCAGGGCCCCTAATTCAGGGCCCCTAATTCCGGAGGGGCCCCAAAAGCGACTTGACTCCACATTGCTAAAAAAAATTTGGGTCTGTTGTATGAGAAGGGGTTGCTAAGGGCCCCCCCCCCCATAATAGGTCAAGCTTCAGGGCCCCCAAAATGGAGGTCCGCTGCTGTATACATTCCCGACAAGAGGACTGAAGATTGACACTTAATGCAACACAGTGGCTTCGTCAGTCAGATACAAAGCAGAGAGGGGTAAGGAGAGGAGGAGTTTGAGGTAATCAGTCCCTCAGCTTGGAATCGATTCCAGGCTGAGGGACTGACCACCTCAAATACTTTTTCTCCAAGGTTGATGGACTGATTACATCATCTTTATTTCATTAATACTGCTGCCTTTATATTTGACTGAAGAAGCCTACTGTGTAGGCTTCAACACTAGGACTATTAATGAAACCCTCCTCCTGCCTCCAGACTTCATCGGTCGAGTACAAGGATGAATCACACTCCTGGAAAGACCAGATTTCCACCTGAGCTGATCTCTCCAGGAGTACGTAATTCATGCCTACAACGCAGACGAAACCTTTCGTTAATAAGTTAGAGCACTCAGCTCTCACATTGAGGTCCGTGGTTCGATTCCCGGTACGGGTGGAAACATTGGGGGTGTTTCCTTAAGACACTTGCTGACCCTGTTCACCTAGCAGTAAGTAGGTACCTGAGTCTTAGGCGACTGTTGTGGGTCGCATCCTGGGGGGAGGGCAAAATGAACCCAAGTTGCCGGAAATACTCTGCATAACCAGGAGCTTTCTATATAGTATGTCATTGATGTCAACTATGGTCTGTATAAGTTGTATCATTTACTTGTAGAAAAATGATATTATTATTATTATTATTATTATTATTATTATTATTATTATTATTATTATTATTATTATTATTATAGAAAATAATTACTGGAGAGCAGATGTGAAGACAAAATGGCCAAGTGTTGCACATATGTCTTCTTGGAAGAACACTGCAGTAAGCCTACTGGCCCATGCTAGGCAGGTCTTCCTCAACGCAATCCCTCTCACTCGTATATTTGTAACCAAGATTTTAGCCTCGATGATCCTGTTTGGCAAGATATTGTTTTACCTTTGGGTTTGTGTCTCAACAGTCACTTCCGTTAAGTAATGTTAATTTAGGTTAGTTGTACCTGCGTTACAATGTTAGTTGAAGTTATCTTGTTGGTTGATCACGATGAGTTAGGTTGGTGAGTTGCGTTAATGTTTTTTTTTCCACTAATTCGTTGTATTTTTCTAATTCTCTTGCTCCTCCTCTTTTATTCTCTTCTCCCTCCTCCTGTTTGTGTTCACTGGAATTTTCTTTCGTAATATATTCTGCGATCTCTCCTTCTCTCACTTTTCAAATTAATCTTCCTTTCTCTTCGTTACACTTTCTTTATTTACCTTTGTCTTTCTCCTCCCCCACTCACCACTCCTCCCTCTCCTCCCCCACTCACCACTCCTCCCTCTCCTTCCCCCTCTTCCCCTCTACTACCTCAACCATTTATTGTTACTGCTTTTTTCACCCATCTTCTCTTATTTCTCCTCTCTCTCTCTCTCCTCTGCGATTGTATCCTCCTTTCATCCTCCCTGTTCCTCTTCATCTCCCCTACATCTGTTGTTTTTCTACATTTAGTATCTCAGTTGCTAGTTCTTTTTCACTCTGGAATTAACCAGGAAAATGAGACTTTTAAAAAAATCTTTATTAATGTCGAATCTCATCCAAAGCTGAACGTTATTGAAAAATACTCAATAAGTATACTCAATATACCGAATAAAGTATACTCAGTATACTGAATAAAGTTTACTCAATATACTGAATAAAGTATACCGATCTGAAAAGCCATTATGACCGAATAAAGTATACTCAGTATACTGAATAAAGTTTACTCAATATACTGAATAAAGTATACTCAATATACCGAATAAAGTATACTCAGTATACTGAATAAAGTTTACTCAATATACTGAATAAAGTATACTCAGTATACTGAATAAAGTTTACTCAATATACTGAATAAAGTATACAATATAGAATAGTATACCAGTATATGATAGTTACTCAATATACTGAATAAAGTATACTCAGTATACTGAATAAAGTTTACTCAATATACTGAATAAAGTATACTCAATATACCGAATAAAGTATACTCAGTATACTGAATAAAGTTTACTCAATATACTGAATAAAGTATACTCAATATACTGAATAAAGTTTACTCAGTAAAGTATACTTGATAAAATATTAATATAATCGTAACTAAACGGTAAAATGTATAGTTAATAAAAGAATATTTGTGAAAGTACACAGTCAGCTTTTTCACGAAGCTCTTCTATCCACAGTAACTTTTTTATAAATTCAATGTAAAGAATCACAAAAAAAATAAATAACACGTACCATACATGTGTTGTTTTCAATCCCATTCCCGAAAAAAAATTGAACATAGTATAGAGAAACTTTGTAAAAGAACTGACTCTGCTGTCATGACTCACGAATTTGTAATAACCACGGAACGGGTGGGGTTTGAAACCATGGCGAGTGAGTCGTAAAACTCCACGCCGCGGGTTCATACCCCACCCGTTCCGTGGTTTGTTTCTGCTTGACAACATGGAGAGGAAATTCAGCAGGAATGGGAACTGTTAGGAAAGTCTCAGTCAAGTAAAGTGCTGAGGTGAGTTAGTAGTTTGTAAGGGTCGTCTATTTAAGTCATTCATGAGACAGAGGAAACAAGATCAGCACTCCTGCCAGAGTGCAACACGTTTAACAGGCTTACGTTTTACACTCGAGTGAGGGGTAAATTTTATTATGATAATTCTAATGACGATATAAATTATAACCAGTAATATAATATAATAAAATAATATAATAATAATATACTAATGAAAATAATATAAACCAAAACAACAACAACAACCGCAATATCATCAACATTAATATCAACAATAGCCACTATTGATAATTATTTTTTTAATATACCGGCCGTCTCCCACCGAGGCAGGGTGACCCTAAAAAGAAGAAACACTTTCACCATCACTCATTCCATCACTCCCTAAGATGCACACACGTTACAGTTCAGACGATCATTCAAACTGCAATATCCCGACTCCTTCAGAGTGCAGGCACTGTATTTCCCACCTCCAGGACTCAAGTCCGGCTAATCGGTTACCATGAATTTCTTCAAAAATGTTACCTAGCTCACACTCCAACAGCACATCAAGTCATAAAAACCACTTGCCTCCACTTACTCCCACCTAACACTCATATAAGCCTATTAGATGTCCAACGGGAATTTTCTTCTGGTATTATCATTAATTTTACCTGAGAGTAATGGAAGGCATTAACAACACGATAGATATTTTTGGTGAATAGCCTTAACAAAGTGTTAGGTTCGTTAAGTGCTCTTGTACACGCGCTAGACCTGAATGTATCGTTGATCCTCTCTCCCTGCAGAGGTCTTGCAATAACACCTTGATTTGTCTGACATTGACAAGGACAAGCTGTTGCTGCTGACACTACTAGTGCTGTTGCTGACACTACTAGTGCTGCTGCTGTTGCTGACACTACTAGTGCTGCTGCTGCTGCTGACACTACTAGTGCTGCTGCTGCTGCTGACACTACTAGTGCTGCTGCTGCTGACACTACTAGTGTTGCATCTGTTGTTGTTACTGTTGCTGACACTACTAGTGTTGCATCTGTTGTTGTTACTGTTGCTGACACTACTAGTGTTGCAGCTGTTGTTGTTACTGCTGCTGACACTACTAGTGCTGCAGCTGTTGTTGTTACTGCTGCTGACACTACTAGTGCTGCAGCTGTTGTTGTTACTGTTGCTGACACTACTAGTGTTGCAGCTGTTGCTGACACTACTAGTGCTGCAGCTGTTGCTGACACTACTAGTGTTGCAGCTGTTGCTGACACTACTAGTGCTGCTGCTGTTGCTGACACTACTAGTGCTGCTACTGTTGCTGACACTACTAGTGCTGCTGCTGTTGCTGACACTACTAGTGTTGCAGCTGTTGCTGACACTACTAGTGCTGCAGCTGTTGCTGACACTACTAGTGTTGCAGCTGTTGTTGTTACTGCTGCTGACACTACTAGTGCTGCAGCTGTTGTTGTTACTGTTGCTGACACTACTAGTGTTGCAGCTGTTGCTGACACTACTAGTGCTGCTGTTGCTTGCTGACACTACTAGTGTGCAGCTGTTGTTTGACACTACTAGTGCTGCAGCTGTTGCTGACACTACTAGGTGCTGTTGCTGCTGTTGCTGACACTACTAGTGCTGCAGCTGTTGCTGACACTACTAGTGCTGCAGCTGCTGCTGACACTACTAGTGTTGCAGCTGTTGTTGTTACTGCTGCTGACACTACTAGTGCTGCAGCTGTTGTTGTTACTGCTGCTGACACTACTAGTGCTACAGCTGTTGTTGTTACTGCTGCTGACACTACTAGTGCTGCAGCTGTTGCTGACACTACTAGTGCTCCAGCTGTTGCTGACACTACTAGTGCTGCAGCTGTTGTTGTTACTGCTGCTGACACTACTAGTGCTACAGCTGTTGTTGTTACTGCTGCTGACACTACTAGTGCTGCAGCTGTTGCTGACACTACTAGTGCTGCAGCTGTTGCTGACACTACTAGTGTTGCAGCTGTTGTTGTTACTGCTGCTGACACTACTAGTGCTGCAGCTGTTGTTGTTACTGCTGCTGACATTACTAGTGCTGCAGCTGTTGCTGACACTACTAGTGCTGCAGCTGTTGCTGACACTACTAGTGCTGCAGCTGTTGTTGTTACTGCTGCTGACACTACTAGTGCTGCAGCTGTTGCTGACACTACTAGTGCTGCTGCTGTTGCTGACACTACTAGTGCTGCAGCTGTTGTTGTTAATGCTGCTGACACTACTAGTGCTGCACCTGTTGTTGTTAATGCTGCTGACACTACTAGTGCTGCAGCTGCTCCTGCTACTGTTACTGCTGCAGCTGCTCCTGCTACTGCTGCAGCTGTTGCTGTTGTTTCTGCTGCTGACACTACTAGTGCTGCAGCTGTTGCTGACACTACTAGTGCTGCAGCTGTTGTTGTTACTGTTGCTGACACTACTAGTGCTGCAGCTGCTGCTGACACTACTAGTGCTGCAGCTGCTGCTGACACTACTAGTGCTGCAGCTGTTGCTGACACTACTAGTGCTGCAGCTGTTGTTGTTACTGTTGCTGACACTACTAGTGCTGCAGCTGTTGCTGACACTACTAGTGTTGCATCTGTTGTTGTTACTGTTGCTGACACTACTAGTGCTGCAGCTGTTGCTGACACTACTAGTGTTGCAGCTGTTGCTGACACTACTTGTGTTGCATCTGTTGTTGTTACTGTTGCTGACACTACTAGTGCTGCAGCTGTTGCTGACACTACTAGTGCTGCATCTGTTGTTGTTACTGTTGCTGACACTACTAGTGCTGCAGCTGTTGTTGTTACTGTTGCTGACACTACTAGTGCTGCAGCTGTTGCTGACACTACTAGTGCTGCAGCTGTTGCTGACACTACTTGTGTTGCATCTGTTGTTGTTACTGTTGCTGACACTACTAGTGCTGCAGCTGTAGCTGACACTACTAGTGTTGCATCTGTTGTTGTTACTGTTGCTGACACTACTAGTGCTGCATCTGTTGTTGTTACTGTTGCTGACACTACTAGTGCTGCAGCTGTTGCTGACACTACTAGTGTTGCATCTGTTGTTGTTACTGTTGCTGACACTACTAGTGCTGCATCTGTTGTTACTGTTGCTGACACTACTAGTGTTGCAGCTGTTGTTGTTACTGTTGCTGACACTACTAGTGCTGCAGCTGTTGCTGACACTACTAGTGTTGCATCTGTTGATGTTACTGTTGCTGACACTACTAGTGTTGCAGCTGTTGCTGACACTACTAGTGCTACAGCTGTTGCTGACACTACTAGTGCTGCAGCTTTTGCTGACACTACTAGTGTTGCAGCTGTTGCTGACACTACTAGTGCTACAGCTGCTGCTGACACTACTAGTGCTGCAGCTGTTGCTGACACTACTAGTGTTGCAGCTGTTGCTGACACTACTAGTGCTGCAGCTGTTGCTGACACTACTAGTGCTGCAGCTGTTGCTGACACTACTAGTGCTGCAGCTGTTGCTGACACTACTAGTGCTGCAGCTGTTGCTGACACTACTAGTGCTACAGCTGTTGCTGACACTACTAGTGCTGCAGCTGTTGCTGACACTACTAGTGTTGCAGCTGTTGCTGACACTACTAGTGCTGCTGCTGTTGCTGACACTACTAGTGCTGCAGCTGTTGCTGACACTACTAGTGTTGCAGCTGTTGCTGACACTACTAGTGTTGCAGCTGTTGCTGACACTACTAGTGCTGCAGCTGTTGCTGACACTACTAGTGCTGCAGCTGCTGCTGCTCCTGCTCCTGTTACTGCTGCTGCTGCTGCTGCTGCTGTTGCTGCAGCAGCGGTGCAAACATATCTGGATGACGTGCTGTTGGTAATATACAAGACTCAATTTGCAAAACTGGGTTTAAAGAGGTTTAATCTCTCCTCTCTCTCTCTCTCTCTCTCTCTCTCTCTCTCTCTCTCTCTCTCTCTCTCTCATGGTTCTATGTTTCGCTCAGTATTGACCAAGATCACACAAAGTGTGATAAAAAACCACGGTACGGGTGGGGATTGAACTCGCGGCGAGTGAGTGGTAAAAATCCAGGGTAGTGCGATAACCACTGGGCCAGCTGGCTATAATAAGATTCATCCAACTAGGTATATTTATACACCATAAGGAGGTTAGCATGAGCCACCACTGTGACCACAAATGCAAGTTTTTACAGGTGAATCTCCCGCTTTGGCCGTGACGAACTCTAGCTCAAGTCCCCTCAAAGCCGTCATTATGACGCCCGTATCGTTGTTTGTTTACAATCGTGTCATTACGATTTAGTGAGTCAAAAGTGCGATAATTTACGAATTTTAGCTAAAAAAAACTGAGGTATGTTAGAAAATGCTTCAAAGCGCTCTAGATCGTCTAAATATTCAAGAAAATAACATTTTAATGTTGTACCGATTAAAACTTGTTCTGTACAGTTGTGTCTCCTCTTCGGTGCCTAAATATTGCAGATGTAGTTTCACACTAGAGTCACTTGTTGATCATTATGTTTTCATTCACATGCAAATGAGTGAGAATTTGGCTAAGTGCTGGTGGGAAGTGCTGACACTTAAGTTATCCCAGGCGTAGTGTTCACTTTGTGTGTTTGTTGCACTGAGTCTGGTGTGTACATCTGTTAGTATCTTGATGTAGAAGTGTGTGTATGAGTTAGCATTATTACCTATAGTACCAGCATCAGCAGCAGAGTTTAGGCTCCTGGTGTCCCGTCTTCAGTACTGTGTTTATCTTATATTTGTGTATAATTTACACTGGTTTTAACACTTCCTGCGCCGCTCCTAGCCAAATTTTTTTCGTCAGTGGTCTTGTATTATCTCTCTTGCAGGGGATAAGAATTTTCTTTATGCTTTCATTTTCTTGTTTAACTGAGCGAAAGTTAAAGTGACTGACTGAAAATAAGTTAAGTTTTAAAATAACTTGTTACGAGTGCCACGGAAATTGTTTTAAACTTAACTTGTCCTGGGTGCCAAGGAAATATAGTTTTTACACTTGTCATGCGTGCCAAGGCAAAAAAGCTTTACATTTGTCCTGAGTGCCAAAAAAATAAAGTTTCCAAAGTAAAGTTAGCCTCAGTGGAAGGGTAAAAAGAAAGTTTATCATCATCTTAGAGGAGTGACTCTTGCGTGCACATCTTGAGGGAAGAAGAGAAGAAACGTATAAGAGGAAGGGGAAGAAACCATTATTGGTCTTTCGGTAAATCTTGGTTCTTCTTCACCCCGAGGCGCAGCGGACCAGGACCGCGGCTAATTGATAGAGGCGATGTCTGGTGTGTGTGTTGATGTCCAGGGTGAGGTCTGGTGTGTGTGTTGATGTCCAGGGTGAGGTCTGGTGTGTGTGTTGATGTCCAGGGTGAGGTCTGGTGTGTGTGTTGATGTTCAGGGTGAGGTCTGGTGTGTGTGTTGATGTCCAGGGTGAGGTCTGGTGTGTGTGTTGATGTCCATGGTGAGGTCTGGTGTGTGTGTTGATGTCCAGGGTGAGGTCTGGTGTGTGTGTTGATCTCCAGGGTGAGGTCTGGTGTGTGTGTTGATGTAAAGGGTGAGTATACACACACAACCCGCACATATAAAAGAGAGGAGCTTACGACGACGTTTCGGCCCGACTTGGACCATTTACAAAGTCACACTAACACACAGAGACAGAGGAAGGGTATTTATAGGCAGGCAGACAGGGGAGGGTACAAGAGAGTGGGGAAATGTAGGAGTAGTAGTAGTAGTGGAGAGAAGGCCAATGAAGGGTTACTTCATCTCCCTATACCTACTGATGTCTTTCTTGATCTTATCCGACTTTGCGTGGACTCTAACTCCTTTTCCTTTCAAGGTAAATATTATTCTCAAACCTTTGGTGTCGCTATGGGCTCTCCTCTATCTCCTGTTCTTGCTAATCTTTATATGGAATACTTCGAGACTGTTCTTCTTCCCACTATTGATGTACGTCCTTCACTCTGGCTCCGCTATGTAGATGACATCTTTGCTCTTTGGCCTCATGACTTAAGTCTCTTCCAACCTTTTCTTGATGCTCTTAATAATCTTGCCCCTTCCATTAAGTTTAAAGCTGATTGGGAATCTAATTCTTTGCTTCCTTTCCTTGATGTTCATGTCCACCGTTCAGTTACAGGTTTTGCCTTCTCCGTGTACCGCAAGCCTATGCACAGTGGCATGTACATTCATTACTTCTCTTATCATGCCTCCTCTGTCAAGAAGAGTGTTCTTATCTCCCTCTTTCTCCGTGCTCTCCGCATCTGTGATCCTCAGTTTCTTGAAGCAGAAATTTCCACTCTTCATAATTCTTTTTCCCGCCTGGGCTACCCTTCCCATTTCATAGACTCTGCTTTCTCTCGTGCTAAACGGACTTTCTTCTCTCCTAAACCCTCTACTCCTGAGAACTCTCCAGTCCTCTGCCTTCCCTACATCTCTGGTCTCTCTAATCTCAGCAACTCTCTCCGTTCCTTAGACATCAAACTTACCTTTCGCCAAACTAACACTCTTCGCACTAATCTAGTTCATACCTCCCTACCTCCACAGATTCTCCTGGTGTCTACTCTATTTCTTGCTCCTCCTGTCCTCTTCAGTACTTCGGAGAAACTGGCCGATCTCTTTCTGACAGACTCAGGGAGCACAAAAATAGTGTTAGGCTTGCCGACACTAATAATGCTCTTTTCTGTCATGTCAGAGATCACAGTCATCCCATTGATTGGTCTTCTGCTAAAACTGTCTACCCTACGTCTAACTTTCATAGTCGCCGCCTGGTTGAATCCTCCCTTATACACAACTTTCCCTGTATGAATCTTAGCCCTGGCTTTGTCTCTGTTGATGCTTTCCTCTCTCATTACATTGTTAAATGCTCTAAACTTCAGAACACCCGTGACTTAACCTGATTCCTTCCCTGTCTTATCTTCCCCCTTCTCCTTTTTTCTCCTTGGGTTTTCCTTTCTTTCTGTTCTTTCTTTTGCCTTGTATTTTCCTTCATTTTTTCGCTTTTCTTCCCTCTCGTACCCCCCTTGCGGGCCGCTAGCCTCATAGCAGTGCTCCTTCCCATATGACTGTCTACTCTACTACCTTTACTACTACCTTTACTACTACCACTACTACCACTACTCCTACATTTCCCCACTCTCTTGTACCCTCCCCTGTCTGCCTGCCTATAAATACCCTTCCTCTGTCTCTGTGTGTTAGTGTGACTTTGTAAATGGTCCAAGTCGGGCCGAAACGTCGTCGTAAGCTCCTCTCTTTTATATGTGCGGGTTGTGTGTGTATTGTTCCAGTCATGGTATTGTGCCTTTTTTGTTATGTAAAGGGTGAGGTCTGGTGTGTGTGTTGATGTCCAGGGTGAGGTCTGGTGTGTGTGTTGATGTCCAGGGTGAGGTCTGGTGTGTGTGTTGATGTCCATGGTGAGGTCTGGTGTGTGTGTTGATGTCCAGGGTGAGGTCTGGTGTGTGTGTTGATCTCCAGGGTGAGGTCTGGTGTGTGTGTTGATGTCCAGGGTGAGGTCTGGTGTGTGTGTTGATGTCCAGGGTGAGGTCTGGTGTGTGTGTTGATGTCCAGGGTGAGGTCTGGTGTGTGTGTTGATGTTCAGGGTGAGGTCTGGTGTGTGTGTTGATGTCCAGGGTGAGGTCTGTGTGTGTGTTGATGTCCAGGGTGAGGTCTGGTGTGTGTGTTGATGTCCATGGTGAGGTCTGGTGTGTGTGTTGATGTCCAGGGTGAGGTCTGGTGTGTGTGTTGATCTCCAGGGTGAGGTCTGGTGTGTGTGTTGATGTCCAGGGTGAGGTCTGGTGTGTGTGTTGATGTCCAGGGTGAGGTCTGGTGTGTGTGTTGATGTCCAGGGTGAGGTCTGGTGTGTGTGTTGATGTTCAGGGTGAGGTCTGGTGTGTGTGTTGATGTCCAGGGTGAGGTCTGGTGTGTGTGTTGATGTCCAGGGTGAGGTCTGGTGTGTGTGTTGATGTCCAGGGTGAGGTCTGGTGTGTGTGTTGATGTCCAGGGTGAGGTCTGGTGTGTGTGTTGAGGTCCAGGGTGAGGTCTGGTGTGTGGTTGATGTCCAGGGTGAGGTCTGGTGTGTGTGTTGAGGTCCAGGGTGAGGTTTGGTGTGTGTGTTGATGTCCAGGGTGAGGTCTGGTGTGTGTGTTGATGTCCAGGGTGAGGTCTGGTGTGTGTGTTGATGTCCAGGGTGAGGTCTGGTGTGTGTGTTGAGGTCCAGGGTGAGGTCTGGTGTGTGTTGATGTCCAGGGTGAGGTCTGGTGTGTGTGTGTTGAGGTCCAGGGTGAGGTCTGGTGTGTGTTGATGTCCAGGGTGAGGTCTGGTGTGTGTTGAGGTCCAGGGTGAGGTCTGGTGTGTGTTGAGGTCCAGGGTGAGGTCTGGTGTGTGTTGATGTCCAGGGTGAGGTCTGGTGTGTGTGTGTTGAGGTCCAGGGTGAGGTCTGGTGTGTGTTGATGTCCAGGGTGAGGTCTGGTGTGTGTGTTGAGGTCCAGGGTGAGATCTGGTGTGTGTTGAGGTCCAGGGTGAGGTCTGGTGTGTGTGTTGAGGTCCAGGGTGAGGTCTGGTGTGTGTGTTGATGTCCAGGGTGAGGTCTGGTGTGTGTGTTGAGGTCCAGGGTGAGGTCTGGTGTGTGTTGAGGTCCAGGGTGAGGTCTGGTGTGTGTGTTGAGGTCCAGGGTGAGGTCTGGTGTGTGTGTTGAGGTCCAGGGTGAGGTCTGGTGTGTGTGTTGAGGTCCAGGGTGAGGTCTG
The DNA here is from genome assembly GCA_009830355.1 of Cherax destructor. Lineage (NCBI taxonomy): Eukaryota > Metazoa > Arthropoda > Malacostraca > Decapoda > Parastacidae > Cherax > Cherax destructor. The sequence goes on along the minus strand of WNWK01000859.1, from coordinate 47,994 downwards.
GTGTGTGTGTTGAGGTCTGGTGCTAGTGTGGGAGGTTAATGGGTAGGGGAAAAATGTTAATGTGGGAGGTGAACGTGTCTGGAAAAATGGCAGTGTGGGACGGGAATGTGTGTAGAAAAATTAATGTTAGTGTGTAACGGGAATGTGGGAAAAAATGTTTTTATGGGAGAGGGAACTGAGGTAGAGAGTTGACCGGAGGTGATAGCTGATTGGTGGAGGGACGGTCATGAAGAGAGCTGATTGGTGGAGAGGGTAAGGGTTTGATAAAGAAGCAGCCAATCACGGTGCTTTCCCTTAAAAGATAGATATTATAAGGAACATATATAGGCTTTTCGTGTTGCAATCAACGCATCAGGAGCTTGCAGTGTTGCAGAAAAGAGGATGTGCAAGCAAATATGAACACAGGAAGCGTCTTTGCTCGACATTCGTATAGAAGTCTTGTTTTGGACTATTCACAATAGCCTCTATTATAAACGAGTCTAATTTGAATAAGCCACCATTATTATTATATAATGAACTTTTATCATGTTTTATAATTGCCGATTCTATAATATTCCGTTGAAGCCAAGTGGAACATGGGATGATGACTCTGGCTTCCGCCTAATTTGCCGAGTTATTACAGACTCTAAGGTGGTTGAAAATTGGCTCCTGGGGAATCCATATCGAATATTTGTGTTGTAATATGCTAACATCTAGAGATTTGCCAGTCCGTCCCACATAAGATAAGTTGCAACCATTACAACCAATTCTTTAGACACCACCAACATATTGATGAGGAGAATTCTTTATCAAGATGCTGCTATCAGTCCGTGAAGATATTAAAACTACTTGTATGTTTAAACCTTTTAAGATCATTATGGTTATGGAAGAGGAGGTAATCAGTCCCTGAACCTAGACGAAGGTGTTCAACAGTGGAAGAGGAGGTAATCAGTCCCTGAACCTACATGAAAGTGTTCTCTTCAAGTTTGATGGACTGATTACATTGACTTCAGGCTGAAGTCTTACTTACGTGTTATTTAGGCACTCTGCCTGGTTGTAACCCAGAGTTCATACTTGGGGAAATAAAGATATATGAGGTACTCCACAATCTAAGATCTCTAAAAAAAAGTTTATTGGTATCCCTTTTAAAATTGCTAGGAATTCATTCTACAGTCCTAGAAAAAGGCAAGGAGCTATGCTAAACAATAAGTGACTTTGTAAATGTTGTAAGTCGGACCGACAGTGTCTACTATGTGAGGATTATTTGTGTATTGTTTTAGGAACGGTATTGTGTCTTTTTGTTCTTTCTAAGCAGTGAGTGTATGTCACGATGCTTTAAACCCTTCTGGGTCATTCAGAGCAAGCAGCGGGGAAGGTTTGATCCTCTCTCTCCACTAATTGCGTCTGGGTCTCTGATCAATCTGCAATTACTGGACGAAGGATAATATCTCCACCACTCCCTGTACTGGACGACCCACAAGGATTTAGAGCTTTGTGATATACAAACCCTGAGATACATCTGAATTTAGCACATCTGGCGTCGATATTTGAGGCCTCCACATATGACATACTTTACTCTGTCTTCAGAATGGGATTGAAAACTCACGAAAGTTTAAGGGATATAATTATATAATTCCCTTAGGCTATACTGCATGTCTACATATACATGTATACAGTGTATACTGAAAAAAAATATCAAGGTTCCAACAAACATGCAAATCATGTATATTTAATTTTCAACGCCAGCTTGTGCCATCATCAGAGCCCAAAAATAAAATAAATCTAACTATAACTATTTACAGAGTTAATGAGCAACAAGTAGTCAAATCAAATATAAAAAGCTAATACAATCCTACACAAGCATAATGTTTGCACGTTAAATACAACCTACATTAATATTGGAAGCGCATAAATGACCAGCATCTTTACACACACACACACACACACACACACACACATATATATATATATATGTGTGTGTGTGTGTGTGTGTGTGTGTGTGTGTGTGTGTGTGTGTGTGTGTGTGCTTTATTAATAGACAGAATACATTGGCAGAAAACACAAAACATGAACATGAAAACATTGGTACAATATGTCAAAGATTATGAATCTCTTCCAGCTCCTCCGAAGCCGGACGCGAGCCCAGTACGCAGCATGCATTTCCCCTCTGGATGGCCACGCTGAGGCGCTGGAACATGAAAGTGGCTGCCCTTTGGTCCCTGGTGGTGTCGATGAGTCTGGAACCCAGTTCTTTAAGGAAACGTGTTGCATTTTTTCACCATGATCCTAAGGTCTCTGATCCCACTGGGACAAATTGATACTGTTGGCTTATGTCCCTGTACTTGCCGATCTTGTACTCCTCCCTGTGGCCAGCAGCTCCTCCCTGTCGCCCGACACTGTGATGGATGTAGGTGTCAGCCAGTGTCGACACACAGGTATAGTCCCATGCTAAGAGCTTGCCATTCTTCCAAGGACAGATGGTGATCCCGTCGGGGCGGTTTGCTGGGTTGTGGGTATTGTTGGCTGATAGTGATCGAGGCTCTCTCGGCTGGGCATCCAGCTGTAGCAAGGGTTCTCTTTATGATGGCGTTGACCTCATTGTGTCTTGCATGCCAGCTCTTGGTTTTGGAACAGTTAAGACCAAGTAGACCATATTGGTCGGCTTGCGCATCGCCGCAAATACACGCATATTTCGTGTGAATAGGGGCAGCAAGGCGCAGAGCCACTGCAATACGAAGGGTCTTAGGGTCGAGGCGTGTTCCCATGGCCGAAATGGGAACTGTTTGGAGGAAGTCCCTAGAGTGATGTGCACTCACAGCTAGGAGACGGGCAGTCTCCCTGTCTGATGTTACAGCTCTAAGCATATTGGCAAGTATCTTTTCAGTGATGGGGCCGTCCCAGCTTGACTGTTTGTAGGCCAGTTCTTCATTAGGTTTTTGTGTTGGAGCAGCAAGAGTCTCCCATTCAGTGATGGCACTGGTGTAGCTAGGGTCCTGTATTCCTGCTGAATCACTGAGGTTGTCTGGAAGAATTTGTTTTATTAGCTCATTTGATGCTATGGAAGAGGATAAGAAAGCTGGTAGGGCAATCTGGGAGGATTTGTGTACTCCCAGCCCCCCAAGCCTGACTAGAAGTGAGGCTTGCAACCACTGTCCATCTTCGAGGGAAAGATTCAATACACTCTCTAGCATGGTCTTGAGGAGAGAGTCATAATCCTTGAGTTTCGGGCTGCTGAAGGCTGGGGAGCATCTCAGGAAGTATGTAAGTTTTGGGATTGACAGGCACCTGGTGAGTAGGTAGAAGGCATCATGTGTATCGATGTCTTTCATCCTACCTTCCATCGTCCTGAGGTCTGAGATTTTTTTTCCAGGACCAGATCGATGGCATTGGGCCCAAGAGGAGCACCAAGAAGAGTGCTGTTGGCTGGATCAATGGCTCGTGCCCCTGGTAAAACAGCCCTGGCTCTCTACCATATCTTTAATTTTCCTGATGTCCCCTAGGAGAGATTCTGTAGTGCCAGCTAGGGTGCCATCATCCAAGAACCAGATATTGAGCTCACTGGACAGCGCTTTTGTGACTTCCGTGATGACTAGACAGAATAGAAAGGGGGCGAGAGGGTCCCCCTGTTGCACACCCTCACACGAGTCAATTTCATAGTCCCCAAACAATAGTTTAGAAGCCACACTATAACACGATTCTATGAAGGGATAGAGGGAAGGAAAGTGCCTAGAAACTGCTTGGAGAGCAGCATCCCTTCTGAGTTGAAAGAAGCATATATATATATATATATATATATATATATGGAAAACTAAAGTGTAATGAACACTTGTCAGTGCTCAGTAATAACCCATGTGTATACAGAAGCTCAGAACATTAAATGGTGTATGTATTTTAAGACCTTTCTGGGATCCTCTTCAGCAGATAAGTGACAGGAGAACTTGAATATATTGGGAATTGTGTGTCTCCATGTTGGGTCACCAGGTTAAGTGTAATAGACGAAAGTAATTTACTAAAACACAGGATAAACTACGAAATGCATTCACAAACAGAAGTAACATTGTGAAATACAAATACAGGAGATGTAAGTTTGAGTACATTAATGTTGAAACAGAGGGAGAGCAACTTGGAGCTCTAACTGCTCAACATTATCCTCAATTACTCACCTAAATGTTTACAATTGTTGGGGGAAAATAACTTTTGGACCTCAGTTGTTTATCTAAATGTTCTCAGTTGTTGGGAAAAAAATGCCTTTCTTGACTATTAGGGAAGACTTATGCTTGTTACTACCCATGATCACAGTCTTGGTCAGTTACTCTCCACTCATCAATACACACACCTGGTCAGTTACTCTCCAGTCATCAATACACACACCTGGTCAGTTACTCTCCAGTCATCAATACACACACCTGGTCAGTTACTCTCCAGTCATCAATACACACACCTGGTCAAATACTCACCAGTCATCAACACACACCTGGTCAGTTACTCTCCAGTCATCAACACAGACACCTGGTCAGTTACTCTATAGTCATCAATACACACACCTGGTCAGTTACTCTCCAGTCATCAACACACAACTGGTCAGTTACTCACAGTCATTAACACACACCTGGTCAGTTACTCTCCAGTCATCAACACACACCTGGTCAGTTACTCTCCAGTCATCAACACACACCTGGTCAGTTACTCTCCAGTCATCAACACACACCTGGTCAGTTACTCTACAGTCATCAACACACACACCTGGTCAGTTACTCTCCAGTCATCAACACACACACCTGGTCAGTTACTCTCCAGTCATCAACACACACACCTGGTCAGTTACTCTCCAGTCATCAACACACACACCTGGTCAGTTACTCTCCAGTCATCAACACAAACACCTGGTCAGTTACACTTCAGTCATCAACACACACACCTGGTCAGTTACTCTCCAGTCATCAACACAAACACCTGGTCAGTTACTCTTCAGTCATCAACACAAACACCTGGTCAGTTACTCTCCAGTCATCAACACAGACACCTGGTCAGTTACTCTCCAGTCATCAACACAAACACCTGGTCAGTTACTCTCCAGACATCAACACTCACACCTGGTCAGTTACTCTCCAGTCATCAACACTCACACCTGGTCAGTTACTCTCCAGTCATCAACACTCACACCTGGTCAGTTACTCTCCAGTCATCAACACAAACACCTGGTGACTGCAACGCAATATATCAACATCCAGTATTAACGTATTTTAATTTACATTCACTCGTTGCCTCTTCCACTAACATTCACACCACACTTCTTCCACGAACATTCACACCACACTTCTTCCACTAACATTCACACCACACTTCTTCCACTAACATTCACACCACACCTCTTCCACTAACATTCACACCACACTTCTTCCACGAACATTCACACCATACCTCTTCCACGAACATTCACACCACACCTCTTCCACAGACATTCACACCACACCTCTTCCACTAACATTCACACCACACTTCTTCCACTAACATTCACACCACACTTCTTCCACGAACATTCACACCACACTTCTTCCACGAACATTCACACCACACCTCTTCCACTAACATTCACACCACACTTCTTCCACGAACATTCACACCACACTTCTTCCACGAACATTCACACCACACTTCTTCCACTAACATTCACACCACACTTCTTCCACTAACATTCACACCACACTTCTTCCACTAACATTCACACCACACCTCTTCCACTAACATTCACACCACCTCTTCCACTAACATTCACACCACACCTCTTCCACTAACATTCACACCACACCTCTTCCACTAACATTCACACCACACTTCTTCCACTAACATTCACACCACACCTCTTCCACTAACATTCACACCACACCTCTTCCACTGACATTCACACCACACCTCTTCCACTAACATTCACACCACACCTCTTCCACTGACATTCACACCACACCTCTTCACTAACATTCACACCACACCTCTTCCACTAACATTCACACCACACCTCTTCCACTAACATTCATACCACACCTCTTCCACTAACATTCACACCACAACTCTTCCACTAACATTCACACCACACCTCTTCCACTAACATTCACACCACACCTCTTCCACTAACATTCACACCACAACTCTTCCACTAACATTCACACCACACCTCTTCCACTAACATTCACACCACACCTCTTCCACTAACATTCACACCACACCTCTTCCACTAACATTCACACCACAACTCTTCCACTAACATTCACACCACACCTCTTCCACTGACATTCACACCACACCTCTTCCACTGACATTCACACCACACCTCTTCCACTAACATTCACACCACAACTCTTCCACTAACATTCACACATTACCTTCATCTTCCTCCTTCTCACCATTAATTTTTCTTCACTTCCACATCTCACATACCGACATTCCCCATCAACCTGTATTTCCCCTCCACCAGGCTTCCACCTCCACCTCCCCTCAACCATCACTAACCCTCCACTTCCATCCCTCCTTGACCTTTACTTCTCCTTCAATCCTTCCATTGTTCCCCTTCTGTGAGTGATTGTTCCCCAAAAGTCATGAATCACAAAGGGAGTTATTAGTGTTGCCTGTTTACCCAAGGGGAGAGAGAAGTAACATCCTTGTGACTGAAATATGTGACTAATTTATATATATATATATATATATATATATATATATATATATATATATATATATATATATATATATATATATATATATATATATATATATATATAGGGGTGTTAATGTTGCAGTTTTATAACTGTAGTGTAAAGCACCCTTCTGGCAAGACAGTGATGGAGTGAATGATGATGAAAGTTTTTCTTTTCGGGCCACCCTGCCTTGGTGGGAATCGGCCGATGTGTTAATAAAAAAAAAAATATATATATATGTTATCAAAACGGTGAACAGTTCACATCAAAAAGCTTCTTTTATAAAAGCTGGGTAAAACAAAGCTTAATACAAAAAAGAGCTGGCTTTAAAATGCTGACTCCATAAAAGGCTGATTGCCAAAAGGTGACTCCAGGAAGCTGATTCTTGATTAAAGCCATGTTTGCCTGAATCATTTTCTCGAGTAACGTTAACAGAGAGCAGATCCTCTCTGCTATGTTGAGATGACCTTGAGGGAAGTAGAGGCAAGCAATGATAGTGAGTTGAGGTGACCTTGAGGGAAGTAGAGGCAAGCAGTGATAGTGAGTTGAGGTGACCTTGAGGGAAGTAGAGGCAAGCAATGATAGTGAGTTGAGGTGACCTTGAGGGAAGTAGAGGCAAGCAATGATAGTGAGTTGAGGTGACCTTGAGGGAAGTAGAGGCAAGCAATGATAGTGAGTTGAGGTGACCTTGAGGGAAGTAGAGGCAAGCAGTGATAGTGAGTTAAGGTGACCTTGAGGGAAGTAGAGGCAAGCAATGATAGACAGTGAGTGTGATAGATAGCGGCTGGGATAGACAATGGATGTGCTAGATGGTGGTTTTAGTCAACAGGGATGTAATAGACAGTGGCTGTGATAGACGGAGGATGTGATAGACAGTGTGACAGTGGATGTGATAGAGTGGTTGTGAAGGAGAACTCCTAAGGCAATATTGAAATACACAGCTGATGTAATAGTGAGCAAGCAGCTGTGATAGATATGCTGTGATAGAGTATGCTGTTGTGACAGGAATGGACTCCTTTCTTTTCTGTCTCAATAATCGGAAGCTGGGAATATTTATCTTCACTAATTGGAATTCCAGGTTGAGTCAAGCTTGTGTACTGTCTGTGTATGTGTGTGTGATTCAGCTTGTTGTTGTGTATGTATCTGTGTACTCCTTTCTGGTTTTGTTCTGTCTATATGAATATGATGTCTTGTGTGGATTTATGTTTGATTGTTTATGTGTGTATGGTTTGTCTGTGTTATTTTTGCGTTGTGTTTGTCGTGTGTGTGTTGTGTGTGTGTTGTGGTGTGTGTGTGTGTGTGTGTGTGTGTGTGTGTGTGGGTGTTGTGTTGTGTGTGTGTGTGTGTGTGTGTGTGTGTGTGTGTGTGTGTGTGTGTGTGTGTGTGTGTGTGTGTGTGTGTGTGTGTGTGTGTGTGTGTGTGTGTGTGTGTGTGTGTGTGTGTGTGTGTGTGGTGTGTGTGTGTGTGTGTGTGTGTGTGTGTGTGTGTGTGTGTGTGTGTGTGTGTGTGTGTGTGTGTGTGTGTGTGTGTGTGTGTGTGTGTGTTTTGGTGTGTGTGTGTGTGTGTGTGTGTGTGTGTGTGTGTGTGTGGTGTGTGTGTGTGTGTGTGCGTGTGTGTGTGTGTGTGTGTGTGTGTGTGTGTGTGTGTGTGTGTGGTGTTGTGTTGTGTGTGTGGTGTGTGTGTGTGTGTCTGTGTATATGTGTGTGTGTGTGTGTGTGTGTGTTGTGTGTGCGTGTGTGTGTGTGTGTTGTGTGGTGTGTGTGTGTGTGTGTGTGTGTGTGTGTGTGTGTGTGTGTGTGTGTGCGTGTGTGTGTGTGTGTCTGTGTATATGTGTGTGTGTGCGTGTGTGTGTGTGTGTGTGTGTGTGTGTGTGTGTCTGTGTATATGTGTGTGTGTGTGTGTGTGTGTACTCACCTATTTGTACTCACCTATTTGTGGTTGCAGGGGTCGATTCATAGCTCCTGGCCCCGCCTCTTCACTGATTGCTACTAGGTCCTCTCTCTCCCTGCTCCATGAGCTTTATCAAACCTAGTCTTAAAACTATGTATGGTTCCTGCCTCCACTACGTCACTTTCTAGGCTATTCCACTTCCTGACAACTCTATGACTGAAGAAATACTTCCTAACATCCCTTTGACTCATAGGAGTCTTCAACTTCCAATTGTGACCCCTTGTTTCTGTGTCCCCTCTCTGGAACATCTTCTCTCTGTCCACCTTATCTATTCCTCGCAGTATTTTATATGTCGTTATCATGTCTCCCCTAACCCTCCTGTCCTCTAGTGTCGTCAGGCCGATTTCCCTTAACCTTTCTTCGTAGGACGTGTGTGTGTGTGTGTGTGTTGAGTGTGTTGTATGTGTGTGTTTGTGTGTGTTGTATGTGTGTGTGTAGATAATATATACGAGATATATAGATCATAAATATAATAATGTAAGATACATGACCAACGAAAGAAAAGTACTACAGAAAATTAAAAGCAGGTGGCAGAAAAATATAATTTAACAACAATATTACAAAGATCCAGTCACGATTATATCATAATATAAACAGTATATATAAGTCTGGAAAGATGTATAAAAATGGCATTCAAGAATTCGTTCCGAAAGGAAAAAGCGGTCGATACCTAAAAAAAAAAATTCTTCACCAACAAGTCCTCGCATGTTATGGAAAAACAAAAGTAAAAATTAGGACCAATAAAGAAAGTTGGCATTGAAGTGAACTTAAAGTTGACGAAATATATATATATATATATATATATATATATATATATATATATATATATATATATATATATATATATATATATATATATATATATATATATATATATATATATATATATATATATGCGATTAAAGATATATTAATAATAATTTTGTTCCAAAAGAACCTTATAAAATTTATCTAACCCTATTATAACAAGCGCAACTTAATTTAGCCTAATACAACTAAATATATTTTAGTTGGATTAGGCTAAATTTACAATAATCTAATAATAAACAAACACAATGAAATATATTTTTTTCGTTAGGTTCAGAATGATTTTTGCGTAATTATTGCATATACAAATTTTCGCTTGCCTTATTCGACAAGAAAAGCGTTGCTATTTAAGCCAAAATTGGAAGTTTTACCTATTCGGCACGACATATATAATACAAAACAACCAGGGGGATTTGAATGATATCTCTAGGCCTTTCGTGTTGCAATGAACACATCAGGAGCTTGCAGTGTTGCAGAAAATAGGATAAAGTCCCAGCAAACATGTGTAACATACCTGCTTCAGCAGACTTATAAAACTATAATTCGAGAGACACATTGGCTTTACTAGGAAGCATTTGTAAAATGATCATTTTTGCATTAACTTTAAAAAGCTGGAGAAATGTATTTTACAGTCCTTAGACGAGGGACGAGAATAAGAGAGAGAGAGAAAGACAGTAAGACAGAGTAAGTTTATTCAGGTATACACAAATACAGTTACATAGATTATCATACATAACAGCATATGTATAGAGAACCTAGGATAACCCAAAAAAAAATATCAGGCAAAGTGACATATCCATTGGGGTCCTTTAAAGAGAGACAGAGATGAGGTGGAGTCGTATTGTTGAGGTGTGAGTTAACTGGAGTAACTTACATTCAACAAGATCATCTCTTGGACTTAAAAGAACCATCACCGGGTAAATTGAATTTCTGGAGGCAGGTAAATTGCACTCAAAAAAGGAATCACTTGCTTCTTGTGTGTGTGTGTGTGTGTGTGTGTGTGTGTGTGTGTGCACTCACTTTTATGTGGCTTCAGGGGTTGATCCATAGCTCCTGGCCCCGCCTCTTTCCCAGTGTGTGTGCACTCACCTATATGTGGCTGCAGGGGTTGATCCATAGCTCCTGGCCCCTCCTCTTTCCTAGTGTGTGTGTGCACTCACCTATATGTGGCTGCAGGGGTTGATCCATAGCTCCTGGCCCCGCCTCTTTCCCAGTGTGTGTGCACTCACCTATATGTGGCTGCAGGGGTTGATCCATAGCTCCTGGCCCCGCCTCTTTCCAAGTGTGTGTGTGCACTCACCTATATGTGGCTGCAGGGGTTGGTCCATAGCTCCTGGTCCCGCCTCTTTCCTAGTGTGTGTGTGTGTGTGTGTGTATTGTTTATCTTTGAATATAAATTTGTGCTTAAGTTCAGTTTCTATAATGTAGGTTTATATTTCAGTTTGAATTAGATTTCTAACTTGAATTTGAATATAAGTTTGAGTGATTCCTCTAAACTTAAAGTTCTAATCTAAGTTTAAATTTTGCCATAGAATATAGATCTGATAATTAACCTTGAACTTCAGGCGCAAGTTTGATTTTGACAGACCAAGTCTTGAACTTTAGATCAGACTTAAGCTTTTAAAAGTTCGAATCACGGGTTAAGTTTACATCTTAAGTTCAAGGTTCTGTGAGAGAGTAAGATGCAAGAAGAGGCTGCTATACACGTCTATTTTCACACGTAAAAGGGAAGTCGAGAGACAGTGAATAAAAGATATCTCCTTTGATCATTTATTATGTCTTTCTTTACATTGATCATGTACGGTCTCTGTCTCTCTCTCTCTCTCTCTCTCTCTCTCTCTCTCTCTCTCTCTCACTTTCTCTCTATCTATCTCTATCTCTCTCTCTCCTCTCTCTCTCTCTCTCTCTCTCTCTCTCTCTCTCTCTCAAGAGCTTCAGAACTCTAGACACAAATAGATCGAAATAGACCCAAATAGATCGAAATAGACCCAAATAGATCGAAATAGATCCAGTATAGATCGAAATAGACCCAGATAGATCGAAATGGATCCAGTTTAGATCGAAATAGATCCAGTATAGATCGAAATAGACCCAGATAGATCGAAATAGACCCAAATAAATCCTAATAGATCGAAATTGACCCAAATAAATCGAAATAAACCCAAATAAATTCAACAGCACTGTCAACAATAGCATAGAAGAAAGTACCCATTGCAGAAGGAGCTTCTAGAGGAATGTTTCGATCTATGTAGATCTAGCTTTATAAAGCTCTACTTGGAACAAAACTTATTAATGGAAGCTTGACAGGGCCAAGAGCTGTGATTTGACCCCCACAAACTCGACTGGGCAAATACATGAATTGTCGTACTTCATATATATGGTTAAAAAAAACTTTACATTAAGGACTTTTTTATGCAATTATCGTATGTCATTATCACGCCATTTATGAATTATTCACAGTAATTCCAGGTAATTAATAACAGTGAAAAGAATCTGGGGTAAAGATCAACAGAGATTATTATGTTCTGTAACCAAAGCCTTTACAACTTAAACTCTGAATTATGTAGTATAATTATCTGCTTCTATAATCAGGAATGAATGAGTTTCAGTTATATATATATATATATATATATATATATATATATATATATATATATATATATATATATATATATATATATATATATCCTCAGTTGCTAGCAATACCCTATCTCACATTCCTAAAGCGGCTCGTCCATATGCGGCAGGGAAATTCACAGACCTTAAGCAGGTGAATGGAGGTTCCACTAACTTAGAAGCCCGAGGCACTCTTAAGACTTGGAGCAACTTACTCCTGTTCGGCAGTGTCTGTCTTGCAGCTCCAAGACAAGGCAAACTGCTAACCACATCAGTCATCAAGGCAGTGCACAACTAACCAAGAACAGATAATTGTGTCCCTCTGCCCCACCATCGCAGGAATCACAGAGGTAGACTCAAGAAAAAATCCACTGAAAACGAGAAAATTTACGCACAGGTTAGCAAAAAAATCGAAGAGGGTAACACAGTGGGAGCAATCAGAATAATTACAAGTGACGACACTGTTGCTCCCAAAGATGAGACGACAGCCACTAAGAGACAAGCACCCAACAAGGGACACCACAGTCTTTAACAACAACCCTGAAGAAGACCTCATCATTGGACAATTAATTTTGCCAGAATCAGAAGTCTATAAAGCGATAGTGTCATTTCCAGCAGGATCTGCAGGAGGTTACACAGAAATTCGACCACAACACCTCAAAGAGATGGTAAATCCAGTACCCGGCGCATCTGCATTAATTCTTATCTCCGAGTTAACAACCTTCGTCAACAACTGTCTGGCTGGGCGGATTCCAGAAGAAATTAAACCTCTCTTTTTTGGGAGCCTCATTGTGCGCTTTGAAGAAGGATGGGGGAATCAGACCCATTGCTGTCGGTAACACTCTTCGCCGTCTCTTTGCCAAAGCAGCAGTAAGAAACATTCGCCTAGAAGCTGCCAGTTTACTCCAGCCACACCAGCTGGGTTTTGTGGTCTCTCAAGGCAGTGAAGCCGTAGCTCATGCAGCAAGGGCCTACATCAGGGACTTACCAGAAAAAAAGGCCGTAGTCAAACTTGACTTTAGAAATGATTTTAATATGATGAAAAGAGATGTGGTCTTGCCAGCCGTTCGGGATCGGTTTCCCAGTCTTTTTCCCTTCATTTCAGCTGGCTACAACAAACCCTCAATTCTTTTGTTTGGCGAACATGAAATTTCCTCATCAGAGGGAGTTCAGCAGGGTGACCCACTTGATCAATTTCTCTTCTGCTTGGCGGTAAGAGAACTAACTTCCAGCCTGCGCAGCAAGCTTAATACCTGAATGATGGCACTCTGGCAGGTACTGAAGAGTCCCTGCTAAAGAACCTACAACTGGTGAAGACACAGGGCCTTGGGACTCATCCTCAATTCCTCCAAGTGTGAAATCATCACAACGAACCAGGAAATAATGAGAGCTGTGCGAGCAATCCTTCCTGAAGTCTCCACTACCACTCCATCCAAGAGCACCCTCTTGGGAGCACCGCTGGGCCATCAGGCCATCGACACAGTCCACAAGGACAAACTGACCTGAAGAGAATGGAGGAAAGAATAAGGGATCTTGATACCTATGATGCCCTATATCTCCTCACAAGGTGTCTTACTATGCCAAGACTCTCATACTTCCTGAGGTGCGCACCCTCTTTTGACAACCCAACACTCGACGAATATGACGCACACCTGAGATCAACCTTTAAGAAGGCACTGAATCTGCCACTAGAGGATCCGCAATGGTCTCAGGCAACCCTCCCAGAGCGACTGGGAGGTAGCTTTACCTTCTTTTTTGTCTTCGTGTTTGGCTTCCAGTGGATTAGTCAAGAAGATCGTCCCCGAACTCTTGAGAGACGTGGTAGGAGCTCAAGACCCCAGGTTCACTGAAGCAGCAATGCGATGGGACACCCTTGCAGACTCCTCTAGTAGACCAGCTCCTCCAAAAGAGCCCAAACAGTCCCACTGGGACAAACCAATCATGGAAAAAATCGCCAACACAATGCTCACCAACGCATCAAGAATAGACAAAGCTCGTCTCTTAACGGTGAAGGCACCACACTCAGGAGATTTCCTTCTAGCTGTTCCCAATTCCTCCTTGGGCACTCGACTCGACCCACAGGCCATTCGGATTGGTGTTGCTCTTCGCCTAGCCCCCTCCATCCTCACCGAACATAAGTGTATTTGCGGCAGGGCGACGGCTGATCAATTCGGACTTCATGGTCTCGTATGTCACACATCAGAAGGGAAGTATGCCAGACATGAGGAGGTCAACGACGTCATAAAGAGAAGCCTTGCCACAGCCCGTTTCCCAGCCCAACGGGAACCCCAAGTGCAGAGGTCTGACGGAAGTCAAAAGCGTCCTGATGGAGCCACTATGCTACCCTGGAAGGATGGTAAACAGATTGCCTGGGACTACACCTGTGCTGCCACAATGGCAGACACCTACTTGCCATACTCCATAGCTGAAGGGGGTAGAGCTGCCAGTTACAGGGAGACCCAGAAGACCCGCAAATATGAAGGCCTTCCCCCTTGCTATAACTTTATCCCAATAGGGTCGGAGACCCTTGAAGCATGGGGCAAGTGTGCTCTAAAGTTCCTCAAAGAGCTGGGTGAAAAACTCATCATAGAAACCAAGGACCACAGGGCGGCCAGCTTCCTCTTTCAGAGACTCAGTGTTGTGATCCAGAGAGGAAATGCCTGCAGCATTCTGGGAACGCGGCCCACCGCCGGGGAGCTGGACGAAGTTTTCGAGATGTAGCTCTGAGTTGTTATCTATGTTGTTCTACTCCCTATCGTATTTTTGTCAATGTATTTTGTCTTTAAATAAAGCATATGTTAAATATAGGGGGTGGTAGGAGAAAATGTTATAACAGCTTCAGGGAGAACTTTGAGTTTTCCATGAAGCAAGTTTATTCTTTTTTCTGAGGATGAGGTTCCCCAGGATAGTTCCAGAGGTGCTACCTCCCCATATATATATATATATATATATATATATATATATATATATATATATATATATATATATATATATATATATATATATATATGTGTGTGTGTGTGTGTGTGTGTGTGTGTGTTGATCATTCACCGCCTGGGCAATGGTAGGTAATCCAAGGAAGTAGAGAGCTCCAAGTCCTTTGATCCAGAGCCCTTCACTAGCGTTGTTTTTTACTAGAAATGTGAACTCTCCGTGTGGGTGACTCTACTGACAGTCATCACTGTGGGTGACTCTACTGACAGTCATCACTGTGGGTGACTCTACTGACAGTCATCACTGTGGGTGACTCTACTGACAGTCATCACTGTGGGTGACTCTACTGACAGTCATCACTGTGGGTGACTCTACTGACAGTCATCACTGTGGGTGACTACTGACAGTCATCACTGTGAGTGACTCTACTGACAGTCATCACTGTGGGTGACTCTACTGACAGTCATCACTGTGAGTGACTCTACTGACAGTCATCACTGTGGGTGACTCTACTGACAGTCATCACTGTGAGTGACTCTACTGACAGTCATCACTGTGGGTGACTCTACTGACAGTCATCACTGTGGGTGACTCTACTGACAGTCATCACTGTGAGTGACTCTACTGACAGTCATCACTGTGGGTGACTCTACTGACAGTCATCACTGTGAGTGACTCTACTGACAGTCATCACTGTGGGTGACTCTACTGACAGTCATCACTGTGGGTGACTCTACTGACAGTCATCACTGTGAGTGACTCTACTGACAGTCATCACTGTGGGTGACTCTACTGACAGTCATCACTGTGAGTGACTCTACTGACAGTCATCACTGTGGGTGACTCTACTGACAGTCATCACTGTGGGTGACTCTACTGACAGTCATCACTGTGGGTGACTCTACTGACAGTCATCACTGTGGGTGACTCTACTGACAGTCATCACTGTGGGTGACTCTACTGACAGTCATCACTGTGGGTGACTCTACTGACAGTCATCACTGTGGGTGACTACTGACAGTCATCACTGTGAGTGACTCTACTGACAGTCATCACTGTGGGTGACTTTACTGAAATTCAGTTGGATTATTGAGTTGCATTTCGGATTAGAGGATATTACTGAATTAAATTGGGACTGTAGGTTCTCTGAGGTCAGCTATGTGGCCTGGGGTGCAGGTGTGTGGCCTGGGGTGCAGGTGTGTGGCCTGGGGTGCAGGTGTGTGGCCTGGGTGCAGGTGTATAGCCTGGGGTGCAGGTGTGTGGCCTGGGGTGCAGGGTGTGGCCTAGGGGGTAGGTGTGTGGCCTGGGGTGCAGGTGTGTGGCCTGGGGGGTAGGTGTGTGGTCTGAGGAGCAGATGTGTGGCCTGGGGTGCAGGTGTGTGGTCTGAGGTGCAGGTGTGTGGCCTGGGGTGCAGGTGTGTGGTCTGAGGTGCAGATGTGTGGCCTGGGGTGCAGGTGTGTGGCCTCGGGTGCAGCTATGTGGTCTGGGGTACAGCTGTGTGGTCTGGTCTGGGGTGGAGGTGTGTGGACCATCACTGAAAGATATCCTCGCCAGGAGACCAGTGTAGTAGAGCTTACCTTACTTAACAAGTAGACCAGTGTAGTAGAGCTTACCTTACCTAACAGGTAGACCAGTATAGTAGAGCTTACCTTACCTAACAGGAAGACCAGTGTAGTAGAGCTTACCTTACCTAACAGGTAGACCATTATAGTAGAGCTTACATTACCTAACAGGTAGACCAGTATAGTAGAGCTTACCTTACCTAACAGGAAGACCAGTATAGTAGAGCTTACCTTACCTAACAGGTAGACCAGTATAGTAGAGCTTACCTTACCTAACAGGAAGACCAGTGTAGTAGAGCTTACCTTACCTAACAGGTAGACCAGTATAGTAGAGCTTACCTTACCTAACAGGTAGACCATTATAGTAGAGCTTACCTTACCTAACAGGAAGACCAGTATAGTAGAGCTTACCTTACCTAACAGGTAGACCAGTATAGTAGAGCTTACCTTACCTAACAAGAAGACCAGTATAGTAGAGCTTACCTTACCTAACACAGAGAGTTATCCCCGTCACAAATAACGTCACACCCATTAAGCAAAAGAGTCCAGTCATGGCTGACATTGGGCGTTTTTCTCCATTTATCAGCTTACATTTTGAGCTTTCATAAGTGAAAGTTGAAGCTGGGTCATAATTGTCATAATTAACATGTTCCCTCTTGTATTTTGTAATGAGTTTAAAGGATTTGCCAGTCCCAACCCAGCCAACCTTGTACATAATTACCTCTCGCATGTTGTATGTATGTTGTGTTGTGTGTGTTGTGTATGTTGTATTGTGTGTTGTGTTGCGTGTGTGTGTCTGTATTATTCAGACATTTAAGACCAAGGGTTAGGGAAGGTAAATGTAAAATAAGAAAAGTGACTGGGTTTTCTAAACTCCCGGGACCACCGTTCACTTCACATCAATCTTCTGCGAAGATGCATGAACCTAGAATGTTATAATTCATAACTGTTGTTAGCTAAGAATGAACCTCTGAGGTATGTAGACTGATGCTCCAGCATATACTACTCTTGTCACCCTTGACGAATGTGGAAAATAAAAGATGATCGCTAAGGTGGTTGTGGCCATCCATCAACACTAACACACAAAGATAAACATGAATATTTAGTGTTTCAGTCAAATTCCTAAAGGATGTCACTTTTTTGTACGCACATGATGATAGTATGAGCCAGATGGGTCTTGATATTATGATACCTGACTGCAAGGTGGTGCAGATTCTTTGATATCTTCCTTCTTGGGTATCTTAATTATGGCCTTGATATTATGATACCTGACTGCAAGGTATCTTAATTGTAACATTGTCTTGAAGATCAATATCAGTCTGCGGGAATGTTTACGTCATTAATAAGGACAAACAGTGGGTTGATTTTAGACCTTTGTGTGAAGGAGCATTCCCAGTGGAAATCATCTGGATTGGCTTACACTTCCTTCGTAATATATGATGAACGAATACCACTCGGTTAAGCTTCCTACGATGCAGCAGTGCTTGATGTCACGGGAGCGATGCAGCAGTGCTTGATGTCACGGGAGCGATGCAGCAGTGCTTGATGTCACGGGAGCGATGCAGCAGTGCTTGATGTCACGGGAGCGATGCAGCAGTGCTTGATGTCACGGGAGCGATGCAGCAGTGCTTGATGTCACGGGAGCGATGCAGCAGTGCTTGATGTCACGGGAGCGGAAGACATCAAGATGATGGCAACTATTGACTGAGGTGACTGTATTTGTAATTACAAGTGAAAGCAGTTTATAACAGAGACTCAAGAACTGACCTGAAAATCGTTAAATATGAAACGTATTTTATTATATATATATATATATATATATATATATATATATATATATATATATATATATATATATATATATATATATATATATATATATATATATATATATATATCATGCGTGTATTCTCTGCTCTCTCTCTCTCTCTCTCTCTCTCTCTCTCTCTCTCTCTCTCTCTCTCTCTCTCTCTCTCTCTCTCTCTCTCTTCTCTCTCTCACTTGTTTTTCAATAAGGGATCTACATATAATCTGAATATAAATTGCATATGGGTATCGAAATAATCCTACATTTAATTTTGAAATATTGTATATTAAATTACTGCAGCACGAACACTGCCCAACTGAAACACACGAAACGTCAGACAGACAGACACCCATACCAACTAAAATTAAGTCTTTTCGAAAAATTTATCTTATACGTTTAAAGATATATTTTTTTCATTTAATAATTAATAATTTTGTACCAAAGGAACGTTAGAAAACTTACCTAAACTTATTATAACAAGCACAATTTAATTTAGCCTAATACAATTAAATATATTTTAGATAATTTACAATAATTTAGTAATAAACAAACACAATTAAATATATTTTTTTTTCGTTAGGTTCAGAATGATTTTTTGAGAAATTATTGCATATACAATTTTCGCTTGTCTTATTCGGCAAGAAGAGCTTTGCTATTTAAGCCAAAATCGCAAGTTTTACCTATTTGGCACGACATATATATATATATATATATATATATATATATATATATATATATATATATCCTCAGAGTTTACTTTGCTACCTATTTTGGGGATTACACTATTTTTGTTTGGTGGTGGGTTAGTCTTAATGACGCTAGTGTGGTCCATAGGCACTAAACCCCCGTAACCAACCAAGGTCTTGAGTAGCTAGCAAATTTCAAGACATTTCCACGCCCTTCTGTATCTAAGGCCTCCCACGTCCCCTATCCCACACCTCCTTCCCGTCACCCTTTCTCTCACGCCCCTCTCTACCTAATTTATCCCCCCTCCAACGATTTCTGCCCCTCTCCCAATGGACATGTTTAATAGTAGCAGCAGCAACACACACAGCAAGAGGCATTCTTAGCTTCCCCAGCGCTCGGGCTTAATGCCCAAAGCTGGGGTGTGACTCCTAAAGGATCCTGTAGTGCTTGCTGTCTTTGCACCTCCTGACATCGTCTGCTGCTATGCAGCTGCCACACTTCAAGCCCAGTGTGGGCGGGGTTTGGGGCAGCCCAAAGTGCCTAGCTTCTCCCTCCGAGCCCCGTTGGGGCGGGGAATGGGGCTAGACCTGGGGACAGTTGGTCCCAGAAGACGAGGAGGTACTTGTACCTCCTCCCTTGGCAGACATTGGTCTGAGACACTCCCGCGACAGGGAGCCAAGGCCGGGCCACCTATTGGAAAAGACCCGGGCCTGGCGATTATACCGGCGAATCTAGAACAGAATACAACTGCCCCTCTTCCCCAATCCCACACCTCTTTTCGGTTACTTTTTCTCTCTCACGCCCCTCTCTACCTAACTTATACCCACGCCCTCCAACGATTTCTGCCCCTCTCCCCTTTCCTGCCCTTGCAAAAGGGGGCAAGGCGTATACCTCGATCTATACAGACCCATTTCCGTTATTGGTTACGGAACAATAGGCACAAAAAAATTCCTTTTGCTGATTGTCGCATAACGATCACCTACTAGATTTCAAATTAAGATAAAATACATATATAGTTATGTACATATGCAAATACATACAATGAAAACATATAATGTATTCCTTCCACTGACGCGAGACTAAAAGCGTAACACTGAGTCCTGTCACAATGTGCTGATTTTAATTTCAAAATAAGCAAAATTTCCTTTGGAAAAATAGCATGGAAAATGTGTTCACGTTATAGGCAGAACATTGATGTATGCGCATTGTTTTTACAAACATTGTGAATGTTTGTTTAATGTGTGTTAATGCAAGCATTGGATATTTATTTAATCTACGTTCATTGGCATATTTTATCTAACCGTTTGTGGTTATTTGATCTATGTTATTATTAACATTGTGGTTATTTGATCTATGTTAATACTATCATTGTGGTTATTTGATCTATGTTAATACTAACATTGTGGTTATTTGATCTATGTTAATACTAACATTGTGGTTATTTGATCTATGTTAATACTATCATTGTGGTTATTTGATCTATGTTAATACTATCATTGTGGTTATTTGATCTATGTTATTACTATCATTGTGGTTATTTGATCTATGTTATTACTATCATTGTGGTTATTTGATCTATGTTATTACTATCATTGTGTTTATTTATCTATGTTAATACTATCATTGTGTTTATTTGATCTATGTTATTACTATCATTGTGGTTATTTGATCTATGTTAATACTATCATTGTGGTTATTTGATCTATGTTAATACTATCATTGTGGTTATTTGATCTATGTTAATACTATCATTGTGGTTATTTGATCTATGTTAATACTATCATTGTGGTTATTTGATCTATGTTATTACTATCATTGTGTTTATTTGATCTATGTTATTACTATCATTGTGTTTATTTATCTATGTTAATACTATCATTGTGGTTATTTGATCTATGTTAATACTATCATTGTGGTTATTTGATCTATGTTAATACTATCATTGTGGTTATTTGATCTATGTTATTACTATCATTGTGTTTATTTATCTATGTTAATACTATCATTGTGTTTATTTATCTATGTTAATACTAACATTGTGGTTAATACTTTCATTGAAAGTGTGTTTATTAAATTTATATTAATGCAGTGTTTATTATTTCTATATTAAGACAAATATAGTTTATACAATTTATATTAAAACTAATATAGTTTATAAAATTTATATTAAGACAAATATAGTGTTTATAAAATTTATATTAATACAAACATAGTGTATTATTTAATCTGTATGAATACTAACATTGTAAGCATTTTATTTTAACATGAAAGAAATATGTTAATATTCTGTGTACTTCATCACACTAAAGCTCCAACGTTGAGGGACTGATTACATCATCTTCAAGTCACTACTACACCAGCTACCTCAGTATCTGACTGAAGAAACCTACTGTGTGGGCGAAATGTTTCATCGATAAAGACACCCAACTGCTGTACATGTGTCTGGCTCATCAGCCTAACGTTCTCTTTTAGTTCATGATTTGTGTACCTCCGTTGTTTACCATGTTAAATGCATGAGTTGTCTGTTGTTTATCATGCTAAATGTATGAGTTGTCTGTTGTTTACCATGTTAAATGCATGATTTGTCTGTTATTTATCATGCTAACCTAATAATTTGTATTATTTGTAAGGAAAATAATTATCCTGCTAAGTGAACGAATTTTACGTATAAAGCTAATTATTTACCAGTTTAAAAATGACATATTTTGTTACAATTAAAAATTTCACTCACATTCGCTCTATGAAAACTTGTTTTTATTTTTATTTTTAACAAATCTCTCACATAATGCATTAGTTAATAATTTTTAAAAAATCAGCATTTTAGAGTAAAAGATATGATGGAATTTTCTTTTATTACGAAGGTTTTTAGTAATGTAAAAGAAGAGTGAAGACGAAACACAGCTGGCAGAACTTTTCACTGTAGCAACGTTTCTCTCTGTTGATGAATAAAACATCTGTGCAACAAACCACGGTACGCGTGGGGGTTAGAACTCATGGCAAGTGAGTCGTGGAACTCCAGGTCAGAGCGTAAGCCACTGGGCCAACTGGCTACAATAAGATTCATCCAACTAGGTATATTTATACACCAAAGGGAGGTTATTCCTGGCGCTTGTTCGTTTTGGAGTCCGCCCTCCCCATGTGCCTTATGAGTCCTCCTCGCCACGCCAGTCTCTGACCCACGATCGCCTTAGCTACTAACCCTTCCACTCACCAACCTATTCTTCCCCTCTCCCCACTTCCCCGCTCACCCCACAAGGGTCTTACCTATTCTCTCTTGATCTTGCATTGTGGTCCATGATAACCTCTCTATGGTATATAAATATACCTAGTTGGATGAATCTTAGTGTAGCCAGCTGGTCCAGGGGTTAACGCACTGGCCTGGAGGTCCACGACTAACTTGCCATGGGTTCTAATTTCACACGTTCTGTGGTCTTTAATTACGTAATTACGATTTCGTGAACCTGTGCAACACTTTGGAATGAACATACCTCAATGCTGTGTCTTGTTCAACTTGTCTATATTGTATGCCATGATTGTTATATTGATGCTTATCTTTGTTTTGAACTCTGTCGGGATCTGAAGACGTTCTTCGCTGAGCGAAAATTTGTCTTGGTATGAGCTGAAAGGCGCCGTCTGGACGGTTCTTGGTTCCCCCCAAAAAAACATGTGCTGGTTGTTTCTCCTGTAATTTCTGCATCTCATGGCTGACCCGTCTTGATTAGTCACACACACACACACACACACACACACACACACACACACACACACATATCGAAAAGACGGGGGCCAGGAGTTGTGAATATATGTCGTGCCGAATAGGTAAAATTGGTCAATTAGTCACTTGGTCAATTTTCTCTTATACGTTTAAAGATATATTTTTTTTTCATTTATGTTAATGTAAAAATTAATAATTTTGTACCAAAAGAACCTTAAAAAACCTACCTAACTTTATTATAACAAGCGCAGTTTAATTTAGCCTAATCCAACTAAATATGGTTTAAATAAGTTTACAATAATTTAATAATAAACAAACACAAAGAAATATATTTTTTTTATTGTTAGGTTCAGAATAATCTTTGCGAAATTATTGCATACCCAAATTTTCGTTTGCCTTATTCGGCAAGAAGAGCGTCGCTATTTAAGCCAAAATCACAAGTTTGATCTATTCGGCATGACATTATATATATATATATATATATATATATATATATATATATATATATATATATATATATATATATATATATATATATATGTGTGTGTGTGTGTGTGTGTGTGTGTGTGTGTGTGTGTGTGTGTGTGTATGTGTGTGTGTGTCTAGATAGAGACTATATTTCGACCTTCGTCTGAGGTCTTCTTTAAACATAAGTCAAGAATTTACAATTGGATATAAAGATTATGCTCAACAAGCGTTAATATTAGGCAACATTTTGCTCAGTAGTTGAGGTGCAGCTCCAGTGCTACTCGAGAGTTTTGAGGTACAACTCCTAGGCGTCTGGTGTGCTTGCAACATAGCTTTATCAAGTCTGAAGTCTTTATTAGGTGTCTGCAGCCACTGTGGCTGTAGTAGGACTTTATCAGTTTAAAGTCTAGTCTGTATTACTTGTTTATACACACTGTGACGTACCTGTAGTATATCTATGAAGTTTGATGTTTGTATTACATGAGTATTAAGACCACCAGTCGTGTTTAAGACAATAATGAAAGGGAGTTCTCACTGAGAGAACGAGGGTTAACACTTACCTGGTACCTGTCGAGGGCGATGGCGGTGATGGAGATGGTGGAGACGAAGATGGAGGTGGCTTGCAACGGCCCCACCATCTTGCAGAGGAATGGATGGTCTCCAAGGGGCCAGTACTGCGAGAAGAGCTCCACTAGCGTCAGTGGCATCGTCACCAGACACAGCAGTAGGTCTGAAATGGCCAGATTGATAATAAAAACATTGCGTGCCGTCCTCATCGCCGGCTTTCTGATAACCGCCATGACCACCAGGGAGTTGCCCGTTGAACCCAGGATGATGAGGAGACTGTAGGCTACGATGAGAGCGTAGTAGGCTTCATCGTTGACGCGTCTGTTGCGCTGGAACTTCTCCAAGACATCCTCGTCAATGCTCCCAGAGATGTTGAAGAGCCAGGAAATGTTGATGGGTAACTTGGTGAGGTTGCCGAATTCTGAGAGCGTGAGGTTTTCCAGGCTATCGATTTCTGGCAACTCACTCACGTCCATAGGAAAGCCTTGGGTCATGGCAGAAAGTTCTGTCGGCTGATCCATGGTATTAACTGTTGATGATGATGCAGCCTCTCTATGAAAGATAAGTTCGTGACCTTTCCACCGGCAAAAATGAAAGTCTTTTGTTATCTTGCCAGAAGCTTGGTCTCGCTTCTTTTACTTAAGACAATAGTCGTGAAAAGTTTATTTCTGGATGATGCGAGTCATAGAATTGTCAGTGGCAAGCTTTTCTTGTTCTTGCAACACAGTATTCTTCTCTGGCACTCGCCTTATTTTTGTTTTTCTTGTATGGCACGAGGCAGCTGAAGGGAAGCAATTTGTCTAAGTTTTTCAGTGATCCTCTGGAGGCGCTGTCCAGGTCACTGCTTCTGCTCTGCACCACATTACACACCCGGTACCTCTTTCACACTACTGGCACTGCGGTCACACTGTTGTCACTGGTGCCACTCCTAGCACAGCTAACCAGCTGAACTGTCAGCATAACCATCGTTTGTATATATTACATTCCTGTTAAGGAAACGGATAAGATACAAACACTTCTGGACATAAAAGAGAATCTTTTAGTGCTCCACGAGAGGAACTACAGACATAACCAAAATAAAATACCATTTTAGGTGTCCACGTTAAAACGAAAATAGTGAGAATAAATGCGTTTAACATTGAAGCTGTATTCTCTTCCGTTTAAAACTAAACGAGGCATTGGATTCGCAAAACTAACAGAGCAATCATGATATTCAAACACCTTTATTTACTTCGCTTCAACCATTATCATCGCATTTAAAAATCCATTTAACTGAGACATAATAAAATGCCCTAAAATCAGCACAAATATATCCATTTAAAAAAATCGTAATAACATTTAAACAGTTTGTGATCGTCAGATGTTTTTCTCAGCCACTTTCAGTGCGCATCTGTTTTTATACGAATAAATTTAAAGGCGCTTTTGTTTTAATTAATTTGTTATAAAAGAGATTAAATTCCTCTTTCTTCTCTCTTTATCTTCGTGATTGAGGATTATTCTTTCCGAAATTATATACATGTATATAATTTATCTTGGCTTTAATATTGTATTATAGATGTATTCTCTTGTATTATAGACGATTATATACTGATGTATTATATATGATTATATACCCATGAATTTTGTTGTATTATATATGATTATTATTTTTTATTAACACATCGGCCGATTCCCACCAAGGCAGGGTGGCCCGAAAAAGAAAAACTTTCATCATCATTCACTCCATCACCGTCTTGCCAGAGGGGTGCTTTACACTACAGTTATAAAACTGCAACATTACACCCCTCCTTCAGAGTGCCGGCACTGTACTTCCCATCTCCAGGACTCAAGTCCGGCCTGCCGGTTTCCCTGAATCCCTTCATAAATGTTACTTTGCTCACACTCCAACAGCACGTCAAGTATTAAAAACCATTTGTCTCCATTTGCTCCTATCTAACACGCTCATGCATGCTTGCTGGAAGTCCAAGCCCCTTGCACACAAAACCTCCTTTACCCCCTCCCTCCAACCTTTGCTAGGCCGACCCCTACCCCGCCTTCCTTCCACTATAGATTTATACACTCTCGAAGTCATTCTATTTCGTTCCATCCTTTCTACATGTCCAAACCACCTCAACAACCCCTCCTCAGACCTCTGGATAATATGACCCACGAAATCGTAATGACACGATTGCAAACAAACCATACCACGGGTGGGGTTCAAACCCGCGGTCTGGAGTTCTGAGACTCTCTGACCGCGGGTTCGAACCCCACCCGTGGTATGGTTTGCTCTGGATAATAGTTTTGGTAATCCCGCACCTCCTCCTAATCTCCAAACTACGAATTCTCTTCATTATATTCACACCACACATTGCCCTCAGACATGACATCTCCACTGCCTCCAGCCTTCTCCTTGTTGCAACATTCACAACCCATGCCTCACACCCTATAAGTGTGTTGGTATAAGTATGATTATATACACATGAATTTTGTTATATTAAAGAGGTTAAGAAGCATACTAAAGAAAGTCAAAGAAAATGTAGTTAATGGAAAGTATAATAACGATGGAGATAATTAAAAAAAATAGAAAAAGAAATAATAAAGCAAAAGGATAAAGTAGTAAAATAATAATAATAATAATAATAATAATAATAATAATAATAATAATAATAATAATTAGAAGAAGAAAGAGGAGGAGAAGAAGAAAAAGAAGAAGAAGGAGGAGAGAAAAAAAGAAGAAATAGAAGCAATAGATGAAGAAGAAGAAGAAAAGATGATAGACAAAAGTTAGACATAAAAAACAGGAATAAGAACAAACAAGAAACGTAAAGAAAGAGAAGAGCAAAACAGAAAGCAACAGAGAACACACTTGCGAATTCTTGAACAAAAGAGAGAAATAGCCTAGAAACATTGTTGACACAATTGGAAAGAGGATTGAAGAATTACGTCACAATACGATGGGTTGGAAGTTACAAAGATTTATATACTACTACTAGGTTACAGACCTAGCATCAGTATAGTAGAACATAGATACATGGCAGAATAGGTATAAGAAGATTATAATAATATAGCAAAGTATTATTACAATATAGCAGAAGATTGGAAGATTAAGATGGTATAAACCATATCACGGGTGGGGTTCGATCCCGCGGTTGGGATATAGCAGAAGACTGGGATAGTATAGGAGTAGATTGGGATAGTATACCAGAAGATTTATGATAGTATACCAGAAGACTGGGATAGTATAGTAGAAGATTGGGATAGTATACCAGAAGATTTATGATAGTATACCAGAAGACTGGGATAGTATAGTAGATTGGGATAGTATACCAGAAGATTTATGATAGTATACCAGAAGACTGGGATAGTATAGAAGAAGATTGGGATAGTATACCAGAAGATTTATGATAGTATACCAGAAGACTGGGATAGTATAGCAGAAGACTGGGATAGTATAGGAGAAGACTGGGATAGTATGCCAGAAGATTTATGGTAGTATAGTAGAAGATTGGGAGAGTATACCAGAAGATTTATGATAGTATAGTAGAAGATTGGGATAGTATACCAGAAGATTTATGATAGTATAGTAGAAGACTGGGATAGTATACCAGAAGATTTATGATAGTATAGTAGAAGATTGGGATAGTATACCAGAAGGATGTGTTTGAAATGCTGCTGGTTGAGAGTCGGGTATTAAAGATCAATATGTCATTGACAATGAGGCTGTCGCTATGCAGATAGCACTGATGAACCTCATACCAGGTCTCCGGAAACCTTGATATTCGAGTGACACTTATTGCTACCATTGACTACCAGTTCCACTGTGAGTATATATACTGAGAGGTGTATCTCTCAGTGTACATACACTGAGAGGTGTGCATCTCTTAGTGTATATACAATGAGAGCTGTGTATATAAACTGAGAAATGTGCGTATTTCTTACTGAATGGAGGACATGAATCGGCGTAACTTATGTAAATTTCCTCCCTTATGGGTGTTTGTATTTGTTTTTTTTTATGATATTTAGCGTGTTTCTTATATAAGTGATAAAACAAGTGGTACCTGAAATAAAATGTCAGTAATGGAGTAATTATACGACTGTATAGCTTCCCATAGCGACATTCTCCATATGTTTATATCAATTAGCCTATGGTAAAATTGGTTTCGTTATACGTCATTTCACTTAAAGTCGCAGTTTCCAAGAACTTATCGATGATGTAAGGACTTCCTGTATATACACTGAGATGTGTATGTATCTCTTAATGTCTCAATCTTCATCTGTGTATATACACTGAGAGGTGTATATATATATATATATATATATACACTGAGAGGTGTGTATCTGTGTATATAGTGAGAGGTGTGTGCGTATATATATATATCTTAATAAGTATACAATGAGATGTGCATCACCGGTATATAAACACCAAGATGTGTATATCTCTCATTCAATATTCACGAAAATGATCGCACCGTTCAGTATACATGCACTTAGAGTTTGCTTTAATTCCTTTATGAAAGATTAAAATATTCCTGGCTGGTAGTGTGGAGGCGACATTCAACCTTAATGACCCTCTTGCAGTCGATACACTTAACTAACGAACCGAACAATTAGCAGGCGGAGAATGGAACCACCAAAACACCTTAGGCTGATCCACACGGGTTCACCGCGTTATATATGACATCCAAATTAAGTGTTGGATTGTACTCTGTGAGGTAATGGAGTCGAGGTCGATACCAGTCCAGGTGGATGCACTAACGCTTAACAATTCGCAAACGGGTGAATTTTTAACAAACTTTTAACGAATCTCTCAGTCCACAGCAGGATTCGAACCTGCACATAGTACACAGAGTTACTCTGTAACAGAGTACACAGTACTTTACCCACTCAGCCAGATCCCAGATCTGGTTGAGTGGAGAAAGTACTGTGTACCTTGATACAGTGTGCAGGTTCGAATCCTGCTGTGGACTGAGAAATAATATATACACAATGTGTATATATTATTGTGTACAATAATATGTACACAATTCTCATGGTGTAATGTACACCATGAGAATTGTGTACACGTCTCATGATGTCTTGTGTACAAGTTTGAAGTTGAGATCATATATATATATATATATATATATATATATATATATATATATATATATATATATATATATATATATATATATATATCTTTGAAGAGGATTTATATTGTAGATTTTAAAATAAAAGGAAAATGGAGACTACGTTTCGGTGCGCACTGGACCAGTTTCAGGGGCTCAGGACGGGCGAAACGTCGTCCTGATGTTCCTCTCTTAAGTGCGAGTTTTGTTGAATTGTTCCAATCACGGTTTTGTGACTTTTATTTTTAATATCAAATAATAGATAGTTATAAAAGTTCGCACAAGTGTTTGTGAGATAAATCGAAAAATTTTATTCTCTTTTATTTTTTACGTAGATATTAAAAAAAAAAAAGACTGTCGACTGCCTCCATTCCCGCTTCGCTTTGGTAAACTTTAATAAAAGTTGTAATTTCATTTGCCAGAGTAATTTCGTCCTTAATATATATTCATTACTTTTGTTCATTTATATATTCACGATTGTATGTTGTGAATGAATTTCATTTAAAAGGCCAAGGGCTGTTAAAAGGCATGTGGGCCATTAAGGTCGTATTTTATCTGCCCAATAATGTTCAAAACACTTCACACTTGTATTAGAAACATGATATTACTATTTTTTTTTATAGGGGTGGAGGGGTAAGCCAGCGGAAGGCCTCGGTCAGATGACCAAAAAGCTCCAGCTGCGGGTCATTATATAAGACTCAGGAAACACTTGGTCGTGTTTCCTGACCAATCTTAAATAACCTAACCAAACTTTACACCTCTGAACAAATGCTACGGAAGGTTCAATGTACAAACACTGAGATATGTATATCTCTCGGTGTATATGCACTGACATATACACCTCTCGGTGTATTTACACATACATATACACCTACTCGGTGTATTTATAGATATTTACACTTCTCTATATTTGCAGAAAGATGTATACCCCCCGGTTTATATGCAGAAATGTACTCCTCTCACTGTATAAACCTTTCGAAAAATATATATATATATATATATATATATATATATATATATATATATATAAAGAGAGAGAGAGAGAGAGAGAGAGAGAGAGAGAGAGAGAGAGAGAGAGAGAGAGAGAGAGAAGCCTCTAAGTAAATATACACAGATATATAAAATATATATGAACGTTTGTGTGTGTATATCCAGAGATATATAAATATGTGGGTGTATATACACTATAATGATATAGCTTCTGACATTCTAACGAGACTTCAAGACATAATGTCGTGTAAAACTGTGTTGCCGCTTTCAAAAAAAATATTTTAATTAACCGAGATTTTTCCTTCTTATTCTTTTATTTCGTATAGGAAATAATGTGACGAGGCTGATAACAGCCAATAACAGTTGACGTTCATTTGCACTCACCAAGTTGTGTTTACGGGGGTCGAGGCACTGCTCCTGGCCTCGTCTTTAAACATCAAAAATTTACAGGTATTTACTGGCTTCTGGCCTATCATGCCTGCTCTTGAAACTGTGCGTGGAGTTTGCCTCGAACACCTCATCTAGCTCATTTTATTTGTTTACCACCCTGAGGCTGAAGAAGTATTGCCTAACTTCTTTCTGGTTCATCTGTGTTCTTGGCTTGGTGATTTCCTGAACCTGTGTTGCGCATTTGAAACAGTTTGTCTGCTGTATCTTATACGTTGTTATCATGTCTCTCCTCGTCCTACTGTCTTCTAAGGTTATCAGATTTACTTCCTTACTCCTCTCCTCATACTTCAACCTTCTCGGTTCTAGAACCAGCCTAGTTATGAACCAGCCTAGTTATGAACCCTAGTTCTTTCTGTAACTTCTGAACTGGTGTTTAGTGTTGTAAAATAGGTTTCACATACGTACAGTGCATTGCCCTGAAGGACTCCTTGTTGAAGTTTCTGAAGGCAGTTCTAACAGGTGCTGTATGACACTAGTGGGTTTAGCGTTTAGTTATAATTGTAATAATAATATTATCATAAGAATAATAATAATAATAGTTCTAAGAGTTAATAACCTGCCATGAATATATGTCCCTCTAGTAATATGTTCGGTGTAATAACAACTCTCTGATCCTTCTCTTTACTTGATTTCTGTAACTTCTTTCCTCCCATTTTATACATTTTATCTGTTCTTACTTCACCCTCTCAGATTTGCATTACCTAGCAGTCGTCTCCTCTCTAGGGAGGTAACTTCATGCAGGTGAGGGGGCTCTTGATCCGAGGAACCGGACTTATCCTCCCATTTCACCTCATGAGAGCTTCTCTACGTCCTCTAGTGTTCCTATGATCACCTCCGGCAGATCATTTACGTATATGGAGAAAAGTAAGGACCTTAGTATTGATCCTTGGGGAACCCCACTTGTTACTCTCACCCATCTCAATGTTTCATCCCTTACTGTCACTCTTTTGTCTTCTTTTCGTTACATTCTCA
This sequence comes from Cherax destructor, assembly GCA_009830355.1. Taxonomy (NCBI): domain Eukaryota; kingdom Metazoa; phylum Arthropoda; class Malacostraca; order Decapoda; family Parastacidae; genus Cherax; species Cherax destructor. Next base: position 16,714 of record WNWK01000859.1, on the reverse strand, counting down.
GGGTTCCATAAGAGTACGTTCTTTCAGATGGTGGATCAAGCTCCGGTATACTTCCCTATCAGCTGCCTTCCTCTTGTCTAAGAAACTGAGCTCCGGTATACTTCCCTATCAGCTGCCTTCCTCTTATTTAAGAAACTGCCGTCGACCCATCCCTTTCTCTTTCTTAATTCCCCATTATTCTTTTATAGAATTGTAGCAGATTCTTAAAGCAGGACTTGCCTCTAATACGAGCTGGTATTCTGCCCTGAGGTTGCTCCTCTAACGTTGCCTGATTTAATCTATTTCTCATTATCTTTTCCAGAACTTAACAGACTATAAAAGTCGATGATACTGATTTTTAAATGTAAACTGGGTTTTTTTTCTTAGTTTTGTATTGATTATGTTTAATTAGCTGACGTTGTAGATCAAATGTTGACCCCAATTTTGCTTTACTAAATTTAAAGATTATCGACCACACTGCATGTCAACTGTCCACCGCCAGTTAAGAATATTTTAATACCTAAAATAGGGATTAAAGTATTCTTATATACACTGAATGATATACACCTCAGTGTAAATATAGCCTCTACTAAACTGTATCCGCATTTACTGCCCTTTCTGGATTTTGGTGTGCTGAGCCGCAGTGGATCACCACACGGACCGCATGCGGCTAGTGAGTCACAGCCTGACCTCACAGGTACACAAGAGTAGGTAGGATAGGTATACTACGAGTCAACGAACCGGTATATGACGACCCAGTTGCTGACGTTATAAAATGCTGCGCCAGAAGATAAGTCTCGACTCCCTGCACACAACCTGGTGAGGACAGTGCACACAGCTAGTCTTGTAGTTTGAGTGTTTAGAGGTGGGTTGACGTGAACACGTGCACCCCAAGCGTCTGTAGGGGGTGGGTTACTATAATCTTGTGCACAAGGCTACAAGTGTATATATCAAGGCTACAAGTGTATTCCTCAAGTCTACAAGTGTATATATCAAGGCTACAAGTGTATTCCTCAACGCTACTATTACAGCCTCTTGGTAGGGTCAAGACCTGAGCCTTAACCCTGGTAACTACATATAAGTGATCACATATAGGTGAACACATATAGGTGAACACACATAGGTGAACACATTATACAGTAGACGAGTACAGGTCGTAAGAAAAAGAAATCTTCACTGAATGTTGACACTTGTTTTTGACACTTGTTAAAGAGATTTAAAGTTCAGAAAATGTACCTGTTCTGGAGACAGTTTGACGAGGATCTTTCTCTTGCTATCTCTTCTGTCTCTCACACACATTGAGTATATCTCTTATGGTTTTCCTTGTGTCTTTGCTATCTCACACAAGGTAGGTATTATCTCTCTCTCTTGTTATTTTTATTCTGGTCTCTATCTCACACGGTGGTCATTATTTCTCTTATGCTTTTCCTTGTGTGTGTCTTGTGTCTGTCTCTCACACGCGCGCGAGACACAGGTCTCTGGACACCAGTACCAAGCAGCGTCCACCACAGATCTCTCAGCTAGTTCCTCTCCCAGGCTTATATAACCCACCGTGGGCGCGCGCACACACGCACACGCACACGCACACGCACACACAGTCTCTCTCTCTCTCTCTCTCTCTCTCTCTCTCTCTCTCTCTCTAAGAGCTGTTGCCTACATCAACTCATTTTAAATTCTTTTTATTATTATGAGACATACAAATAGAGAAGAGGGTGAAGTTGAAGTCATCTGTGGGCCAGCGATTTCATATGGCCAACTGACCTTATTTCGTTGTTGTCGTTATGCGGCACGAACATGTTCCAGACACGAGTCATTCTAGGAATAAACAACCTCAGATGAAGTGATGATCTGGAGAAGGTTACAGTCAGAGTGAAGTTGCTGCTGGCTGCCCGTCTTGTGGTGTAGAAGCTCAACTCTCGCGGTGCTCGGAGTGGAGCCAAGTGTGGCACTCTGACGATGTTGGCCTTATACATACCAGTAAGGCCACCCACATCCCTTCTGTGCTGAAGGATCTGCTGAAATAACAGATCTGTCCAGGTGAGAGATGAGTCCTCACGCTCTGGTCTCTGTTTTATCAACAAGTTGCAGATGAGGCGGGGGGATGGAGGGGTAGGGACGCCAGGTATCCAAGAAAGTGGAGCATAGAATCTTGTACAGAATCTTGCAACCTCTGCCGTCAAACACATGCAAGATACATCTAAATGTTTTTCCTCTATCTGCCTCTCTCTCCGTTTTACACAGGACTCTCTCTCTCTCTCTCTCTCTCTCTCTCTCTCTCTCTCTCTCTCTCTCTCTCACTCTCTCACTTCTCCCTCTGACACTCCTCCCTGGAGGATGTTTGCCAACATGTTGTAGGAAGATTAAGAGTGAAGCCCGTAGAGGTTTATGGGTTTTTACTTCCAGAAAGTCTTTATTTTGGTCTATCCCATCTGGATCTATTGATATGAATGTAAGTATGTATATTAATACATACATATATATATATATATATATATATATATATATATATATATATATATATATATATATATATATATATATATATATATATATATATATATATATATATATATATATAAACTTGCAACTTTATTATTAATGTTTGTTATTGGAGGAGGCAAACTCAAAAAAAAGTATATATTTATTTTCTAAGTTGTTATTGTTGTCGTCTGAGGGGAATTTTCGTGACTCCCACCAGGGGGCAGCACTCACTAGACTTGCAAACTTAGTTGGCAAAGTTAAAGCCTATTTACTGCACCTGTGTTAGGTTTAAAGCTTATCTTCTGCACGTGTGTTAGGTTAAAGTCTATCTTCTACACGTATGTTAGGTTTAAAGTCTATCTTCTGCACGTGTGTTAGGTTAAAGTCTATCTTATGCACGTATATTCTTCATTTACAAGGCAGGTGACAGGTCCTTAGCTTCGAACTATAGACCAATAAGCCTTACCTCCATAGTTTGTAAATTTATGGAATCAATAATTGCCGAGGCAATTCGTAGCCATCTTGAAAAGCATAAATTGATTAATGAATCTCAACACGGTTTTACAAAGGGGCGTTCATGTCTTACGAATTTACTAACTTTTTTCACTAAGGTGTTTGAGGAGGTAGATCATGGTAATGAATATGATATTGTGTATATGGACTTCAGTAAGGCTTTCGATAAAGTTCCACATCAGAGGCTACTGAGGAAACTTAAGGCACACGGAATAGGAGAATTTTTTTCCTGGGTAGAGGCATGGTTGACTAATAGGCGGCAGAGAGTTTGCATAAATGGAGAGAAATCAGAATGGGGGCGCGTCTCAAGCGGTGTTCCACAGGGGTCAGTTTTGGGCCCCCTGTTGTTTACAATTTACATAAACGACATAGATGAGGGAATAAATAGTAGCATAAGTAAATTTGCTGATGACACCAAAATAGGCCGTCCAATTCATTCAAATGAGGACATTAGAGCACTCCAGGATGATTTGAATAGACTGATGCAGTGGTCGGAGAAGTGGCAGATGCAGTTTAATGTAAACAAATGCAAAGTTCTAAATGTTGGGCAGGACAATAACCATGCCACATATAAGCTGAATAATATAGATCTTATTACTTGTAATTGCGAGAAGGATTTAGGAGTTCTGGTTAGTAGTAATCTGAAGCCTAGACAACAGTGCATAAGTGTTCGCAATAAAGCTAACAGAATCCTTGGCTTCATATCAAGAAGTATAAATAACAGAAGTCCTCAGGTTGTTCTTCAACTCTATATATCTTTGGTTAGGCCTCATTTAGATTATGCTGCACAGTTCTGGTCACCGTATTACAGAATGGATATAAATGCACTGGAAAACGTACAAAGGAGGATGACAAAGTTGATCCCTTGTATCAGAAATCTTCCCTATGAGGATAGACTGAGGGCCCTGAATCTGCACTCTCTAGAAAGGCGTAGAATTAGGGGGGATATGATTGAGGTGTACAAATGGAAAACAGGAATAAACAAAGGGGATGTAAATAGCGTGCTGAAAATATCCTACCAAGACAGGACTCGCAGCAATGGTTTCAAGTTGGAAAAGTTCAGATTCAGGAAGGATATAGGAAAGCACTGGTTTGGTAATAGAGTTGTGGATGAGTGGAACAAACTCCCGAGTACCGTCATAGATGCTAAGACGTTGTGTAGATTTAAAAATAGGTTAGATAAATACATGGGTGGGTGTGGATGGGTGTGAGTTTGGACCTGACTAGCTTGTACTAGGTCAGATGCAGTGCTCCTTCCTTAAGTGAATGTAACCTGACCTGTACTAATTCCTTAAGTGGAAGTGACCTGACCAGGTGGTCGGCTGGACAATTATATGAGTGGGTGCGGTTGGGTGTGAATTGGTCCTGACTAGCTTGTGCTACTAGATCAGATGCAGTGCTCCTTCCTTAAGTGAATGTAACCTGACCTGGCTGGGTCGGGGCATTGGCTTAAGCCGTTGGAGATTTGGACCTGGCTGGGTCGGGGCATTGGCTTAAGCCGTTGGAGATTTGGACCTGCCTCGCATGGGCCAGTAGGCCTGCTGCAGTGTTCCTTCTTTCTTATGTTCTTATGTATGTTCTTATGTTAGGTTTAAAACCTATATACATATTAGGTTTAAAATCTGCTGTACATATGTTAGGTTTAAAGACTATTACACGTGTTTTAGGTTTAAAACCTACCTACTGCCCTTGTGATAGATTTAAAACACATCTGTTACACGTGCTTGGGTTTAAGGCCTACCTACTGCGCGTGTGTTAGGTTTAAAGCCTATCGATTGTACGTGTATTAAGTTTAAACTCTATCAACCGTACATTAAGGGTGGATCTGTACACTGCCAATCAAGAATAATTGACTCTCTACGATAGAGATTAAAGTTCTCATTGTATATACAGGAGGGCAAAAAACATCTCTTAATTGTGGCACTTAAGTTTGGGGTTTCAACTGGGGGCTGACAACATATTGTCTTACCTCGCCAGAAGACGGATAAACTCATGGGGTAACACAGATTAGGGGGCTAGACTAACAACCACTTATGCGCTCTTAAGTCTCTGTGGGGGCTGCACAAAAAAATTATTCCAGTCATCTGTACCTAAGCCCACAAAATGACGGATTATCCCAGTCATCTGTGGGTAGGCCAAGCCCACAACACCCAACTGTCCTCCAGTCATCTGTGGGTGAGGCCAAGCCCCCACAACAACCACAACTGTCCTCCAGTCATCTGTGGGTGAGGCCAAGCCCCCACAACAACCACAATTATCCTCCAGTCATCTGTGGGTGAGGCCAAGCCCCCACAACAACCATAACTGTCCTCCAGTCATCTGTGGGTGAGGCCAAGCCCCCACAACAACCACAACTGTCCTCCAGTCATCTGTGGGTGAGGCCAAGCCCCCACAACAACCACAACTGTCCTCCAGTCATCTGTGGGTGAGGCCAAGCTCCCACAACAACCACAACTGTCCTCCAGTCATCTGTGGGTGAGGCCAAGCCCCCACAACAACCATAACTGTCCTCCAGTCATCTGTGGGTGAGGCCAAGCCCCCACAACAACCACAACTGTCCTCCAGTCATCTGTGGGTGAGGCCAAGCCCCCACAACAACCACAACTGTCCTCCAGTCATTTGTGGGTGAGGCCAAGCCCCCACAACAACCACAACTGTCCTCCAGTCATCTGTGGGTGAGGCCAAGCCCCCACAACAACCACAATTATCCTCCAGTCATCTGTGGGTGAGGCCAAGCTTCCTCAACAACCACAACTGTCCTCCAGTCATCTGTGGGTGAGGCCAAGCTTCCTCAACAACCACAATTATCCTCCAGTCATCTGTGGGTGAGGCCAAGCTTCCTCAACAACTACAATTATCCTCCTGTCTAAGGTGTTTACTTATTTTCCAGTCGTTCTTGTGTAATCGATAAACCTGTACACTGGAGTACATGGGAAAGAAAGATAGAAGAGGACTTGGAAGGCCACACCAAGGCTGTCTGCTAGGAAGAACTGTCTACTGCTAGCTAGATTTAGGACTATCATTTATTATCAAGGTGTGTGAGTCAAGAATAGATAATCTGAAAGCTGGTGGTTACCTCAGATTATCTTTGTGAGTCAAAGAGAATTATATATTATAACCATAATTTTTAAAGGGGTGGAGGGGTAAGCCAGTGGAAGGCCTCGGTCAGGTGACCAAAAGCCCCAGGTGTGGGTCATCATGTGACTAAGACCCTCGTCAGGAAACACTTGTCCTGTTTCTTGAAGTTTCTTACCTAACCTAACCTAAAATAAGGAGTTGGGAAGCCTCGTCCAAGAAGTTTGTTTACTAATACGACTCTTGCTTCTTAACCTCTGCGACCTCCTGACTTTGTCTCGCTGTGTCCCTCTTTAGTTTTTGTATTTCTCAGTTTAGTTTTTGTATTTCTCAGTCTAGATTTCTCTCTCTCTCTCTCTCTCTCTCTCTCTCTCTCTCTCTCTCTCTCTCTCTCTCTCTCTCTCTCTCTCTCTCTCTGAGTGAGTGTGTGTGTATAAATGTGTTTAAACAATAGGAGCAACACAGGATAACAGGTTGTGGAGAGAGAACGGAAGAAATAACCGGTTGTGGCGAGAGAACAGAAGAGATAATAAAAGTTTGAGGCGAGAGAACGGAAGAACAAGAGGCGAGGAAGCAATAGAATAACATAAGAGTGGAGGAGGCACGGTCTTCCTGGCTGGCCACTTCCTGGAGCGCTTAATGCAAGACAGCGATAATCAAGGTTCCCACCTCAGCTCTCTACTCCTCCCTCCCTCCCTTCCTCTTCCCTCCCTCCCTCCCTTCCTCTTCCCTCCCTCCATCCCTCCTAGGTAATGAGCAAACACCTAAACACACGCTGGCTACAGTAAATGGATGAGAAACAGGAGAGAGAGAGAGAGAGAGTAAGTTGAATTAGACAATAAATAATATATATGTGGTGCCGAATAGGTAAAACTAGTCAGTTAGCAAGAACTCATTTAAAATTAAGTCCTTTCTAAAATTTTGTCTTATACTTTTAAAGATATATATATTTTTTTTCATTTATTAATATAAAAATTAATAATTTTGCACCAAAAGAATCTTAGAAAACTTACCTAACCTTATTTTAATATATTTTTTCGTTAGATTCAGAATGATTTTTGCGAAACTATTGCATACACAAATTTTCGCTTGGTTATTCGGCAAGAAGAGCGTTGCTTTTAAGCCAAAATAGCAAGTTTTACCTATTCGGCACGACATATATATATATATATATATATATATATATATATATATATATATATATATATATATATATATATATATATATATATATATATATATATATATGGTGGAGAATGTTGGATAGGTTGGATATGAGACGAACCTGCACTGGTCCATGGTAGATGGTGTCAACAGAGTTCAGGCAGAGCATGTTGTGTGTGTGTGTGTGTGTGTGTGTGTGTGTTAGTCGTGAACCTTCAGCGAAGGAATGGGCCCCTTCAGGAAGGCAGGAAGGGGGTCCATTACACGATTAAGGCCCTTAATTAACAGTAATGGGAATGGGTCGTGGTGAGGGGGTGATGCCTGTGTGGCGGTTGTGGAATGAAGAGGGTTGATGCCAGGGTGCCAGAGTGAATAAGGGGTTAGTGGCGTTAGTCAGCTGGGTTAGTGGTGTTAGTCAGCTGGGTTAGTGGTGTTATAGTGAGCTGGGTTAGTGGTGTTATAGTGAGCTGGGTTAGTGGTGTTAGAGTTAGTGGTGTTAGAGTCAGCTGGGTTAGTGGCGTTAGAGTCAGCTGGGTTAGTGGTGTTAGAGTCAGCTGGGTTAGTGGTGTTAGTCAGCTGGGTTAGTGGTGTTAGAGACAGCTGGGTTAGATTTAAAAGCGTGTCGACTACAAGGGGGTGAGTCATTTATGGCTTAATTCACTTAAAGGAAACTTTAATTTTGAAAATCTAAGTGAATTGTTAGTGGGTATTACAGTGAAAGATTGTCTTGTAGATACTGTTATCTTGTGACTGTATATGTGATAACTCACCACTCTTGATAGTAGTAGTAGTGGTGGTAGTGGTAGTAGTATTAGTAGTAGTGGTAGTAGTAGTAGTGGTGGTAGTATGTTAAGTAAAAGGACACAAATGCAACTAATGTGACATTTGTGTCCTTTTACTTAACATATTGTCAGTAATTCTACCAATATTAATACAGTAGTGGTAGTAGTAGTAGTGGTTGTAGTAGTAATAATAGTAGTGGTAGTAGTAGTGGTTGTAGTATTAGTAATAGTAGTAGTAATATCAATAGCAGTAGAAGAAGAGGAAAGAAGGCGAAGAAGAAGGCGCAGGAGAAGGGGAAGAGGAAGGACAAAAAAGAAGAAGAGGAGGAAGAAAACCAAATAATTTTCAATTCTGGAAACTAGTTTAGATGAGGTTGTTGCAGTAAGAACCTCAGAAGAAAACAATGTAAAAGGTGTGGTAGTTTGAGACAAAGAAAAGACGAGCTCAGAGAAAGATAAAAAGAAAAAAGAACTGAGAGGAGGAGAAGGAGGAGGAGAAAACACAAACAACATTGAGAAGAGTTAGTAGAAAAGAGAGTAATAAATGAGAGCTATAAAGAAAAGAGTGGAAGAAAAACAGGAAGGAGGATGGAAATAAGAGTCAGGTATAAAGAATGGCTGCCATTGAGGTCATATTTGATTGTATTCTCAGTGTAATCCTGGCCTGGGGTGCTGGTACGCGACTGTGGTGCACAAATGTGCACCACCACCACTGACACTCCCAGGAGAGGTGTCGCTGTGCTCTCCTGGGTCTTCATATATGTAGTGGCAGATACCCCCACTCTTCTGCCTTATCTCAAACCTCATTATCTCATATTCCCTAGACGCTGTGCAACATATATATATATATATATATATATATATATATATATATATTTACTCACCTATTTGTGGTTGCAGGGGTCGAGTCGTAGCTCCTGGCTACGACTGTGAGAGTGAGTGTGTGTGTCTAAATGGCATTCTCTCTAAGACTGTGGAAAAGCACAGGTTGTAGAAGCAGAGTCTGTTGGGACAACGTTTGGCTGTGTCGAGTGATTACACTCACTGCTCTCCTTGAAAAGGTGATGAGTTCAATCCCGGAAGGTGGATCGAGCCTTCAGCTTGCCGGCAGCCTACGACAATACTCCTCGGTTGCTAAAGTGAATTGCCGGAAATTGGTTTAGAGGAGATCTGAGAATGATAAGGGTATGACAGGTATTGCCCGGAGCAAGACAATATTGTGGAGGGTGACATGTCGGAGGAAATGTGGCTTGTCATATTTCAAGATATGTTGGGGAAGGTGGAGGAGGTCACATGCTGGGGTGGAGTAGGTCACAAGTTGTGTGATATTACACCTGGCACACCTCGCCCCACTACCCCTTCTGCTCGGATATAACTTCAGGGTTTGTGGCACTCAGCAAGAAACCTAATTTGGGTATAAGCCTTGGTCAGGTAAGGCTCGTCAGGTAACAAACAAGTGTTTCCTGACGCGGGTCTTAATCACATGATGACCCGCCGCTGGAACTGCGGTTGAAACAAGAACCAAGAAATCTGGAACATTCATAGACTGCACAGCGCTTTGGATCCAGAGACGTGCAACCTGCTTGCATTTCTGCATTCATGCAATCCGTGGCCATTAGCAAAGGGATTGTTCTCTGACCGAGACCTTCCGCTGGCTTACCTGTCCACCTCTTTAAAAATTATGGAATTTGAAATATATTAGAAAAAGTCTCAGGATCTGGACCACTATAATAAATGCTTTAATAAACCGACAAGTTGAAGGATGAGACACTTATGAAACATTGAGGAAACGCTTCCTCAGCCAGTGGTTTCTTCAGTCCAATACAAAAAAAGAACGGTGGAAAAAAGAGGAGGAGCTTGAGGTAATCAGTCCCTCAGGATAAGAACACTCCAGTACCTGTTTTAATGTTATAATTGTATACTGTATAAGAACACTCCAGTACCTGCTGGAATGTTATATACTGTGTAAGAACACTCCAGTACCTGCTGGAATGTTATATACTGTGTAAGAACACTCCAGTACCTGCTGGAATGTTATATACTGTGTAAGAACACTCCAGTACCTGCTGGAATGTTATATACTGTGTAAGAACACTCCAGTACCTGCTGGAATGTTATATACTGTGTAAGAACACCCAGTACCTGCTGGAATGTTATATACTGTGTGAGAACACTCCAGTACCTGCTGGAATGTTATATACTGTGTAAGAACACTCCAGTACCTGCTGGAATGTTATATACTGTGTGAGAACACCCAGTACCTGCTGGAATGTTATATACTGTGTGAGAACACTCCAGTACCTGCTGGAATGTTATATACTGTGTAAGAACACTCCAGTACCTGCTGGAATGTTATATACTGTGTGAGAACACTCCAGTACCTGCTGGAATGTTATATACTGTGTAAGAACACTCCAGTACCTGCTGGAATGTTATATACTGTGTAAGAACACTCCAGTACCTGCTGGAAGTATTTAAGTGTTTGGTGAAAGGTATCCATGTACCTAATGATATTAATTAAAAAACTCTCCCACCACTTTTCTATTTATTTCTCTCCCCTCCCTCCCCAAGCCTTCTTCCTCCCCAAGCCCTCTCACTCCCCAAGCCCTCTCCTTCCCCAAGTCTTTTCCCTCCCCAAACCCTCTCCTTCCCCAAGCCCTCGCCCTCACCCTCCCCAAGCCCTTTCCCTCCCCAAGCCCTCTCCCTTCCCAAGCTTTCTCCCTCTCCCTTCCCAAGCTTTCTCCCTCTCCCTCCCCTATCTTTTTCCCTCCCCAAGTCTTTTCCCTCCCCAAGTCTTCTCCCTCTCCCTCCCCAAGCTCCCTCCCTCTTCAAGCTTACTTTCCACCTCCCCCAAGCCTTCAACCATCAACCCACTAACACCCTCCCTGACTACAGTTCACGTTTGGACAGTTAAAGAGGAAATCATACCACAAGAGTGCAGAGTTCCGTGTTCAGCTGAGTACACACACACTCACACAAACACACACACACAGAAAGAGTTATTACCTCTCGACTGAGTACACACACACTCACAGAGTTGTCATTACCTCTCAAGTGGTAGCGACCTGGGAGGTGGAGAGTAAAGGAGTCTTGAATATGCTGTAGAACTCTGATCCAAGGAACTGGAACTCTCCTCCTCTTCTTGGAATCAATCCAGATTAACAGTTATTCCCTGACACTCGATGACTACAAGGGTTTAGAGCTTCCCTATAAAACTAGCAACAGCAACAATAATAATAAAATCAATAATAATAAAGATAATAATAATATCTGCTACATACAAGAATGTTTTTTATGATAGCAAATTGGAGAATTAAAGTTGGCAGAGTAGAGTGCGTGATTAATTTCCTGGCAGGAAGTAAGAGTGATTAATCTTACTTTAATATGTACCCCATACTGTGTACAGTGGTGGATACACTAGTAGCAATATACTGTGTACAGTGGTGGATACACTAGTAGCAATATACTGTGTACAGTGGTACATACACTAGTAGCAATATACTGTGTACAGTGGTACATACACTAGTAGCAATATACTGTGTACAGTGGTACATACACTAGTAGCAATATACTGTGTACAGTGGTGGATACACTAGTAGCAATATACTGTGTACAGTGGTACATACACTAGTAGCAATATACTGTGTACAATGGTGGATACACTAGTAGCAAAAATCATATTGGTTACAGTGGTGGCCACAGTAGTGGCAAGACACACTGTGCGAGCGGTGGACACACACCAAGACACACACGGTGTGGAGCTGTGTCAGACGCAGCAACATCTTGGAATCTTGATACAAAGAATTCTTCTACAACTCTAAGCTTTGAACCATTATGACAGAATTACGGAGGCATTGGAAGATGACCAAAACGCAGATGTGATTTACACAGATTTTGCAAAGGCCTTTGACAAATGCGATCATGGAGTGATAGCGCACAAAATGAGGGCCATAGGCATTAGGGAAGGTAGGCAGATGGATTTTTGAGTTCCTAACACAGAACACAAAAAGTAGTAGTGAACAGGGCAAGATCCAGCATCAGCGAGGTCAAAAGCTCAGTGCCCCAAGGCACTGCCTCTGCTGTTTCTCATCTTCATAGCAGACATAGATAAAAACACACAACACACTTTTGTATCATCATTTGCAGATGACACTAAAATAAGCATGAAAGTCACTACGGTAGAGGACACTGAAAATTTACAGGAAGACATAAGCAGGGTCTTCCAATGGGCAGTGGAGAACAACATGACGTTCAATGGTGATAAGTTTCAGCTGCTTAGGTATGGAAAAAATAAAGATCTCAAAAGGAGCACTATATACAAAACGCAAGAGGGTCACCACATAGAAAGAAAGGAACACGTAAAGGACTTGGGAATAATTATATCTGCTGATCTGTCTTTTAAAGACCATAACAAGACAAAGATCACAACAGCCAGGAAGATGATGGGGTGGGTATTGAGAACTTTCAAAACAAGGGAAATAATGCCGATGGTGACACTCTTCAAATCGCTAGTGCTCCCCCACTTAGAATACTGCTCAGTGCTGACGGCCCCGTTCAGGGCAGGAGAAATAGCAGAGCTGGAACAAATTCAGAGATCGTTTACGGCTCACATTGAGCCATTGAAGCATCTAAATTATTGGGAACGCCTTCAGGGGTCAGTGGAATGAATGAATTGATTTTTTAAATTTTACTCCTATTTTATTGAGATTTTTTACAGTGTATTAGGAAGCCTCTGGGGAATCTATGCTAGAAGTTCTATGAAGTTTGCCTGAAAAGAAATAAGAGGAAAAAAATATATACTACTTCATATTTGATATGGCATCACTATCAGCCTTTGTATGAAATATTGGTACGTATATGAAAGGCCATAGTTGACTTGACATGAATAATGAAAGGCTAAATAACCCTAACTCCAATATAATTTGCCAAAATGTCCAAATCTTCTATCTGTAAAAAAATCTGAAATAATGTTTTTTTATTTTTTATTTTTTTTTTATTTTGAAAATCAAGAAACTAAAAATGGTGAAAACTATTGCCATTACCTTTTGGAATGTTTATAAAACAATGACTGCTGAATAATTTGTGCAAAAAATCATGTCATTATATGCACAAATAAGTGAAAAGAACTCATATGAAGGAGAATAACTTACTTTTGAGAAAAATGAGAAAAACAAAAAAATTTGATTTATGTCAATGAAACATCGTTATTTGGCCATGAACAAGGTTGAAAACATCCTACAGGATTCTCTAGAAGTATGTATATGGAGATGATAACCTGAAAAGAAAATAGAAAAAACCTACTTAGCATAATGTGTAAGTTACCTACGATAACCCAATAAAATGTCAAAGTGACTTATTGGATATTATGCATTAAAAGAATGTCAATCAATGGATATTACATAAATTTAGCATCATTATATTATCATTTTATATATATATATATATATATATATATATATATATATATATATATATATATATATATATATATATATATATATATATATATATATATGTCGTGCCGATTAGGTAAAACCGGTCAATTAGCAAGAATTCATTTAAAATTAAGTTCTTTCTAAAATTTTCTCTTATACGTTTAAAGATATATTTTTTTCATTTATGTTAATGTAAAAATTTATAATTTTGTACCAAGAGAAACTTTGAAAACCTACCTAACCTTATTACAACAAGCGCAATTTAATTTAGCCTAACCCAACTAAATATGTTTTAGATACGTTAACATTAATTTAATAATAAACAAACACAATGAAATATATTTTTTTCGTTAGGTTCAGAATGATTTTGGCGAAATTATTGCATACACAAATTTTCACTTGTCTTATATGGCAAGGTGAGCGTTGCTATTTAAGCCAAAATCGCAAGTTTTACCTAATCGGCACGACATATATATATATATATATATATATATATATAATATATATATATATATATATATATATTTCATGCACATTACAAAATAATACTTACTATTTACAATGGTGATGAAAGTGTGTATAATGTGTCTAATAACCACCAGGCACATATGGTGTGTTTTTCATACTCCTTTTCCTGTTCTGTTTTATTAGTGTTGATTGCATTTTTGCGTCCATTTGTCGCAGTTTGTATTGCAACTTTTCAGTTCGTTTTATGCCGAATGAGGTATCTAGGCACGATTTCTCATACCCCACATTATATTCACTAACAGCAACAGCCGTTGCAAAGTCTAAATCAAGTTTCACTTTGTATTTTGCCTTAGGACAGTAGATCCAGATGCGTTGATGCAAGCTTTCATTTGGGTTCTGGGTGCGTCCCTTCAGACACCGCTTCATCATTTCGTCAGTGGTTAGTTCTTCATATATTATCTTGACAGCAGCTTCGTTCTCTGGTTCTAGACAAAGTCTGACTCTCATTGTATCATGTGATGGTGGTGTCTCGTTATTTGCAATAGCTCTTATTATTGAAGCACCACGAGCCAGCTCCTGCAGGACATAAGTGATGTTGTGGTTTTTCATTTGTAGAAATGCAGTGATAGAAGCTTGCTAGTATACCATTTCTCATTTGTTTTACATTACTTTTCATGTGTGTCCTGAGATTACTACTAAAGTAAGATGCAAGCTTGTCTATTGTTGCATCTGTTAGCCTGTCCTTGCTTCTCAATGCAAACTGTTTCCCTTTTTTCCCCGTCTTTAGCAGTTTGTCACTATAAACATTTTTTACAAGTTGCTGCAAACGATGTTTCAGCCTTTTTGAGTAATGATTTATGCACTCCTCTTTGGTAACTTCCACACCGGGGTAAGGTCCTTCCCCATCATTCATATTTTGCAGATTGGTGAACGTTGCAGTGTCACCATCACTCACCATCACGTCATACCGCATATTATAATCAAGAGATCGAGGCCACAGTATCTTGGCGGCCTCCACTTCCATATTGGCGGAAGTGCCACTGTAATTTTTCGCACATTTGGGCGTGTGCTTTTCCATATCTTCATCATACTTTTTCAGAGTTATTTTCTTTTTTTTGTAACAGTGTTTTCAAAATGCTACAACGCGAACAAAACTTAGATAATACAAAATAATCAAGCACAAGTTTTGTTTCTGCATCAATAGCAACTCCTAACCCAAGATTGGAATGATGACCTCGGGTCTGCCAAGTGCCATCATATGACACAGCAACAGGTACAATGTGTAGTGATACCGCTCTTGTGGAGAGCCGCAGCAGGACACAATACGGCACCACCTCAGGGGGCCCCTAACAATAACAACAAACAGTACGGCGATGGCCCAGCATGGCGTGTGGTCTCGCTCTTACACAAATACATTCGTGATGCAGATTACATGGTAAGCTTAAATATGTCGCCAGTAGCATAGCTTTCTGAGGACATATGCACCTTACATCACTTGTCCCAGCAGCAGTCATTAGATGTATTTTCTTCTGTTGCAGACATGTACCATGGATTTTGTGTTCAATAAAGCCTAGAAATGAGGCCTGTGTTTTTATCACAACAATTTATTGAACACAAATATCCTGGGCTACCTGGTGGCGATTCTGAGCTAGACTACACAGCAAAATGGAGCGTTTACTGAAACCTGAGAGGCTAGACTCTGACCCCAGTGTATCAACGGCTGCTCAGGAATGGAAGCACTGGTTTAAGACTTTCGAAAACTTCTTGAGAGCCTTTCCTCAGGAAGATCTAGATAAACTAAGCCTGCTCATCAACTTTGTGTCACCTAAAATCTATGAGGTTATTTCTGAGTGTAATACCTATGAAGATGCTATCAATGCCCTCAAGTCTCAGTATATTAAGCCCACAAATGAAATCTTTGCACGATATCGTCTTGCAACTCGCCGCCAGCAGATTGGTGAATCCTTAGAGGAATACTTTCAAGCATTGAAAATATTAGGTAAGGACTGTAACTTCCGAGCGGTGACAGCTTCTCAGTATTGTGAAGAGTCCATCAGGGATGCTTTTATCAGTGGCCTGCAATCACCAATAATAAGGCAGCGTTTATTGGAGAATAAAACTCTGGACTTAGCCACTACCCTTGACCAGGCAAGATCATTAGATTCAGCTCAGAAGAATTCTGAAGTGTACAGTACTACCCAGCCTCTCGAGTGGTAAGTGCTGTAACTCCCGACCAAGACTCTTTTAATGAGGTTAACGTGGAACCTGCTTCAGTGACAGCAGCTGCAGGCACAAAGTGTTTCTTTTGTGGTTTTTCAAGACATCCACGTCCAAAGTGTCCGGCTCGTGAAGCAATGTGCCATCAATGCCATAAGAAAGGTCACTTTGCTAAAGTATGTCGTGCTAATACATCAACAAGAGCTAGTGCTTCTATGCATTCCGACCAGGCGACTCTAGCAACAGTGACTTCTGCGGCTGCTCCAAATTCACTGTCAAAGGCAGTTGTGAAAGTGTTCATCAAAGGAACAGAAGTAGATGGTCTGATTGACAGTGGCAGCTCAGAGAGTTTCATCAACCTTGACGTAGTTAAACGCCACTCCTTGACGGTACATCACTCATCAGGTACCGTTTCCATGGCATCAACATCTCTCTCATTCAGACGTTAGGGTTTTGTAAGGTAAACCTTAGAGTTAATGACAGGGATTATCAAGATGTACATTTAGCTGTTCTGCCACAACTGTGCTCTGATGTGATCCTTGGTCAGGACTTTCAGAAGCGTCATGGTAGTGTTACCTTAACATATGGAGGTGAACTGCC